>VXAL01011223.1:45191-141507 GCA_013399475.1 Chauna torquata
TTTTTATTTATTTATTTATTTATTTTGCCACCTCTGCATTCAGCTGGAGGTGGGATGCTCAGCGCATGTATGTGTGCGTGTGTGATGAAATTCAGGCCAAGCAGGCAGCGCACAGAATTCAGCCGCCCTCAGCAGTAAATAGTAGCAGGAGCAGCAGGATTGCAAGGGCTGGCGGAGATGAGAAAAGAAAGGATGTGCGTAATTGCACACTCCAAATGCCACCTTCAATTGCGGCTGCAGATAAGCCAGCCTGCTCCCTGCTGCAGCCCTGCACAGCAGTGCCAGGATGCTGCAGATTCCCTGGCATCATCCTGCATCAAGGTACAACAGCTTCAAAAAATGCGTAATAAAATCGATGTGCATTTTCTGACCTTTATTTTATTTCTGGAAATAGTTCCAGCTCTGGAAATCTAGGGATTTTGGTTTTCTCTCACTGCCCTGCCTCTGTTTCTTGCTACCTTTATAGCCAGCAGAAAATTAGTTTGCGAGGTTCGGTGGCAAATATCAGGACTGCAGAGAGTCCGTACACTTTTTACCTAATGTCTGGTTTTTTTTGTTGTTGTTATTGTTTTTTTTTTTTTTTTGGTTTTTCTTTTGTTTTGTTCTGTTGTTTAGGTTTTTTTTTGTTTGATTTTGTTTTTGTTTTTGTTTTTTTTTCTTGTGAATATCACAATCTCATCAGATCATGAAGTGAAACAGCTCTCAGCAAACTGACCTGTTGGATACATTTGCACTTGCCATTTTTCTGGGTCCTTCTGGGCTCCCTTCTGAAAGCAGAAAACTGCCCTGCCCTCAGCAGAGCCTTTTTGCAGTGGAACACTGCCCTTTCCATGCTTTTGCCACCCCAAATTCAGACACAGCCTTTGCACTTGAGTACACATTGCATCACTAAAATAAGGAGCAGGAGGGAAACTGAGGCAGCTCTGCAGCACAAATGTCGTGCAGACTCCACGTTGTGCTAGACAGACCTCTTTAAGTGTGAGGACGGAGTCATTTTTCTCCTTAATTTTAGCTTTGGTAGCTTCTCCTTTATTTTAGGACAGGTTTCATGATGCTGCTAGCCCTCAGCCTGAGCCCAAGTTCCATCACAGGTAACTTCCCCCCCACAAAAAAAACAAAAACCAGAGGAAAATCTTGCAGTCCGTAGAGATGCAGCTTATACCCTTCTCAGTGTTATTTGAAGCTGCGCCTCTGCGATAATGCCACAAAATGCTGGTCAACACTTTTTGATAGTGGAATTTTCTACGGGAAAACATATTCTTGTCAAAATCGTCTCGGGATCAGGCTGATAGTGGTGATGTTTTTTTGTATTAAAAATATTGAAATGAGTTGTTTCAACTGTCTCACTTCATTTTCAAAGCAACAAAATATTTTGCGGTGCCGGGGGAAAATGTACTGCTTCAGCTCTGCTGAGGCATCCAGCTTTCTTCAAGTGTTTATAGTTAAACCTTGGATTTAACAACATATTGGATTATAAAGTTGAGATTTTTACCATGTTTCGTTGCTAGTGAGACGGAACATTTTTATTTGACTGAGCTAAAACAGTGGAACGTCAGAACAAAGTATTTCCAGGTGGATTTTGTTCTGAGGATAAACCTCAAATTCTTATATGTGTTTTTGGCTTCAGAATGCAAACTCATTTCCAGGTGTCAGGATTTTCAAGCAGAATAAAATGCCATTTTCCAGCAAAACGATGTGCTGCACACTTAGACAACCACTCAAAAATTATTCCAGGTTCCCCTGTGAGTTTCCCCTAGTCTTCTCCTAGCCTAGTTATTTAAGACATTATTTTTTTAACGTGACCACATGCAAATAGGATCACTGATTGGCAAATGGGTTGGTCAGGTAGAAATGTGTCCCTGCATCTCGGGCATCCCTGTTGGTGCAGCCTTGGGCATAGCACAAGGAACAAACACTAAAAGCAGTGGGTGCAAGAAAAAGGACTTCACACAGTGCAAAGTCCTTCTGCCCACTAAAAGAAACCAAGCCTTTACTATTTCTTAGAGTCATCACTGTTTTTCTGCCTAATGTTATCTACAGCCTTGGAGTTTTCCAGCTGTGTGCTGTGCTAACCAAGGGCATCAGAGCCACAGTCAGGAAACAGCCCAGCACTTGGTAAAAGCAGAGCTGATAAAATAATGCGTGCTCCAGGGATGCTTCCACCTAAATGAAGAGATGGGGCTGAGAGCTTAAAGAGCCAGGAGATGACTTGAGACGTGTGCCTTGCTCTGTGCCATATACCCAAAATGCTCATGCGGGGTGTGCTGTTATCCCCTTTGCTGGAGTGAGTCTTCTGAAGCCAAAACAGCTGAAGGAATAGAAAAGACGAGCAGGGCCCTACCTTAAAACCCAATAATCGTTTTGCACTGTAATTATTTGCCTCCTTGGCCGAACAAAAACAAAGTCCCTTCCCAGGAGGGTGATGAGGTGGGAGAAGATCCTGGAGGTTCAACAAAATGAGCCCCATGCACCAAATCAGGGTGTTACTTGAGCGTTGGCAGAAACTGAACAGAAAATCCTTCAGAAAAAAGCTGGCTGCACTCAAATGCTGGAGGGCAGAGAGGCTTCTCTTTCAGGGAAAAGGAAGTGTTAATTTATTCTTCTGGCAGCTCCTAACATTATTATTATTGCAGGGTGTGGACCAGGTCTTCTTCTGTCTTTCTTCCTGAAGAACAAGGGAGAGACAGAGACTTACAGAGATCTTCCTCTGCCTATGATGCACAGGGTTTATTTTACATTTTAATGTGCATATTTATTATAGCGTGTATGGGTATGTGTGTAAAAGAAAAACCAGGCTTTCTCAGCAAGAATTGTGTACTCTTATTAGAGGTATATTATATCTCCTTACATTACCTTCCTCTGACAGCCCTGAGTTTAAAGGAAACCCTTTTTCTGGCGGGCTGGCAGTGAAGTCTCTGTGTCTACGAACACTTAAGCACAAGTGTGGCTTTGATCGAATGGTGAAGCGAAGCAGTAGCATTTTACAGTCACTTCTCATTCATTTTTTCCCCAGCCACAAAATACCACACAATTTATAAAAGCAAGAGAGGCTGGAGCCCTGAATATCTGCATCAGAGACAGATGTGCCTGTTTATACTGAATCACAGAATTACAGAATCACAAGGTTGGAAAGGACCTTCAAGATCATCTAGTCCATACCTCCCAGTCCGGCCAGAGACACCCAGCTCTGCTGGTGTAAAATCAGGAATGAATCCGTCAATGTCAGCACTTTTCCACTGGTACAAAGGTGAGCTGGCCAAGACGGAGCCCCTCTCTCTGGCTCCGCCTGGATGTGCCCCTCAAAGTATACACTGGAGCCAGAATATTAAATCACCATTCATATCAAACCTATTTGTTGCACTCAGCAGCTCCACAGCTGTCCCATCTCAGTGTTCAAAAGGCGTTTGGTTAACGCCCTTAACAATATGCTTTAACTTTTGTTTATCACTGAAGTGGTCAGACAGTTGGACCCGATGATTTTTGTAGGTCCCTTCCAACTGAACAATTCTATTCTATTCTATTCTATTCTATTCTATTCTATTCTATTCTATTCTATTCTATTCTATTCTATTCTATTCTATTCTATTCTATTCATCTCTTACAAACTCAGCATTATCCCTTTAAAGATCCAAACTCCCTAATAAGTTTTATTTAAAGATGTGCAACTGGAGCTTTCACCCAGGTGTCCGCAGCCTTGGCTCCTCTCTCCAGCCCCGCATCCCTGTTGATGCGCTGATCAATTACTCATCAAACCTTAATGCATGCTTTAACTCAACTGTGGCATCTTAATCAGGGCGTCGAGTGCCGAGTGTCAGCCCCATCGACTTGGGGCAGCTGGGACAAATGAACCCATCGACTGCCTGGGAGGAAGGAGCATTTCTACGGGCTTGACCTGCCGTCTAGTGGCTGCATGGGAAGAGGACAAATGAAGATGTATGTGCGGGGTGGAAGTGCTGGGAAAGCCTCTTTGCAAGGTTGGGGTGCCGCTGGGTGAGCGAGGGCTCTGTGGGGTGGGATCCTCACCCTTTGGCCACCCCTCCCCGCCCCGGGAGAAAGTCTTGGGTGAGGAGGCTTCCCACCAGGTTGTCTTCATGGGGAGCATCAGCAGATGCATGGCACAGTGTGGAGGGAGTGTGGAGGGGTCTGCATGCCCTTGGGCATGTTTGCACACGTGTGTGGGGCTGGAGCAGCAGGCGTACATGTGGGGTGACAGCACAGCGTGCGTGCTGGAGGAAATTTGGGTGCACAGGGTGGCCGAGCAGTTTACTTGGCAATGGTGTGCCTGTGCGGGTGTGCTCTGCGTGTGCACACCGGTGTGAGGTCTGCACAAGGGTTGCAGGCTGGAGGAGTAACTGCTGTTTGTGTGAACCTGCTTGAGCATAGATGTGTCAGGGCACACGTGTTTGTGCGTGTGCGTGTGTGGAGGCTCCTGACAGGCGTGTACATGACTGCCACAGCTGTCCGTGCGCAGTGGTAGCGGTCTGGAGAGGAGAGACCCTATTAGAGGACCCGTCTGGGGCATAAGGACAAAAGGTAAGGTTGCATGTGAGTGATGGAGAGCACAACACGCTGTGCTCTCCCTGAGTGCAAGCTCTGAGCTGTGGAGCCACAGACTCGGGGCTGAGAGCCCATAGCTGGCCCAAGCAAAACAACCAGCCTGCTTTGGGTCAGTCCCCACTATGCCTTGCAAGCCCTTTATTTCTTTTTATTTGATTNAAAGCTGCTTAAAGGAACAACAAAGAAAAAGCTGACACAGACCTGAGCCAGGAGAGAGAGAGCAGGTCAGGCTCACTGCGCTGCTCTGGGGTGGCAATGATTTTTTGCATCTGAGCTTGCATCTTATTTTAACAAACCCAGTGCCGTCCAGAGACCTATCCTACAAACCTGAAGGAGACCTGGGGAACTCTTCTGGGGGGAGAGGGGTTACTGGGGAGGAGGCCCAGCCCATCTGAAGGAGCTGAAAGCACACCCTATAACCAAAGGGAAGCAGTGGGCTGTGCTGGCTGTCTGCCTGACCCTCTCCATCGGATACAGAATTAGCTGAGGGCAAAAATACTTCGAAGTCAGGTACTTCAGTTAAGTGCCGACAAACAAGAGGAATGTGTCTGGGATTCTGGGGTATGTAATGCCTGGAAGAAGGATTATTTTTCTTAAGGCTAAGCTGATCCCTGTGGGATGCTCTGGAGAGATCACAAGGGCAATGCGGATGCTGTTCCAGGTTTTGTGAGGTTGGGACAGCACTGTACGAGCATCGCTGTCTCCTGTCTTGAGCCAAGCTGGCCCTGCACGAGCTTTCTTCCTGTTCTTATACCTGTACCCAACCCATGCCAGCAGTGTGGTGTCTCTGTACCTCTGGACACACCACTCACAGCTGGTAGGCTGCCTCCTTGCTCATTACACTTATTTCTTCATTTGTTTTGCAACTGAACTGAAGATCCTCGTGAGCACTAAGGGTTCCCCAGTGTTCAGTGCTGTACAAATATTTCCCATCCCAAATCACTTCTTTGTCTTCCCCAGCACCCAGGAGAGACTCAAGGACTGAGGATGTCAATAGTAATATTGCTTCTCCACCCACCTGCTTCCTCCTGGTCACGGAGTAGCCCTGAGGAAAATCAAGTAACACATTCGTCACTGGTTTAAGCCATCCTGTGAGATCTTACCTTGTGCCACTGAGGAAACCATGACAGCAGTTTGCTTGCAAGGATGCAAGACGCTGATGTGGGAGGGCAGAAAAGAAGCAAAGCATCAGGATCCATTCCTGAGGCAGGTAGGGACTGATGGCTGACAAGGGTCATCTGCGGAGGAGAATGATGTGAACTCAGGGCTGACCATGAGCACAGAGACAGCTGTGTCTGAGCTCTTCAGGTGCAACCAGAGCCTGGTAGGTTGCCCTGTGATGGGTCCCTTGAGCTCAAGGATGTCTCTCTGCAATGAGAGGGGAGGGAATAGATAAGCCTTGTGAAAACTCTTTGGACCACTATACAACAAACGCTTTCTGTGGTCTTGTTGATAGAGTCACTCATCAAAGAGCTAACAGGCAAAGGAGAATGAAGTACAGGTTACACCTGGAGCCTGAAGCTTATGCAAAAGTAGAATGATTCCTCCCTCAGCAACTTGCTTTATTGCTTGACCAAGATTAGCATCTTTTTGCATTGCTGACATATTTCCAACACTTAAATCTGAGACATTGTGGCCCTTTTTAAAAATAAGTCTACAAGTGGATGATGACATGGCTGTCAGAAGGGCCAAAGCCAGTGTGGTCACTCCTGAGATTTATCCGAAGTCTTACAATGTTATTGATTAATGAGAGCAGAAGAAAGGGTCCATCCTTGCCAGGACTCTCTCTCCAGCGGTGGCTTTAAGCAGGCTCCTTCAATGGAAAAACTAAGAGGAGGACAAATGTGATACCTCTTCTAACAACCTCCCAGGCTCCAGCTGTTCTTAGCTTGGAGGATTTCCTGAGCCTGTTGTCACTTGTCTATTTAGTAACACTCAATAGATCTCTTTTTCCAAATCTGTGTGCAGCCTCCTCTTGAAGCAGCAGTCATTAACCGAATCCACAACATCCCCTGGCAAGGAGTCCTGCAGCTCTAAGACCTGCTGTGTTAGGAGCCTCTGCCTTTAGTTAAAGCACCAACTCCTAGATTATGTTCATAGGCAATTTTTTGTTATAAGCTGTGTTCTAGACCTAATTGTGAATAAACACATAAAGATATGGATCTTACAGACTCAAAGGCAAGTAATCAAATAAAAAAGAAATCAACATTTATTTCATTTTTGAAAACTTTTTTTGTTTTGTTTTTGTTGTTGGTTTATTTTTTTTTCAGATTAGGTAGATCTGGAGGACTTGCACGCTGCTTTAAGGGCCCCCGGTAGGGTTGTCAGGACTGCAGAGGACTGCATGGTGATGTTTTAGCTTCATCCCAAACCACCAGCATTTATAGACACATCAGAATGGCTAACTGCACATGATGATGATTCAGGATTTAAACTAGCCGGGTGAGAAGCAGCCACCAGTCAATGTAGTGTCTTTTCAAGGAAATGTAAAGAACAACGCTCAATCTTTCAGCTTTGGAAAGACTGTTATTGAATAGGGCCTGCCACATTGTCGATGCATCTCTTCAGCCTCTCAGGGCACCCCTGGGGTGTAGGGATGGGGACTTAGCCCTATATTACAAGCACAGGACCAGTATCTGACGTTCTCTCCATCAGCGCCATGCTGGAGCACCTTCTCCTGCTAATGTGGTAGAAAGGCTCTCAGAATGGCCATAATGTCACCTGGGTTCTCCATGGCTACAAGTTGCAACAAGGGAAATTCCAGTTAGATGTAAAGAAAACAAAAAGCCCCATAAGAGTGGTTAAGCAGTGAAAAAAGGGCTCTGAGAGGTGGTGAAGCCACCATCTCTGGGGAACAGAACTGATCAGGTCTGCATGGACCTTTTTTCAGCCTCTCTTGCAGCTCATTTGGCTTCTTACCAGAATATAAGGTCTCTCCAATTTTCTTCCAGAGATGTCATCAGGCATAAAGAAGCTCTGAGGCTCAATTTATAGCTCAGCTCTATGTCTGAAGGTGAAACAAGAATAAAGTTGGAGAAGAATATTTGGTGGCAAGAAAACATCTCCCTTGTGGAAGGACTTCAGTCCTTCTTGGTGGGTGGCTATAGAGTCCTTTCACCTGGAATAGGGTGAGAAGGTGTTGAAAAACTTGGAAAAAAATGGCGAAATGGAAGAGGAGTCTGTTCCTTGGGAGAATAGTCCAAGCAGAGCAGAGGTGAAGTGATTTCTCTGCTGTGGGGGCTGTCCCTTTTCAAAATGGAAAGGGAGGAGGAAAACCCCGGTGCAAGGGAAGCCAAATCACACAACGGTGAACCGTCCCCTTCCAGCACCACATTTCTCCCCTGGTAAATGGGCCCCTAAGACTCTGCTTGACCACAGATGTGCAGGCGGAGGAATGTCTCCCAGCCCCAGCCAAAGAACTAATCTTTTTTATAGCTCCTTGTGACAGTGAAGGATAAGTGCTCTCAGTGGGGTCCCGGGCTGGAGGGGAGGCACTCAGGATGGCCCTGTAGGAAAACAGCCATGGATTTGGAAAAAGTCTAAGTGATCAACATGGAAGAGACTTTCTTCATGGGAATGGACCTACACTCTTCAACCATCCTCACCCAAGAAGATCTCCTTGCTCGCAGGCTGTAGGGCTAGGAAAGCAGTCAAGGCAAAGGCTGGTGAAATGCTGACTGTCTACATAAGGACCTGTGAAACTGAGCTGTCCGTACCGCAAGTGATAAGGTTTAAACGGTCATGGCTTTTTAGTTACCTCTTTATGTCCTTCCCTCCCGTGCGCAAGGGTCTGTCCTGGCCCGGGGAGACCAGTAAGAGATTCTGATCTTGGTCATGAAAGGGAGATGCAATACACACCAATGCATGTGTTCCCATCTTGGGTGTTCTTGGCTGCAGTACAGGTAAGAATGAGCAGATACTGCTGGTCTTTTGTGCAAGATATCACTTGTTTTTTCTTCCAGCCAAATCAATGAAGTTGGCACCACTTTGCCCAAATCTCTGTCCAAACCTGATCCTAAGTAGGATGCGAAGCATCACAGAGACAGTTAGTAACGGAGCAGGTAAAAGACCTCAGGTTTCTGAATGTTGGTCTTTTGCAGACTGTGTGCTACCCAAAGTGTCCTGCCTCCATGTGTCTCTCTCTCTCTTTTAACAAGTGGAACAGTGGGTGAGGGGTATTGCCTTGCAGACTCAGATAGATAAATGCCTGCTTTGCACAGGTATAAATAGTTATATACATGGCAGTGGGAAATCGGGACTCCAAGGCAAGTGCGGAGACAGGCTGTCATTCTGCAGAGAGTTCAAAAGTGCCTTGTTCCTGTAAAAAATGCATGGTTTCTGCTTTCTCGCTTTTGCAAGAAAATTTCAATTTTCTTCTCTCTGTTCAGGTGTTTTCCTTTCACCTAAGTTGAAAAGTCTCTTGGATTGACAGTACGAGCCTGCCAGGTCTGGACAAACACAGTGCTGGAAACTAAAGAGGTGCAATAAATTATCAGACCTTGTTCATTCGTACATTGGCTGCATTAGTAAGTGTGCAGGTTTTCTCTCATAGTTTTCCCCCAGCATCCATCACGCACACTCTCTGGACTGATGGTAATTTGGATGGGTCCTCCTGTTTGCTTTGCCCACTGGTGACACTAGATTCTCCCCCTTCACGTTGCTCATCCTCCTCTTTTTTGGCTCTTTTAGGCATTTCATAGAATCATGGAATTATTTAGTTTGGAAAAGACCTCTAAGATCATCCAGTCCAACTGTTAACCCAGCACTGCCAAGTCCACCATTAAACCATGTCCCTAAGCAGCACATCTACACATCTTTTGAAGACCTCCAGGGATGTAGACTCAACCACATCCCTGGGCAGCCTGTTCCAATGCTTCACAACCCTTTCAGTGAAGAAATTTTTTCTAACATCCAACCTAAACCTCCCCTGGTACAAGTTGAGGCCATTTCCTCTTGTCTTATCCCTTGTTGCTTGGGAGAAGAGCCTGACCCCCACCTCACCACAGCCTCCTCTAAGGTAGTTCTGGAGAGCGATAAGGTCTCCCCTGAGCCTCCTTTTCTCCAGGCTAAACAACGCCAGCTCCCTCAGCTGCTCCTCACAAGACTTGTTCTCCAGACCCTTCACCAGCTTCGTTGCCCTTCTTTGGACACGCTCCAGCACCTCGATGTCCTTCTTGGAGTGCGGGGCCCAAAGCTGAACACAGTTTCATTATGTTGAACAGTCCAGAGGGAGTCCAGAGGGACTTTATGGGTGGAATTTGAACAGCAGCAAAATTCACAAGATATTGGTTATTCCCAAATCTATCTCCTTGCAGGTAGACCATCAATTTCAGCAGCAGAGAATTCAGGAGTTCACACCAGCGTGCGCGCGTGCGCACGCGCGCACCCACGTACCCACATCAATGCACACTCAAACCTTCAAGCTACTGCAATTAACAGGACAGCTTTTAATTGGCAATTACAATTCCATTAAGCTGGGTCTGGCAGATCATTTGCTCTGTCAGGAAAGCCCTCAGGCAGGGAAGATTAGTGGCTGGCAGGATCCAGGCTCCTGCACTGGAGCTGTGCAGGAAAAGACAGGTAACAGCTGTGCTTTCTCAGCCATGGAAGGTGGGAGGGAGAATTGCATTTGCTTGAAGCCCACTTTGTCTTCCCTGCCCAGGGAGACTGCATCCCACCAGAGCCCTCAGGGGAAAAGCTCAGCAGGACCAGGAAGTGGGAGGCAGTGATCAGATCAGGGACCACGAAGCAGAAAGAGCTTCATTCCCAAAAACATCTGTGAAACAAAACTTGACAGTTCCTGTCTGGAGAGGAAAAGCAAGCGGGGCTGGCTGCAGCACTGTGGCCCCAAAGGAAGTCCATTTCTTGAAGGTTTTGTGAGGTCTGAGTATAATGTTTGGGCACAGCTGTGCCATGGGCACCTTCAGGCCACAGAGAATTAATCAAAGGAGGTTGTTCAGGAGCTTCCTGGGTTCTGTTCCTGGCTCTCAGCAGACCATGGGTCTGGCATTGAACCTCTCTGTACAGAAACCTTTACTGATAGAGATTTCATCCTCAACTTCGCAGAGAACTCTGGGATCCTGGTGTGCCACGGTTCCCAAACCTGGGTTTGCACACCCATCCCTGGTTTGCAGGGCCCCGACACTGGTCCTGCCTTGCTCTTCCGATCTCTCTGAGCCCTCTCCCACATGGACTCACCTCCCCACCCTTTCCCGGCCAAAGACCCCCTGCCTGTCCCTTACCAGGTGGCCCAGCATGCTAGGAAAATACTGTGTTGCTGGCACATGCCAAGTTGTGTGTCAGGCACGACGGTCTCTGGGTAACGTGAAAGGCTGACTTCGAGTCTGGTTCAAAATCCTCTACGTTTTCTCTTTAATGAGAAATATTCTTAGTCTCATATCTATGTACTAGCAAGATTTCATTGGTTAAGAGGGTTTTTTTTCCTACCAATTGCCTGTAAAAAACCAACCCTGACAATTTTATAATAGGCTGGATGAATACTGCCCATGCAACCGTCACCAGAGCTTGGGGAAGGCCAGAGGGCAACCCCAACCCGGCTACACATTTGCAGGCAAAGCCTTGATTTAAAGGAGGGGTCAGGAAGCAAACAATACTTAGAGCTGGGCTTCAGGGTTTTCAGGACAAAGATCGCATCACTCTGGTCATTCAAAATGGTTAATGGCATGGCCAGAAGGAGGGGGCAGTTTCAGTCCCAGTGGAAGTCTTTGCTAGTTTATAAGAGGCAGAGAGGAAACTGTTGTTTGCGTGTGCCTGTGTGTTATATTTGTCCGCCTGTTGGACATCCCCAGCCCCTGTAAGCTCTGAATTCCCAACCTGCCTTTGATCAGGTCTGGCAGCAAAAGAAGGCTGTTAAATAATTCATTTCCTGCAAACTTTGTGGAAACACATAGAAGAGTCCACAGTGCCTCCATGGAGGTAAAAGCTGCACAGCCTCCACACAAGGAAGAGGTGAAAAGGAGAAGACTGGAAAGCACAGGGGTGTTCCTGGGCACATGTGTCATTCAGGCTGCCAGGAATCCCAGCAGGAGGCAAGAGGCCAGAGGAAACGTCGGCCACACCGTTGTGTGACCATCCCTCAATGAGTGACTCACTCCACAAAGGCAGCTTGGTCCTGCAGCCTCTGGCCGCAGTTTGCTACCTTGTGTGCAGTGCACATTGGGGATCCATTTAGAGCATCAAGTACCTGTCTTCTCTGTCTGAGCTCTTAGCAGTCTGTCTCCATCCTGTCTCTCATTCACAGCCAGAAGACTGATTCTCATCCCTGATCAACGCAAAAGTGCAGCTGCTATTGCTCCCGTAGCAGATTTTCTTGCAGACAAATCAGTGCTTTCCCTGACTTGGAAGAAACTTCACAAGAATCTCTACAAAGTGACCTCTTCATTCTCTTTTCTGTCCCAGCATATCATTCTCTTTTGGTGAGATATGTACAGACTCCCCTGATTACTTTTGAGATATATGATCTCTACACTCTCTACTTTTATGCCATTGCTTTGAACTACTCCACCTGCCCACACCCACTGGAAGCTTTTTAGCATCAGGACCATCCTACTGTGCTCCATTTCTTATTATTTCTTAGCATATGTGTCTGTCTGTGATGCGATACCCACCATTTATATATGGCTAAATACGAATAAATAACATAAACAACGATTTTCTCTACTGCTGGCAGATCTAACATATAGATGGATGGAAAAGAGAGCTATTGAGCAAGAATTCCATTCTAATACCTCATTCAATAGTTTCGGATGTCTCTTGCTCTTCCTCACCTCTCAGATGCACAACTGTATGTTACCAACCCTCTGACAATATAAGAATATGCAGATACTATTGACTTCTGCTAAGGTCAGTTTGAAGATTTATTGACCTGAGAAGGGAATATTGACCTGAGATGAAACTAAGGTCAATGTGTGGATCTCAGGGGACCATAAATATCAAAATTGACCCACCAAACAGAAGTCAATAAATGAATGGTTAATATAAACATTGTCTTACAAAAATTAATTCTCGGTGACATGGGTTCACAAGCAATTTTTATTGTGAAATATGGAGGGCAATATTGGTTACCATGTCTGAAGAATGTGAGTCGGTGTCTGATTATGGAGAGTAATGAAACTGCTGGGAATGGGGGGAAAGGAATTGGATGTGATTATAATTTAATCTCCAGTCAGTAATGGAACAGCCTCTTGTTAGCTGGAGCAGGGTTATGAAGATAACTCTTGAATGTGCTAGGCAGGATAAAATTTAAGCCTCAGAGAGAAAGTTTACAGAAGGTGGTGGCTCATGACATCGGTTCTCCGGTGTTGGGGCTCTTCACCGATCTCAGCAAAGCTGATGGGGGATCCTCTGCTTCTTTCAATGGATTGGGACGCTCTCCCTCCATTACAATCCAACACTTGCCAACTTATAGTCTTCAGTCAAGACACTAAAAAGTGGGCTATGGGGTAAAAACGTGTTTCAGGTCTCATGATGTGCGGGGACATAGAGAGTGGAGGTGTTGGGACTCAGGCATGCTCTTGAAGTCCTTTGTTCCTAACCATGAACCCCGTCGTGTTCCCCCCCTCCCCCAAAAAAGATACATCCTGTGTTTTAATTGAGTTCCACATGCAGTTTCCATGTGAGCATTTGCAAGTGTTTTTTGTTGTTTACAAGTGACTTGAGAATTTTGGAATTGTGTGAAAGCATCTGTAGTGGAAGAACTACAGACTTCATTTCTCATCTTCTTCTTCCACTTCACCATACCATGGTGTGATACCTCTGCCCTTGTGTTGATAGTTTTTCAGCCCATGCCATAGAAAACAAAATGCTGTTGCAGTTTGGAAACTCATTACCTGTGTAACCATCTTTTAGAGTTCTTGAATAAGGATTAATAGGTTTGGCCAGAAAGGGCAGCTTTCAGAACATTTGAAAAAGATCCTAGGGTGGCTAAAGACCTTACGGCTACGTTAGACTGTCATCATCTTCTTTCTTGAGATTTCTTCAGGGTAATCACCTCATTGCCATTATTTATACCGTAGCATCGTCTACAGCCAACAGGTTTGAGATCTCAAGGTGCTAGGGCTTATTTGTCTCAGATCAAAAATAAAACTAGTAAAAATAAACAGCAATGTGTAAAAAAGAACATAGATCAGAGCACAGGGCAATTTCTGTGAAGACTAGGGCTTGTGAGAGAGAAAGCAACGGTGATACTGATCTGCTTGGGTACTGAGGACGGGTTTCATCCAACCAGCCTAGATGATTACAGATGGCATCTAGTTCAGATGTTTGCCTCAAAACTAATTTGTCTCATCTCTGTTTAGCTAGTGTCGAGAAAACTAGCACTTTGATGGTACAGCTCATCCCTCTTGAATGATCAAATAAATCATACCCAAGGTGTGCCTGTTTCTGGACCACTAAAGCCATTCTGATTTACAAAACCACAGAGTTATTTTTCACAGCAGAGAAAGTTGAGAGTTAGAAATCACTGTCATTTGGATCCAAAGCTCACTGTCATCAGAGGTGTCTCTCCACGGACAGATTTCAAGTTGGACTGCAATGAAAACTATAATAATCCTACCTTCTAGTCTCATCTTCACCCAGTCTGGAGTTGTCCTGGTAATGTATTTACCTCCCACTCCACACTTGGCCATCCACATAATTACTGTTTCATATTGACATCTCTGGAGACACTCAGTGCAAAATGATGTCAGGCCCTTGGCCTTCCAGGTACTGTGCCAGTCTATAGTGCACAGCCAAATTGAACTCAGCTATCTTGGCTTTAAATCACTGTCCAGATTGAACTTCTTTCAAATGTTTAAACCACTCCAAGGATTTGAATTGTAGGGCATATTTAAGAGTAGTTTAAATTATTAAAGCCCTTAATGTTGTTTTTTTTTTGTTGTTGTTGTTGGTTTTTTTTTTTTTTTTTTTTAAGATGCATTTTGGAGCTGTCAAGCGAACAATCTTAAATGACAGATTGATGAATTCATTGTCCCTTACCACATCTCCAGGTGGACAGAGGAGTATGGCTCCCAGTGAAACCAGCTTTGCTATCAGAGTTACAAGTTTCTTTCTGCTCCTTGGCCTCTTGGGTCATAAGCATCCTTCTGTTGGATGTGTAGGTGTCATGGTTTTGGCTGGGATAGAGTTGAATTCTCTTTGTAGAGGTTCACACGGTGCTGTGTTTTGGATTTTTGATGAAGATAATGATGATGTTTTCAGTTGCTGCAGAGCAGTGTTTACGCGGAGCTAAGGACTTTTCAGCTTCTCACCTGCCCCGCCAGCGAGGAGGCTGGGGGTGCACAAGAAGTTGGGAGGGGACAGGACCAGGACAGCTGACCCAAACTGACCAAAGGGATGCCCCATACCATATGACGTCATGCTGAACAATAAAACTGGGGGGTCTGCCTGGGGCAAAGGGGGGGGCCGCTGCTCAGGAACAGGCTGGGCATCGGTCAGCGGGTGGTGAGCACTTGCATTGTGCATTGCATTGTGTACACTTGCTTTGTATATTCTTTTACTATTATCATCATTATTATTGCTATCATTATTATCATTATTTTCCCTTTCGTTCTGTTAAACTGTCTTTGTCTCAGCCCATGAACTTTTACTTTTTTTTTTTACTCTTCTCTCCCCCATCCCACTGGGTTGTGGCGGTGGGACAGTGAGCGAATGGCTGCGTGGTGCTTAGCTACCTACCGAGTTGAACCACAACAGTAGGCAACATACCAGGGACAATGTTGGCAACAGACTCTTTGTTTCAACCCACTGATGATGAGGACTGACCCTGGGTAGGGATCACTTTCTGGTGATAGGGATGCTGCTTAAGAAAACAGTTCTTAATTCTGGCAGGGAACTCCTGTTCCACCAGGCAAGCAGCTCTGCTCCATCATTGTAAAACCACGCCTAGATCCACACACAAACATATGCTCAGACTTTGCCTTGACTCTCATGGATTGCTCCTCTTATGGTAAGAAACTGGTCATATACTAAAAGGGCTACTGAAAAAAAGAAGAAGGAGAAGGAGGAGAAGAAGAAGAAGAAGAAGAAGGAGAAGGAGAAGGAGAAGAAGAAGAAGAAGAAGAAGAAGAAGAAGAAGAAGAAGAAGAAGAAGAAGAAGAAGAAGAAGAAGAAGAAGAAGAAGAAGAAGAAGAAGGAGAAGGAGAGGGAGAAAGAGAAGGAGAAGAGGAAGGAGTTATGTGGTGTCTGTAGACAGAATAATTGGTCCTCTGGTTTACAGCTTAATTGATTATTGCCTTCAGCCTCTTCTTTAGGGTCTCACTGTCTGGGCTGGACATTTTCTCCCATGAGTGAATTAAAATGTGTTGGGAATATTCCTCATTCTCCTTCATGGGTGGGAAGTAGGAGGGCCAAGGTCACTGGGACCATGTTAATACTAGTGAATTTAAGTGCCTGAGCATGTTCCTGGCACTGGGACTCAACTGTTAAACTGGTTGGCTGTTAGAACAGTTCTGGAAATACTAAAGACCCAGGATAATTAACTCTTTTTCAAACGTTTCTCAGTAATCAGGAATCATGACCAGCCACAGGCTATTGTCACCATGGAGAGGTGGACATCTTATTCGAAGGATAAAAGGAGTTTAATAGTACAGCTGTGTGTTGTTCAATGCTGGCTATCCTCAGAGGCAGAGGACAATCCAGGCACATTTAATGTATAAGAGTAGTCTTAGAGTCTGGGCAAAGCCCCTGTTTATTTGTTGGGGTTTTTTTTTGCAAATCTCAGCTCCCAGTCAAGAAGCCACTTCATGAGCAGAGCCGCCTTCAGCAGCCTTCTGGAAATAACGAACAGCAGAAAGATCAAAAATCCCGGAGGGATGGCGGGGCTTTAACGTTAATGTAAATGGAAAGTTGTGCTCATTTCTGGGCTTCTTCTTACCAGACAGATATTGTCAAATGGCAGGGAGTTCATATAAGAACAGCCGACAAATGACTGAGGGCTGGAAGGATTGATTTACAAGGGCAAGATGAAAAGAGCTGAATCAGTACAGCAGTGATCAAGACGTGATGTGACATCTCCCTAAGTATCTGAAGGGCGTAAACACCGAGAAACAGTGTCTTTGTGGGAAATGTCTTGTGTCTGCTTAACAGGCCGCTTCACTGAGATGTAGCAGGCTACTTACTGTCTATTAAAGAAGTGGCACTTGATCATTATCAGTGTATTTATGGAGGGTCTAATGGCTTTAATAAAGTGAGAATTGCAAAGGTAAAGAGCAGAGGAATCAAAGTCCCTCCCAGGTGAAAGAAACACAGCATCTTTTTTTATTTTTTTCCCCCCCACAGATCTGTGCTCTGGGATGAAGGCATATGCCTGCAAGCAGGTTAGTTAACAGAGAACTGAAGAGAAGCTGTCTGGTACATGGTACGACCTTCATTCTTCTAATTATCTGTAAATGCCAAATTTTACCATTTGTACTCCAAAAGCAGGGACGTGATCATAGGATCTTGCTAGGTCTCAGCTTGCCTTCTAACTGGGCCCAGGGGTGGAGAGTCGTAAGGGTGGAGTTAGCCTTACCTGATTATAGGTGCTCATCAATCCATTAACACATCACTGGTTCAGGTTTTCAGTGTACTGCAGGGCGGCAGTTGTCCCATCCGAGAACAGATGTCTATTTGGATCAGACCGTATTTCACTGACTGTCCTGGGCGTTCAGACAACTGTCTTGCACATAAGCACTTAAAATTCTTGAAATTGTAAGGCTCACTCCACCCTTGTAACTGGTCCACACACAAGGAGGAGATCTTCTCCAGCAGAAGAAACCACTCTTTTAGTTGGACCACATAGCTCATGCTTTTGAAATCCTTGATTCAATCTTCCCTCTAGTGCATCCTCACTTGTCTTCCCCTGCAGTACGGGGAATTGTTAAGAACTGCAATGGGAGCTAATGCTGGCTGCTGTGAGAAGGGGTGGTGCTGGGTTGTGCCATCTGACATGCCCATGGATTGTGCTGGATCCTTTAATAGCACGCAGAGGGTGCTAATTCCCTCTGGAGGTGAAGTTCATCTCTCTATTTTTCCTCCTCTATCCTTAGCTTGCCCCTGGGCTTTAAAGAGAAGCCACCTGGCTGTGCTCCTCTCTTGCACCTGCTTTCCCCTGGATTACATATTGGCCGGAGCCGAGACACTAGTAACTTAAGAACGTTCCCTAATGGAGACTGTGCTGCCCTTATCTCCTCGTGGCAGGGGTAGGCGAGTGTGTGAAATGTAACCCCCTGCTTGCCACCAGCACAGACCCTTCGTGCTTGCGTGGAGCTGGGCTGGTGTCGGACAGCCAGAAGGAGACTGCTGACAGACACAAGAGCCAAGGGCAGCCTGATTTGGATCTGTCTCCAGCTTCTAAAGGACTAGGAACTGACAGCAGCTCCCTCAGGCTCATATCTCAGGGAGATGAAGGCTTCTGTTACTTCTGCCCTGAGCCATGTTCCAACCCACAAGCTCTCTGAGAGGACACTCAGCTCACTGCTGAGATAATCCATTGCTGTTGCAGGTCCAGCTGCCTGCAAACTCAGGGAAGTCATGGGCTTGAGATCTCATATATCCTGATACACCTTGTAAGGAAGTCTAGAGTTTTCTCTGCTGCAAAGTACTGGTTCATAACTTGACCTGTCCATCTTTCCATATGTCAACACAATTTGGAGCAAAAGTCTCTGCTGAGTTCTGAGACTGCAGGAACTAATGACCTGAAACCAGACCAGTAGTCCAGAGACTTGAGTTTTCTGCTGTTATACCCATTACGTGACCTCAGGCACATCCTGTATCTTACCTATACCTCAGCTTTTAGTGACATGGGGTATTATCCCTTGAACACTGTATCACCTACTCCCAGAGGAAATGGGAAGATCAGTTCATTGTTCAAGCATGATTTACTTTTTTTTAAAAAAAAAAGCTGTAGTCCCACTCACTAGCTGAGTCTCAAAAGCTGGTCTCAAGCACACCAAAGGTGATCAAAGAGTCTCAGTGGCTGAACTGATGTTCCAATGAAGCCTTGGGAAGGGCAGCCTGGGCTTCTCCAAGCCTATTACTGAAAGGCAGGTGTACTGCACTCGGTTGATGAGTTCCTTGCTCTTCAGCTCCCTGCCACGGAGCACACTATGAGATTACTACTGTTTACATTCCTCTGATGAATCCCTGAGATTCTGGATTCTGGAGATGCAGAGAGATGCCCTGAAAATCCACACAGGAGAGCCGGTGATCTATCCAACCTAACATGTTAGAGTTGACATTCTAGGCTTTCTCTGTCACTGTGTTGGGCAGATAAATAGAACACGAGCAGCTGAAGCGTGGGGTGCCTTTCCCTGAACAAAACATTGCTGGTGCCACCCCAGACCTCCTTCAAACCACAGCTTCAAGCCACAGAAAGCACCAACTGGAAGCTTATGGAGCAGAGGTGTCTTCACCTGAACCTGTGCATGCTGTAATGCTTTGATCCATCCGAACCCAAGGTCTGGCCATGGGTGCTCAGAGGGCTGGGACCCCCCCGTGTAGGACCCCCACAGGGTGTGGGGGACAGGGGCAGGGGGCAGTGCTCAGCATCATGGACAGAGGAAGGAGCAGCCCTGGGGACAAAGCCAAGCCCTGGGAGGTGGGTGAGGGCAGGGACCCCAAACTGGTGCCTGTGTGGTGAAGGATGCTGGTGGGAAGCATCCAAACCCAGAAATACAGCCAAGGTGGGAAATCACCCTCCCATCTGTCCAGAGGAATGGTTTCCTTTGGGATCCTGAAGAAGTGAACAAGCAGAAAGCCTGTGTGACCAGCAAGGGGAAGGGCTGGAGGTAGGGAGCTGGTTTGTGGAAGTTCAGCTCAGAGCATCTCATACGCTTAAAAGAAAGGATGAGGCTTCATGCTTAGATCTCACTGCAATTCTGCCTGTCCATCCTCCCTGTCCCCATCCATCCATCCATCCATCCATCCATCCATCCACCCATCACTACAGATCACCTAATGTTCTCTCTATCCATTCCTTATTAACTCATGAGCTTGCCTTTGCAGAAGCTGTTTTTAGAGCCTGTTGGCACTGGCCTCAGCCCTGGTAGAGTCACCCTGTTACTATAACACAAACCATACACAAAAGCCAGCTTCTTCCTGGCTGGCCACACAGGGCCCATCCCAGGACTACAGGAAGAGATCTTGCTGCCCCTCTGAGTCCTGTGCCTTCTTCTACCAGTGCTGTCCCATTTTACCCCCATCCTAGCTCAGCCTTTTCATCCACCAAAGACCTCAGAGCATTTGAGGTCTTTGACTCCCTTTCTTCCTCCTGTCCACTCTCATCCCTTTCTCTTGCTGTCTATAGAGCAAGGAGTCTGAGGGTGAGGAGTGAGTGGGATGCTGAGGAAGGGCAGGAGAAGGCAGAAAACCTCAATTTCTCCACACACCAGAATTCCTCAGAACTGCATTTCTGATCATAACACCAGATTTCTCCCAGTAATTTTGCTGCAAGCAGAGTGGCTGCAGCCCCTGTTCATGTGAGGGGCAGTTGCATCTCCAGCACCTGTCGAACACCAGCCCGGCACTGGTGTATTATTTAACGGTCACTGTGGGGAGAAAGGTACAGGCTTCCCCCCACCCCCTTTTTCCTTTAACAGAACATTATCTAAACAAACGCACTCCAAAACTGCTGAAGCGCAGGCAAATAATGACACGGGAGCAGGAGCCAGGCATTAAAAATTCATGTCGTCGAATATTAAAACTTTTTACTTCATCATGTCAAGGCACCAGGCAAATGCAAACAAATGAGACCCACTGAGCGCTGCCTGCATGGGCCAAGACAGAGACGAGCCACTCACGCTGCTGGGGAGAGACCTGCATTGCGGTCCCTGTCTCTCCTGAGATGTCAGGCTCAGAGGGGGACGGGGGAGCCGATGGGGTAGTTAATTGCTTGGTGCCTCTAAATGAGCTCTGCAAACTGACAACTCTGAGGAAGGCAGCTCGCTGCATGAGCTGTGGGGCAGGTATGTGGTGGCCGGGAGCAACCCCATCCCTTCCCACACGCTGTGCTCTCAAGGCTCCTGAAATGGGGGAACATCTGGGAGGGATCGTGAAGCCAACCCTCTTGTTTGTTTGGTCCTGTCTTTACTAATTAAGGCACCAGCCCCTGTCTGCTACTTGCTGTGCTGCTGACAACCGGCTCGTTCGCCAGGGATTGCAATGAGACCCAGCAAACTCAAATCACGGAGCTCTCCCTCCTGCCTTGCAGGAGACAACTCCATGGGCTGGAGTTTGCAGGCAGGGAATGCTCCAAATCCCCACCTGGAGGGCTTTATGCTGAAGCAGGGGAAGTTTCCCAGGAAGGTGAGCACAACTGCTCTTCTCCTACGGTTGGTCCCAAGGATCTGAGCTTTTGGATGCCTGCTGCGGATATCAGAGCACTGTTTGACCCTTGTTCTCTGCTATTTATGGCCCAGCTCACTTTAACAGAGCCAAAGATTTCTCCCTGGGTCCTCTTGGGTGCTGGCGGAAGGATGGTCCAACTCCGAGCTGCTGTGTAGAGGTGATGTAACATGAAAGCAACCTTACTCAAGCCAAATGGTGATTTCACTGGCCACATTTTCAAGGCGAGGCATGAGTCAGGCTGAGTAAAGTTGAAGGAAAAAGCTCTTCAATTAATCTGTTCCAGCATCATCTATCACTAATTAGGTAATTTTCCCTGTTATGCGGCACACACTTTTAATGCACCCTGTTTACTTAATGACTCCTGTGATCCCCTTAACACAATTACTGGTAATAAGCAACTGATGAAGAAAAGGATTAGACCAGTAATCTCTTGCTGAAGGATGCTTTATTGGAAGTGCACCGAGCATCACGTTTTGATTTTTAATAGATAACTTCTCTAAGTAATTGATTAATCATAAACTCACAGACTGCAAGAGCCAGAGGTAATTTTACAGCACCTAAAAAAAAGGGAAAGGATCTAGATGATGTAATAACTAGCAATCTAGAGGCAAATAAAGGAGGGGAATGTTTGATTAAACATTCAATATATTTTTATCGCTTTGCGTGTTATGGAACTATCTTCATTGGTTTATTGTGTGGGAAGAAACATCATAATAACAGCCAAGGCAGGTGTTCACGGAGCCTTCTGCCAGGGTGCAGGGCTGGCAGGATGGGCAGAGGAGCGATTATGAGGATTATTTTAAATCATTCTGTCTCTGTAGCCCAGATAAGCTGTGAAAAAGAAAGCCTACAGCAGGGCTTTGAGGATGTGATGCTGTGTCACACCACAGGTAACATTTCAACGCCTGGCTCCTCCAGTGGTGTCCCCAGCCCAGAGCTAGGCGACTAGCGATTTGCAGTGTCCTAGCCAAGGTTTCCTGAATATTGGGCAATGAGTGATAAATATGGGAGGTGAAGTGGCCCTGCATTGACATTCAGCACTAAATGGTGATAGATGTGATGGAAGTGCTTGGAACTTTTCAGCTCAGACTGATCGAGGCTGGACTCCTAGGCCTGTCCAGAAGCATAATGTGGACTATCTGGAGAACACCTATACTGAAAATTGTGGTGTCTCCAGAAAATAGTCTTCTTCTAGGCCAGGGAGGGGCAGGGCTAGGGTTTGGATACTTCACATGTAATTTTTACAAGGGTTTCCTTTCAAGCAGTGGAGAGTCTTCCACCAGCTTTAATGGACCACACAGAAATTCTTCTCCATGATTATATGGGTGTCCCACAGAAAGAAAAAAAAAAAAAAGGAAAAAAAAAAGCATTACAGAGTTATTTAGTGAAAGGTAGTGCTAGAAATGGGACAGAGGCTGCCGCTCTGAGCTCTGACACATGAAAAGGCTTGCCACGCATCAGTTCTGCTAATTGGTCATGCATAGAATCCTAGTGTTTTAATATTTTAAAACCAGGCTGCACAAAACAGGGAAAAGTGTTGTTTGACCAACAGCCCCTCACCTCTGCTGGCTGTCACTGCTGCTGTCTTGGACCCCAGGTCCTCAGTGACCGTGACTGGAGAAAGGAAGGGAGCAGCATTGGTTGGGGTGGCGGTGGTGGAATCAGGGAGACCCTAAGGATGTTATTCCGCTCCCACTTTCCAGTGGTCTCAGTCCACATGTGCAGGGCTGTGCAATTCCAGCCTCAGCAGGCTTTGAACCCAAACCCCTTGCCTGCAACCCACCACAGCTTCTCTTCTGGAAATCATGTGGGCTGATGCGAGCAGTCAGTCCTTTGCGAGGGCTTATGGTTTGCTGTTTTGCAGGCACAATTTCGGAGGTCCACTTTGCAAGTGGCTGGTTTCTGGTCCCTGGCGTGGTGGTAGGGGACCCCATAGTGTTTGCACAGGATTGACGAGATCTGGAGTCTAACAAAGAAAAAAAGTCAAGGGGAAAGAAGGAATTACTGCTTGAAAGTTCAGGATTGACGAGATCTGGAGTCTAACAAAGAAAAAAAGTCAAGGGGAAAGAAGGAATTACTGCTTGAAAGTTCAGGATTGACGAGATCTGGAGTCTAACAAAGAAAAAAAGTCAAGGGGAAAGAAGGAATTACTGCTTGAAAGTTCAGGAGGGGCCTATAAGACTGTAACACATCTACTGCTTCCTTTCTGTGATGGGAAGAGCTTTGTGGTGTGCCTGGACCTTCTCTACAGTGAGCACCACACCATGCAGGCTTCTCTGGTCCGCAGGGAGCTTTCTGTGGGGTCTGCATCCTGGCTGGCAGCTCCTGCTGCTCCCTGCAGTCTCTCCATCTTCATGCTGGAGCTGCAGGCTCCCAGCTCTGTGCTGTGGCTCTCCTCTGCTACACCCTGATATCCTTCAGCTTGAGCAGACTCAGCAGCTCTCCAAGAGCAGCTCCCTCAAAGCATCCTACTTCAGCTCTCTTTCTACTGAAACACAGCGTAAATGGGAAACGGACGTGTAACAGAGAAAACGTCCGTCACTTCTTCTCACACCAAGGAGGGTGAGTGGTTTCAAGGTGACAGAAGTCATCTGTTAAGGCAAGAAATGGGGAAGCCCTCTCCTTGTTGTGCATACAGGTGGGCACGAATCTTGCTGTCACAGTGCGATTTATGAACTGTCACATGCACTTTTGCTCTTCTTGCAGCAAAATCCCTCCAACAACTTGCTTGGAGACTGCTCTGTACACGGAAAAGCACTCAAGAGCCAGGCCTGAGGGCTGGAGACGAAACAGGTCCCAGAGCGATCTCATCTCCCTACCCTTGCGCCAAGGCTCCCACCTCCCATGGGCACCATCTGCTTTGCTTCTGAACCCCTCAGCCCTGTGTCTCCCGTCTGGAAACATAAACTGCAAGCAGTGCTCTTTTCCTGAGTTTTCCTTTCCTCCTGCCATACTTTGTGCTGGGAGATGCCTGTCACAGGAATAAAACCATGTGAGTTTGGCTTTTTGTAACGTTCCTTTGAAGACACGGTTGAAGGTGGAGGTTGTATCCTCACTTGTTTTTCCCCAACTGAGGTAAAAACTTGAGTCTTGAGAGTCTAATTCAGCCTTCGACAAGAGTCAAGGCTCACAAAGAGTCTGTACAAATCTACATGCTGGCTCTGAGGGGCAGAGGTAGGAAAACAACCTGAAGTAGAAGAAGAAGAGTTAATGATTGGGGTGCAGGGGAAGGGAAGAAGGGGCTTGGATTACAGCACAGATAATAGATAAATCAAGCAGCAGGAGAGAATGTCTTCAGTGCCAGTTTATTTATCACTGTTTTCTCTGGGCACTGACAGGCCGAGGAAGGTGGGGTGGGCAAATAACATCGCCTGGCTTGATGGATGAGGCATGGAGAGGGAAGGAGCCCCTGCCAGGCCTTGGAGAGGAAGGAGGCAGGAGGCAGCCCGGGGAGGGGTGCACTGACGCAGCCCTGTGCTTGGCACTGGGTGGTCGTTCACCTTCCCAGTCGTAGCCACCTCCTCGGGGAAGGGAGCAGCTGGTAGAGCAGGCAGAAAAGCGAGACCAGGCAGCAGGTACCTGGCACTTCTGGAGACCTCTTGCAGAGACAGGTCCGAGATCAAAGCATCCCCAGAGCCAGAATCAGCATCCTCGCTCCCTGCCGCCAGGAAGCTGGGCTTTACTGAGCTCTTTGCTGGACCATAGAACTCTTTAGCTGCTAAAATTCCTTCTTTCTTTCTTTCTCTTTCTTTTTCTTTCTTTCTTTCTTTCTTTCTTTCTTTCTTTCTTTCTTTCTTTCTTTCTTTCTTTCTTTCTTTCTTTCTTTCTTTCTTTCTTTCTTTCTTTCTTTCTTTCTTTCTTTCTTTCTTTCTTTCTTTCTTTCTTTCTTTTTCTTTTTCTTTCTTTCCTTCTTTCCTTCTTTCCTTCTTCCTTCCTTCCTTCCTTCCTTCCTTCCTTCCTTCCTGCCTGCCTGCCTGCCTGCCTTCCTTCCTTCCTTCCTTCCTTCCTTCCTTCCTTCTTTCCTTCCTTCCTTCCTTCCTTCTTCCTTTTTTGGATGTTCCCAGGCAAAACTCTGCTGTATTATATCTTCTGGGTGCTGTTTACTTCAGGGAAAACACAAGAGCCCAGATCTCTGAATTTCACTAATAACACTAATTCACATGCTTAAGTCACTTGTGCCTTTTTTGTGGAAGGTCTTCCTATTCAGGCTCTTCCAGAGCAGATGCTTAGCTGCAGTTTGACCCTAGAAATGCTTAAATATCCAGATGTTTAAAGTATTCTCCATTTCTCTACTGATCTGTTGCAAGTTACCCAACACACTCATTTTCTACTGAGCTAATTAGAGCCCTCGCTCAACTAAAAACCTTGGAGGTCCCAAGTCTACATACTCAGTCTAGGGATGGGGCATTGGCCTCATCTGGCTTAAAACTGGCCTTGTGCTCCAACCAGGAGCATGCAACCACTAAGTTAGACATGGGAGCAGGGGCTGAAGGAAGGCAGGAGGGAAAGAAAAAAGCACGTGGCTGTAGCTGCAAGAATCCTGGCTGCTTCACTGCTTGTCCCAGGAGAAAGGCTTGGGATGCATATAGGTCTGTCTGCGAAAGGTCACGGTGATTTACCCATCACCTGCTGATGTCTTGTGTGTGGATTTAACACTGATAAAATAAACCCACAAGATCGTGGCTGTTACTTGAACAAACTCCCTACTTGGTCAGTGTTACTGTTGGCTTTCTCCTCTGTCAGGCATTTGTATTTTCTCCTTTGACCCTTTTTCTCGATGCTTGAGTGCTGGCTGGTTTAGCTGGCCACTTTCCAGAGGCCCCTCATCAAGGCTGAACATCCTGAGCAGGAGGCATTTAATGGCTTCTCATTGCCGTGCCAAACAAAGCAAAAAGTCAATGTAGCTCTGTTGGCCATGCTCCAATCCCCATGGATGAGATGTTTAAAACTTGCCCGTCTCGGTTGCGGCTTATGCTCAGGACTCTTAAACCGTGCTTGGGATAGCTGTTAGGATGGAGTAGTATTTTATCTGTGCCTGTGATCACCTGCCTAAACCTCCCTGGGACAAGTAAGTCCAGGCTCTTTTCCTCAAGCCATTGAGCTCTGGATCTTGGGATTTTCTACTGGAGGGATTCCATTGACAGGAGCATCTGCCAGAAGGCCTTGCACATATTCCCGGGGAACATCTCCGTCCTCTACTGACAGGCTAAATTCCATCTAGGCTTCTCAAGGCAAGGGAAAAAAGAACGCAAAGAAGACGATCCAGCTGGGAGTGCAAGGGGCGTGTGAGTGCCTACAAGGGCGCTGCTCCCTGTTGAAGGAACCAGGGCTGTTTCCTTGTCTGTACTGAGAGAAAGAAAAAGGGTGTAGCAAGCTGGGTAGCTTGGTAGAGAGTGAGCTGAGACACACCAAGTGGGGCTTCTTTCTGCTCACTGTGGACCAGGCTGGATCTACTTCCCCTAAACACAGAGGTAACAAGCCACGACTGTGGCCATGAATCCCTGTCTTACAGTAGTCTCCAAGCAGCTCACAGCTCCCTGCATCGGCTTGGGCAGATGAAGCCTCTGTGACTTTACAAACAATGGCAAATTTGGTTCAGGTTCCAGGGTTTTGTCGCTCTCTACTGGTTTTCTTCTGACCGCAAATGATCCCTGCAGGGGACAAGGGGAACGGATGGGAAGAGGGTTGCAGCAATCTTGCAGCCAAGCTTCCATGCTCCTCTAGAGCTATGGGGGACTCTTACTTCTTCAGAGAAATTCCCTTCCTCTATAGCAGCACCTTCCCATGCAGACCCCGGTTATGCATCATTTGGCTGTGTTTTCCTTTCCCCATCATTGGGAACCAGGCAAATCAATGCAGTTCTTTGGTGGAATTAAAAATAAAGGAGAACCTTCTGTTAATTTCCCATTAAAGACCAAGGTAACAGTGCCTGGCTGAATCCTTTTTTTAACAAAATTTTATATTGCTTTTTGGTTGTCTGAGAGGAACCTTTCAGAGTGAAGAGGGATTTCAGTAATTACCTTCCGATTTTGCCCCCGATACGGTACCCTATCCCCAAAGCGCAGGCCCTGCATGCCTGCCCTTCATCTGAAACTCCAAGGGAAGCAGTTTAACATGAAGCCACATTGATATTCAAATAGATTATCATGCAGGCAAATGGAGGCAGCATTCCAGCCAGCAGCGTGTGAAAGAGCAACTAATGGATTAGTATTTATGGTCGAGTACAATCCACATTTTAGGATACTGCATCTGGAAGGGACATATGATGATCTTTTTTTCCAGCCTCCCCCCTGTCCCCACCTCACCCACCCCATCTCTCTGTCTTCTCTGCAGCTCCCTCCTCCTCTCTGGACAGGATACAGCAGCCTCCTGGCACCGCTGAGCTTGGCAAAATTGATGACAGGACTTTAGGATCCATTAGAAAAACAAATTCTTAAACAGTGTCTTCTAAAATCAATCACTTTTACCTTTAGTGGGATTTATCGCTAGCTTGCCTGCCCCTTGTTGCAAAGATTCATGTCTCCCAAGAAGAAAAAATGACTGAGTGTCTACGCTCAAGGCTGGAGGCACTGGCCTCTCCTCTTCCCCCCCACAGAGGTGTTTTTGGGTGCATGGAGGGGTTTGCGAGGGCCAGCAGTGGAGGTAGTAGCTCTGGCTTTGGGGGGCCTGATCCAGCGCAGAGCTCCTAACAGGGACGTGGCACATCCCTCAGCTGGGTTTTCAGGTCTGGGGAAGGTGAGCAGCAATGCTCAGGAATGGGGAGCGACCTGCTGCAAAGGTGATCAGCATAGAGAGACGGGGATATAACTACTGAACATTAGGGTGGGATGATTAGGAGCATTTCTTCCAGCATAATGCGTTTCCTGAATTAATCCCTACTTGCACCAGAGCTGTTCCTTTGTATCAAACATCTCCTGACATGGAATTTGCTGATGTCTGCAAGAGATGCACAGCACAACATGACAAAGCTGTGGGGAAGAAAAACAAGCAGTTAACTGGAGGAGCAAGGGTCATAAGAGCAAGAAGGGGCTTCATGACACCAGTTGCCATGTGCCACGCACGTAGTGGAACATTTTCCCAACACAGAGACACTCACAGTAGGGGGGAATCATCTCCACAGGGATGGACTTCAGCAGCACAGGGAACAGCCCTGTCTGGACGTTGGGCTGCAGCTGAAGAGCTGATCTGGTCTTGCATCCCATATTGTGGGTGCATTTCCTCAGGCTGTGGCTCTTATTTCACATTTATGTGGGCTGTACTTCCACTGGCATATGTGGAGATCTTCTGGAAGAAAGGAAATGTGGCCACCTGACTCCAAGGAAATCAAACCAGCATTAAAAATACCTTCGTATTTCCAGCTAAGTATTGCAAAAGGTTTGAGATTTCACTTCCCTGGGGAGGGAGAGGGTTTTGTTGAACGTACAGTCATGGCTTCTCCACCTAAACTGTGTCGTTTTAGTGATCAGAGAAGCAGTGGTAATGTCTCTCTCCAATAACCTTTATTGAACAAAATACATGAAATTTACCAAAAGCATGACCTATGCCTGCAAGTTCGAAGGGGCTGGGTTGGCTCCAGGGGTCGCTGGATTGCTTTTTACATTGGTCTCACCGGTAGGAGAAATGATGCTCGTTGGTAGCTTTTCCCCAGGTGAGTCCCGTCTCCAGGCACCTAACCCAAGCTGGCACAGGTGAGAGGTGAATCCAGACCTCGGTTTTAACCTCAGGGTGCCTCACAGAGTCTTTTCTCCTCACCTTGACCTGGTCCAGCCTGGCTGTGCTGAGCTTGTTGGATGACGTGGAAGCAGAGGAAGTGGGAGAGGTACAAACAGTGAAGAAAATGGGTAGCAATGGGAGAGGCGAGTCAGAGCCTTCTCAGCCCTGGGTCTCTGAGCACCCTCCCTGTCTTACCTTCAGGGACAGGAGGGGATGATGCCAGAACATTAGTAAATTCAGAGAGAAGCTCATAATTCCTATTGATTCTCGACCAGCCAGTGCGAGGTGTATAAAAATGCTTGTTCTATCATTTAGAAAAATGGCAATGTTATGATAGAACTGATTGATTTTCCTCTTTAGGAATATTCATAAACACTGGTTCCAAGAACTGATAAATCTCGCTTCCCCTGCGCAGAGTAAATCACTCCCCAGTGCTTCCCAGAGTGCCGGGGGCAAGGGAGGTTGTTATTTCTCATTCCCTTCAAAGCAGCTGCAGATGGGGAGAGTCCCAGGGTATGGGGGCTTAGTGGCCAGATCACCCACAGCCCTCCCTGGCCAGATCCTCTTTCTGTGGGGACTTTTAAAGCTCATCTCTCTCATTATGCACCTGCCTGGGGCAGGCTGATGGAAGAGAATCAAGAGCTCCCTCCGTGGCCCTCAGCTGCAAAGAACTTCTTGCTTGCACTTAATTAGATGCATGCTTTTTTGTTTTGGCTGCAATTTCCAGTTTGTCCCCCACACAACGATATGCAGATCTGAACTCCAGCTGGGATGGAAACCCTCCTTCCTCAAGGCTTGCACCAAGATGAGCCTGCCCTGGGGAGCATGCCATCTTATCGTGGCCTGCATTCTCGCAGACACAGGACACATTAGCTGTCCTCAGAGATGGGACACTCTGCAGCCTGCATGTCTGCTTTGAGCCACTCTGGAAATCCATATTTCCTGCTCAGAAAGGGCAGCAAATAGTGCTCCTCTCCAGGAGAGCCTCCCCGAGCCTTTCTAGGGGACGCTGGGCACAACTCCCACTCCTTGCCTGGAAGAGGGTGGGCAGCTCTTCTACTCCATGGCTCTACAGGCCTCTTGCAGGTGGCTGCCTCCATCCAAGACCTGGCATGGGGCATCTGGGGTGGAAAAGACACAGTGGAGCCATGCTACAGGCATATTCCCAGCCAAGCCTCCTCCCGTCTTAGAGGAGTGCTGCCTGGGAGCTCCTCATGAAGAATTTATCCCAACACAACCCTGGAAATGCCTTGTACTCTTGGACAAAGTCTGATGTCCTAAATAAAATGCCTCCAGCTGTGTTAGCATGCTGTGGCTGTCCATCCTCTTCCCATCTTCCCTGGGCTTGTGGCAGCATTGGCCAGGCAGCTGGTCTCCTGCCTGCTGACGTTCCAGGTTGCTGTTGCTTCAAGCACCTCCGGACATGATGGCTCTGCACATAGCCTTCTTCCAGGCTGGCAGAAGACCACGTGCCAACACGAGTCACCATGTTTGTGCTGCTTGTCATTCTTGTGGTCACGCACCTGTGGTTGCCAGCCACCGAGCGACATTCCTTGCATGCCCTGGAGGTTACCCCACAGGACACGTTTCTCATGGAAAGAAGAAAAAAACAGTGGGGAGAATTAAAACTTCTTGCATTTTTTCATCGAGGTATTGGAAAAGTAATAGCTTTTATAAAGCTAGTTGATATGATCAGAAAAAAAAACAGGAACATTTTCAGGTTCATGATGTCTCTCCCTAGAAATGCAGTCTTGCTTATAAGCTTTAGCTCATCTCAGCCGCAGTCACATCACTACATTGCCTGTATAAATTACTAGAACTGCAAAAGGAGAAAAAGTAAATGCATTCCCTCTCACCCAGGTCACTCCTAACATCTTGCCTAGAGAGCGATACTAAAAACGAGGATTTTGAGTTGCAAGCTGGATATTTTGATATCCAAAGAGGAGCTTTTGCCACTGAGATATGGAGGGAAGAAAAAAAAAAAGGAAAATACATGCATGTCCCAGTAAAAAATATTGGCAATTTTTATTACCTTTTAGATTTTACTTCTGCAGTAATCTATTTTAATGAGGTCAGCCTGCCTGGCACCAGGTACCCAGTCTAAGTGGAGTAGTTTAATGTCAGGATCAGGGAGGAGAGGAGCACCGAGGGGGAGGGGGCTGGCCGTCTGAGACACCACGGTCCTATATCACACAAACTTACGGTGTAAAAATTGACTCGGTTTGCACATTTTTAACTGTATTTAAAATCGACAAAAAGCGTAATTATAAAAAGGGATATATCTGCTGGGATAGGTGGGGAATTTGATGAAGCCACTTTGAAAGCACTGGCTTTTCTTTAGGAAAAAGTACGCTTGTTAGTGCATAGAGGAGATTTATTAGATTATATGATTATTTATTATAATATCTGTTCTGGTGGAGGGACTATATTATCTATATATTTCCTGTACTACAGCTGTAGATGGTCAATATTAATATCGCTGCAATTTAGGGTTAGATTTTAGAAAGCTACTTCTAGCTATGTTGTTCCTGTCCTTTAGGAGTCGTTATATGCATCGCAGTCAAAGATGGAAACATAAGGAAAACCTCCCTCCCCACCTACAAAGCTGTGAATCTACACCAAAAATGTCTCTCCTGCTGGAGACAGGGCCTGGTGCTAAGCCCAGAAAATGTTCACCAAGATGCCTGTTGGGTATAGCTTTTTCCAGCCTCTTGCCGTGCCTTTCCGTTTTGTGTCTGGTTGGTGTTACGTGGCTGGGGGACACAGAGGAGGGAGGCAGACTGACAGGCATAAAATTTGATAGAGGAATTGATAGAGATCTATAGTGGAGATGGGCAAATGGCTGGAGGGAGATTTGAGAATAGATAAATACGCTTGGGAGATAGATTTGGATGGATACTATCTGTCTCAGAGATCAATATATTTATATCTCCTTTACACCCCTCGGTTTGCCATTGGTGGCTACCTGACTTATTTTATATTTTCTGTTTTGCATGCCAAAAAAGCCATTTTACCTGTATCCACACACATGCAAAGAAAAGCAAGAGCATTGGACACCCAACAGATAGATGCTCCAGAAGTCCTGAGCTATGCATTTGCCCGCTCTCCTGCGTGCTTTGCTCCCCGTCACTCTTTGCTGCTAACCCAGTGGTGACATCTCTGAAGCCTTTCCAGAGACGCACCAGCTGAGAGGTGCCAAGAGCCTGGGACATTGAGTCTGAAAAGGTGGGATCCACCTCAGCTGCGATATTTTATCCAGATCTTTCACCCCTGGCAGCAACAAGTCTTGCTGTAACTGTAAAGTCCAATAAATCCCTGGGAATTTTGCAACAAATTGCTAAACTTGCTGCTTCCACTCCATCCCCTCCCTCCACTTCTCCCAGCTCCAGCCCCTTATAAATGAGCCTCCCCATGGGCTTGGCTGCTTATTTCCAGGGGAATCAATTACAGAATGAAACCCTTCGGGATGGTTTCCTCCTCCTCTCCTCTGCCCCTATCTCTTCCCAAGAAGTGCTTCCTTCACTTCTTCCAGCCCTTGGCAACCCCCTCACCCCTTCCCTCCCCACCTTCCTCCAGTGCTGGTGAGCCCGGCCAATTCATCACCCTGTCAGACCTGTGTGACAGCCCTTCATAAAAGCACCACAATGAGCCGAAATAAGCAACAGAGCAGCCCTCAGCCCAGCCAATTTAGCAAAGCAGGCAACATCTGAGAGGCTGAGTCCCAGCGTGCCGGCGATCGAAATTGGGAAATTGGTTCTACTCCTCTTCGGCAGTGCAGTTTTTTTTTTTTTTTAAATGTACCTATATATTCTCTCCCTGTATAGATATATATTTAAGGTAATTCTCTCCCACTTAAATCTCCAGTGCTTATTACACACGGACACTGTGGCCCAGTTACTCTCTCTCTCTCTCTTCCCTGAACAGTGGTAGATTATGAGAGGGTTTTATTGGTAAACTTGCTTAGTCTGCAGAAACGTGCTGGCTTCAGCAGATTGAGTCTGTAAGCAGGGCTGGGCTCCTCCTGCCACAGAGCTCCCCCCAGCTGTCTCAGCAGTGGGGAGGCAGGTTGCTTGCTCCCTCCGGCTTCTCCTTCTGGATGCTTGCAGTCATGCACAGCCACTTCCTCCAGTGTTGCTGACCCTTGCAGGAATGGCCCGTGTTATTCCTTATTCCCACCCGGAGGGTAGAGGATGGAGATAATGCACATCCTCTGGCTGTCTACAGTGGAGGCACGTGTCTTTGGCCTTGCTCTGGGACCACTCTGTAGTCAAAGGGCAGAGACTCAGTGGAGATCATGTCGTCCTGAAGCACAATGTCTGCACTGCTCTGATAAGTAATGTCCTGAACCCCCACTGACTCGATCACCATCAACCATAATGGGTTCAAAGATAACTGGCATGGAAGGACATACCCGTTCTGTAGGCACTTAGGGGAGATGAATCCCACATGCAGTTTGAACTGAGAGCTTTTCAGAGTGGAGATGACTGTCAGAGTGTGTTTCTGCAGTGCTTGGCAGGAAGGAGCTCTGGGTGGTACCTTCTGGTACCTTGCTGGTGGGTAACGTTGAGCTGATGATCTTCCTGGTAGCTAGATCCAAGCTGGCAGATGTACCTTGTTCATGGCATGCATGGGATGCAGATATTTGTTCTGAGTTAGCAGAAAGATGAGGTAGCAAGAGGGAGTTCACAGTGATGTTCTGACTCCAGTCTTGCATGCAAGATTTACCACCCTGACACCTTTCCCCAGGGCTACACCTGGCCTGGAAGAGGTGCATTAGGAGCAACTTGCCCATGACCTCTTCCAGTGGAAGGACCGTGGGACATTGCGTGAAATTAGGAGGTGACAGAGTCAAAACAAAACAGAAACGCAGAGGTGGTTCTTCTGACAGCACATAGTCCGGTTGTAGAAATACTTGTCCTGAGATGTTGTGGGTGCTACACCTTCACAACGATTTCAAGCAACAACAACAAAAAAAAGGCAGATTATGCAGGGAAAAATCTGTGAAAAGGTCTATGAAATATGAGACTGCCTCTGGCTCAGGAAGTTGCAAGATGTATATTTTTGAAAGCTTGGAAGGTATTGTGGAGAGTTTTTGCTATGACTGTCTTATGTTTATGATCTCTGTAAGGTCCTGTTGGGACACGAGCTTTTAGCCTGAGGTGGTGTGGCCTTTCTTATGGGATAACCTCAATGCCATGAGATGCCTGAGGTGGTTGGTGTGAGCTCACCTGAAAAAGGGCCACTCTCACTAGCTCTTACACTGCATGGCAATGCCATCTTATGTCAGATGTGTGCAAATCTCCACTTTAGCACTCAAAATAATATTGGGTGACTACTTCTCAGCCAGACAGGCTGCAGGACATCATTGACCTGTGTTCAAAACAGGAGCTAATGTGCCTGGAAAAGGCTCAATCCATCCAGCTCTACTTCCAGGTACCTGACACCAGGTAAAAACAAAAAACAAAAAAAAACCATTGACTTTGTAAGTCATTACATGGGGCTGAACTCCCACCAGCGAGGAGCATGGACTTGGATCTCACTGTGTCTTGGATGACACCTACATAAGGATTTCCCAAACACGTGTCAACCTACATGAGGCATGGGTGGTTTTCAAAGCATATAATGACCTGAAGTCATCACCAAAGTGGTGTCATTTCAGGAAGCTTCTCACCAAAACTGCAGAATGTACGTTGTTCACCTCTTGCCATTTCAACTATTAGAATATCAGCTTTCCTAAGAGCCCAATGGCCTCTCCCTGGTTATCATTCATCCCAGCAAATTGTTAAGAGGCAGATAATTAATTGTTGCGAGTCACTAAAAAAATGATCATTCTTTTCAGAAAATTACCATGATGTTCTGCAGAAATGTTAACGCTTGCAGCCATAAAACGAATGGTGAGCTACAGCACCAGCTGCCAGGAGAGCTGTGAGTTATAATCCTACAATTGGATGCAAATGGGCAGAGCTTCCAGACGTTTCTGAAGAGAGGAAAAGCATATTCACTGCTTAGCTGTTCAGTTTTACAATTTTTTTCTTCCCCAGATTTGACTATACTAGACTATTATGCCTGAAGCAGGGATAGGAACAGTTTGGTGATACCAGGTTGGCATGAAGATGGCCTTCAGATTTATTTTCCATCTGACTATTAGAATTTTTCTCCAACCAGTCGGAAAAGAGGACTCGCAAAGGCACAGCTATGCTGAACTGCCTATCTGGGGCTAAATAGCTAAATAGCTGAGTTTAAGAACAGCAGAGAGAGAAAAGTTCAGAATGACCAGATCTGAGAGTTAATTGCTGAGACTTGCCAAGTCTTGGCACGTTTTCCAACCAACGTCTAGCTGAGGCAACTAGAAATGTAGTCTGAACACAGTCCTTGTCCTCATATTCATATAAATCTAGCCCAGAGAGCCTTAGGGATCAAATCTGGTAGGTCTCCAAAGATTTGGCTTTGGAGTCAGGATGACTCCTGACTTTGCATCCAACAGAGTTCTCGTCATTCACAATGCTAATACTGCTTATTCAAGAACCTGGCTGAAGTGGGCAGGTGTAAAGAAGGACACAGGGTGGTTTTGGAAGGCATTTTTTTCATCCTTCTGCTAGATAAGACCTGACATATTTATTGATTTCCATTTGTTATGTACTAGCATTTGCATCACTTAGTGTTACTCCACAAATGGACTAAGGAGATGACTCAGGTCACAGCTGGTTTCCCAAATACAGGCTGTTTTTTTTTGTTGAAGAAATGTGAAGTTTCCAAATGACTAGCTCTTTTGGCCTTCTCCTTCATGCTTGTATTCCAGTGACTTCACCTCCTAGCAATGGGGTGGGTTTCCTGGCTGTCAGACCACTTGCCTGCAGGGAAGTCTGCAAGCGATGCAGTCACCTCCTCCCTTCTCTGCCAAGCAGGGTTTTCTTTTCCTTGTTTTTCACACAGATAGTGCTGAAGCCATTGCCAGACAGCAGATCTAGGGGAGAAGGAAACGGACTATCTAACACCACTCTTGCAGTGGGAGTCCAAGACCCAATGTAGCCTTGTCATGTGCCAAGGAAAGCCACCGGTCAGGATATGTTGTTGGTTAGATGAAATTTGCTGAATGGAGGCTGAAAATGCACATTTATGCCTGGGGTAAGAAAAGTACAGAGAGTACCAGTGTTTCTGCTTCAGAAAAACATTTCCACATAAGAGTTTAGCTCTCTCACACCAGTACTAACCTCCCTGTCTCTAGCATCAACCGACATCTTTTTGACAACGTGGGCACACCAGTAGGAAATGCCCAACTGCTGAGGATGCCAGTGGAGTGTTCAGTTTGGGGCAAAGGTGGTGAGTTCAGAGACCAGCAGGCAGGATGCTCAGCGAGATACAGGACAAGAACTATAGGAAAAATTTGAATAATTCTTTTGTTCTTTTTTTCTTTTTTCTTGCTAAGAGAAGAAAGACCGCCTTCAAATCAAATACAGCTGCAAGAGGCAGGGAATTGTTTGGTCTCTGTGTCCCTGGTGGGCAGGTTTAGAAGAGGACACAGCAAGAAAGATTTGGTCTAGACATTAGGAAAAGCTCCCTAACTGGAAAGAATGAGGCAATGTCTGGGGAGGAGGGGGATCTCAAACACTGGAAGAGTTCAAGGCCAGGTCAGGCGAAAGAGCAACATGGGTCCTGTGGCTTCTCCCTTGAGAAGGGATGACCTCATGTCCTACAGTGCCCATCCCAGCCCTGTTTTCCACGGTTCACAGGCCATATTTCCAGGTAACCAGAACCTCAGCTGGAAAACAGCCTTCTCATAGTCAGACCTTTGGTTTCTGCTGATCAAAGCCAGACTCAGAGGACTGATTGAGAGCTTACTGGCTCAGTGGCTGATCACCCTTCGATGCTTTCAGCTTTAATGAGCTGTCTGTGAGGAGGAAAGGGAGACACAAAGGTGCTCTGCCATATCGAGGTGACACAGATGTGTCACTGATGCCTCCTTTGATGGCCTCTTACTTGGAGAATGTGCTGCAGGGAAGCCCAGCTTGTTTGGGGCTTGTGTTTTCTGCCCCTCATCATTATCAGTTTGACATGTGACAGCAACAGGTATCACTCTGTGGAAACAGAAGTCGTGCAAAGCCACACCAGCAAAGGAAGCAAAGATAAATGCAGCAGGAAGCCCAGGGCTGCCACACAAGAAGGACTTGTCTGCAACCCATCCAGCTCCGTTCAGCGCAGGCAGGTGGCACTGAAGATGAATAGCAATGGCAGAGCAGGCAGAAATGCTCAAAGACAGTGACATCAACCGTCACAGCCAATTATAGCAGAGCCATTGAAAAGGAACTTCTCTGTGTCTCTACTGGTCTTCTCCAGATGTGGCAGCCCGCAGGTCCCAAGACTGTCTCTTCCACAACATGTCTAGATCTCTTCTCTGATGTGGAGATGATCCGTGCAGGTATCATATTCCTCTCTACATGCACAGATCCGTCAATATTTTCAGTAATTTCCAGTCCTGGACTCAGAGCATCTGTTCCAGGCAGTCCAAGGGAGGACAGAGAAACCTCTGGGAGCCGAGGTCATCTTTCCCATGAAGTCCAGGAGAGATATCACCTTGTTTTTCGTAGAAACCCACCCATGGTATACGACATGAAACTCCACCTATACACCTAAGGCATACTGGGATCAGCTACACTCTAGCCAGAATCCTGGAAGAGCTGCAATAGGAAACAGCACAAGCTGAGTAGCAGGATTATGAGGCTGAGTGGAACCATTTTATTGGATACTGGTAGATGAAGTTGCTGGCTGAAGAATAAGCTAAATTGGGAAATTATAGGGCTGTTAGCCTGGTCTCAGGGGTACGCTAGGAGCCACTTATTGAAGACTTGGAGCAAATGATAAATGAAAGGAAATACATTGATTAAAGATAGGTAGCGTCCTTCTCTCTTGAGCTTTTCCTTGGATAACAGATTTTCTAGGAAGCACAGAATGCAGTAGGTCCCATCTATCCGGATTTAGCAAAGCATGTGATGTGGCACCTCATAGATAATTAGAGATGAAGCTGGAGAAGATAGGATCTGTACGAGAAAGGTGAGGTGGGTAAAGAACTTGCAGACAGTGAGAGAACAGTGGCTGAGAGGGGAAATATCAGGCTGAAGGGAAGTGAACTAGCAGAGTTCCCTAAAGATTTCTTTTGGAGCCACTTTGATATCATAATTTCATGCATGACCTCATTTCAAAGAGGAGGAGTCCACCGATGAAATCTGCTGATAGTGTGAGGTCAGGAGGCAGTACCCATGTCCAGAAAAGTGTCGGATGACCTTGAGAGACTGGAAAAAGAGAAATGGGGTGAAATGCAGTTATGCAAAGCACAAGGCCATGCATACACAGACTTACAACAAGATTCTCTGTTTTAACTTGGAAAAACAAAACAAAACCAAGCAACCAACCAAACAAAAAACAAGAGAGAAAGCTGAAATTAGTCACTGACTTCATGCTACAAGAAGTCACTATCATGTGACCATGAAAAAAGGTGAATGTGACTGTAAGATATACCAAGCCAGGGATTTTTCTTAGAATTGGTCAAGAAAGAACTGAGGCCACTATGGCAGAGCTGATCTGAACTGGGACAGAAGGATAAGGTGGGACTAGGGGAACGGACAACACAGATTGGGAGGAAACTAGAAGATTTTGGTTTGGTTGGTCATCAAAGGGTGATCTGAGAGAAGTTATGGCTGATTTCTACAAATGTGCTGGGGACAAACATGAGGAAGCGAAAAGAATGGTTTGGGCTTAACACAGTAAGCAATGTAAAGAAATGAATATAAACTCTCCAGAGAGGTTACAGAGAAGATGGGACCCAGATTCTTCTGAGAGGTGCACTGAGACAGAAGGAGAGACAAAGGACAGATGTTGTAGTAGAGGAAATTTTGACCTGTTATTTGGATAAAAATGTGTCCGTGAGGGTTATCAAACATTAGAACATGGACTCAGAGAAAGTGTGGGATCTCCGTCCTCGGAGGTATCCAGACCTCAGCTGGAGAAGGCCCTGAGCATCCCGCTCTAACTTTGAAGTTGAGTCTACCTTCAACGTTGATACCCTTTAAGCAGAGTTATGGACAGGAGGTTGCCAGAGGTCCCTTCCAGATGCCACTGTCTTTGGATTCTATGATTCCAAAAAAGATGCCTGAAAATTCAAAGTAGGCTTTTAATTGTCAGATTAATGAAGACCTCGAGTACTGGGCCTTCATGGGTATTCTGCCCTGGCTTTCCTACCCCAGGTTAAAACACTTTTCCAAAATGTCTGCCCACCTCAACGTGTGATTCTGCTAATAAGTTTGCATTTCCTCAGGATGCAATCACATCTTATTAATTTTAAATTGCACAGATAGTCATTACCCTTGTAATTGTCTGCTTAGTAAATACACTGATCCCCAAGGGCTTATTGAGGCTTATCTATTCCTAGGTGACCTGTGTGGGTATTGATTATTTGCTTGTTAGTCTTCATTAAAAATGTTTTTTAATAAACAATTGGATGATAATCAAGAAGCAAGTAGAAGCTTTTCTTGGGAAACATTGCAAAGCTACCTCAGATGGACCATCTGAATAAATAATCATGCTCATGTGCAATTCTTCAAGGGAAAAAAAATCTGAATCTTGGATTTAATTTCCTGTCTTTCTTATGACCTGTGTTTATTTCTGGGCAGATTCGCTGTTATGGGACTGGAATGGTCTGGATGGGTAATTAGCACCCCCTAATTCTAAAGGACACGTGAAACAGAAGTGCTGGATGACATTTGGGAGAGGTGAACTCAGCTCCTGCCTTTGCCTTTCCTCCCCAGAGCACCTCCCTTTCCTTTTGCAGCCAAGCATTGTGCCTTATTGGCTCAGTTTAGAAACATGGGGCATCACGTGCCACCTGAGTTCCCTCAGGATGTCTGGGACACCCTCCTGAGGCTGGCAGATATTTTATAGGACCTATAGGAAATGTTCTTGACCCTCTCCGGACCAGCAGCTGGAAGCCAAGCTGCCCACCCCGGGGGAATGGAAATGTATGGACAACCGAGAGCCCCGTCTTTCCCACCCCTTCTCCTCTTGCCCCTCCTAGTCCTACTTATGGTCATGGGCAGCTCTCCTACAGCCCAGCCCAACCATAAATGCACACCACCTCACTGGGAGGAGGCTTTGCACTTGGGGAGCACTGAGCAAGTGAAAGCACGAAGGGTGCAGGGTTGGTGCCCGAGACTTTTGGAGATGCACGGGTTGTGCGAAACAGGTGGCAAGACTGGAAATGGGTGTGTGTGCATGGGTGAGGGCTGGAGGGCACACAAGGATGTAGAGGTGTCTGGACAACTTTTTTGCACCAGTGTTGTGAATGAAGCAGGGAAAGGACACAATATTATGCCATAAGTGGAGCTACGGTCTCTTGCAAGAGCATTGCTGAGCAAGGATTGCTCGGGATTTACTACCTGGAGGAGGGGAAGGGTGCGAGAGGAGGCCAACGTGTTGGTGGGGAGCGGCTGTTCCTCATCATGACCACTCAAGGCTGCTAGCCCACTTCCCCACTGCCCCTGGGGACAGCAAGCATGGAGGGAAGCAAGGGGAGAGTCACGAATATGAGTTTTCTACCTCTTCCTTCCCACTGGCATTGGGAAGAACTGACTTGCTTTGCTGTCCAGGGGTGCATATAAAGACAGATTTATAAAAAGGGGGGGGGGGAGATTTCCCTTTTTTTGGGGGTCGAATTAATGAAAAATCAATCCAGCCTCAAAAAATCCATTAATGATGATAATGTGCTGGTTGCATAGCAGGAGCAAGTGCTGCAGCGAAATCCAGTAGCGTGAGTTACAGTGGGCATCTCACACCTTCCTGCATCACAGCAATTTGTGGGGGATCGTGCAGGGGGCAGCGGATGCAGAAGAGCGCAGCAGCCGCTTCGGCTCCTTTCAAGATGCCTCTTGCCAGGTCCCTCCCTGCCTGGAGCATGGTGCTGTTATACACATGTATTAGTGGGAGGAGAGTCCACATACAAGGCTGTGTGATGTTGATGCACATGATGTCCCTGAGCAGAGGCAAGGTGAGGACTTCCATTCTCAAATTAGCTGCAAAAATTTCCCTACTCTTTTCCTTATGTGCTCCTTACTCTGTCTCTCCATGGCTGTTTCCGTGCAAGCAGAAACACTTTGATGACCAGCTAGCGTTCACAAGCAGGCATGTTTCTACCCCTTCTCCCTCCCTGGTGGTGCAGAGAGGAGATCTTTGCTTTGCTAGGTGAGGATCCCTCATGGATATTTGCTCTGCAAGGCTTTGATCCTCCAGCCCAACGTCAAAGTGGTCTATGGGTCATTAAAGACATGAAGTGGTTCAGAGGCAGTCTCCTCCTGTGGTGTTCCAGGGTGGAGACAAGTCCACCCCACCCCAAGTTTAGGGCACCCTGGAATCTGTCACAGGTTAGATCCTTGCTGTCACAGAGTCCCAGGATGTCCCAGACATCCTCAGGGAAACAGGTCCAGATCCACAACTTCCCTTCCGCTCAGCTCACCTACCTGGGAGTAGACTACAACATTCGGAAGGAACAAACCTTGGAGGAGGGCTGCCCTTCTGCAAAGTGTTTGGGATCATAATAGGAAAAGTCACGAATCGGTGATTCTCAGTGACGCACCTTTAACTGGGAGGCCCTGGGCTGAATGCAGCATAGTGCCAGAGGCTTTGTCCCCTGTACACCACCTTGCCCAGGGTGCATAGTTTGGGGACAACACTCACCAGCTGCACCGCACACGTTGGGTCCCAGAGCACTGTCCTACCTATGGACTTACAAGATCACGGCTTGGGCAGACAAGGTGGGCTGTGGAGCCCAAGCTTGGATGACCATCAGCCCCCACAAACCTGCATGCCCACATACCCCCACCCTCCATCCTCACTCCGTGATGGACCTTTCTGATTCTGCACACGATGAAAGCTGTCTGGCATCTCCATCCAGACCCATGGACGTTTCCTCTTCTCCACCCCTTCCCCCAGCCCAGCTTGCTCCCCACACCCACCTCGCCGGATCACTGAGATTTATGAGCCAGACTTGCATTATGAGGTGAGTGACTTATCGGTCTGTCAGGGGGAGCGTTTTAAGACAGAATTATATGGGAGAGGGAAAAGATTTTTACCAAATTAATGAAAAATCAATCCAGCCTCAAAAATCCATTAATGGTCATAATGCACTGGTTACAGATAGAGAGATACCGCAGAATCCAATAGTGCCTGTTAAATACCTCTCCTGGAATGGAGCGTCTGGGATATAACTCATTCATTAGGCTGCGTATGTTTACTTTTTAAAGTGACACCGATCTCTGTCCCTGCAGGACTCCATGCAGCATTTATAAGCCACGTCCCCAGGTGCCCAACTCGGGGGCCAGTCTGACGGAATTGATCCTCTGCTGCCTTTTCTCTCCCTCCTGGGGACAATCCCTGCTGAGGTAGTGCTGGACTGACTCGGTTCCTACGGCTGATGGTTTCCAGCCTTCCCCAAGCACTGGCTTTCACCCCAAACAGCTCTCTGGAGGCCCGACCTGCAGCTGAGTGTGTCTTCTCTCCACTTTCCAGGTCTTAGCTTAGTGCTTGACTTAATCTCTCTCCACTCCAGCCTTGCCGGCAGCAGCAACGCTGCTTGTCCTGGAGACTGACCCTGCTCCCGGCCAGCATCGTCTAGCTGTGGAGAGAGGTGGTGGCTCTGGGGACAAGCAGTTATCTCCTTGCAAAGTGTTACTGATGTTCCCCCATCTCTCAGCTCGAGCCCCTCAGCTCTCAGACAGGTGAGCAACTTGATGTCTGATTTGAAGGGTCAACGCCGGCCATCTTGTCTCCTGGAGAGCATCCCCTGCCTCTTCTCCTCTTGCTTCTGCAATTTGAGTCTCCTGTGTGCTCTTTGCCCCACTCTGCCCCACACTTCATGCCTCCATACCAGAGTTCTTCCAGCCCCCATGGAGCTGGTGGGTCTGGCTGCCCAGCACCCCATGTGTTGGCATCCCAGACCACCCTCACAGGTGGATCTCAGGTGGCTTCTGATGAGAGTCACCCTCTCCACATCTGTCCAGCTGCTGTCCACAGCTGTCATTCACTGGGCTTGCTTAGTGGCAAATTCAGCAGAGGGGAAAACTGCACAGCACATCAAGGCTGTATTCGAGCTGGGAGTTGCAGGTATCTGCAGGACACTACAACCGCTCTGACATAAGCTCCCACTGAAGTGGTGACCCTTCTTGTCTAAGATACTTAGGTACCTTGAAAGAATGGGTCACATTAGCACACCCCTCCCTCCATTACTGCCATCTCCATGGGGTGGTCCAATCACCTCCATGCCGCAGAGGGCACTGCAGGGGGCTAGGTCGTGGGGGCTGCATGGCACTGTGGTGTGTCACCGTAGCCTCAGGATGTCAAACAGTCTCAGGGGTGGAAGAGGAGGTGTCTTCCTTCTCAGAGTGCCTAATCTCCTGGGAAGACAACTTGTTTAAGAAACTCACTGCTCAGCATGAGGAGTGTTGGATGAACCACTCCCTCTGCCCAATGTGTCCTGACTACAGGTTGGATTGGGGTGGGAGTTCTGCTCTTCCTGTTGAAGCTGAAGCACGGTGCAGTCAAGGATGCAAGCACTAGGCCAAACGAAGACAGACGAGAGGGACTTTGAATCTACAGCCTCAAAATGAAGACATTTCCCTTGATGGGGGAGGTCTCAGTTGTGTCTTGACCTTTACTCATGCTAAGAGGTTCCTCAGAGGTCACTGGATAAAATGCATCCAGCCCCAGTTGGGTGCCGACAAGTCCGTGCACAGCTCTGTACGTTGGATGTGTGTCACATGCGCATTGCTATTTTTTGTCAGGCCTGGAAAAATCTTGTCCTCCCGCTGCCATGGGAAGGTGCAGAATGCTGAATCTAGGCTTGCCTACGACCCAGTAGTGAGTTGTGCATTTGGTGCTACTCTGACCTCACCTGCCTTTTCTTTAAAGCCCTGGGTTACCTGCAGCTGCCACTTTTCCGCTCCTGATTTATGCTGGTCTGAGCAAGGGTGGGATCAGGACCCAGCCAGTTTCATTGTGATGCCTGGATAGAGTCAGATACACATATCAACCCTGCTAAATGTCATAATGCACCACGGTTTTGTTTCCTTTAAATCTTTTAAAAAGCAATAAAAGGACCCAGAATACTCCAAGCACCAAACATCTAGCAAAGTGACAGGCTGTCAAAGCTGCCTCACCAAGAAACCCTGGGCCAAGCAAATTTTAAACAGGAAAATTTATTCCTGTGTCGCTCATCTCTCTGAGTGAAAAATGGCCAGGGCTCCTCTTTTGCATGAAGACTTGAAACCACCACAGTGCTCAAACAAGCGGATCGGCCTGAAACTGAACCATTCATCATCTGGAACAGGCAGCCGCGACAAGCACCACCACCAAGAACTAAAAAAAAAAATTAAGTTGTGGGTTTTATCCAAGCTTAAATGATTCTGCCCATTAATATGACACGACAGGCTGCAGAGCACGCTTCCTTGCCTTGGCTGGCAAATGGCTTCACTAATATCTAACAGAGGTCTCTGGGAGAGCTGCTCTATTAGCTGGTCACCTTCTCTGTGATGTATCTCTGCGTGGGGTTTCCCAATTCCAGCTTCCCCCCAGGGAATTTTTCTAGAGGACTGCAGTGACAGATGCCTGCTGCCCAATGTTTGCGCTGAGTTTGCACTGCTTTGATTGCTGGGATGATGCTCAGAGCATGAGGGCAGGATGAGGAGTGGAGAAGACGAAGAAGAAGATGTGAATGGACCACTTGCTGAGCAAAGCTTTCCACTTGTGGGAGATTGGCTGGGAATGGATTTTACTGGAGATGGTTCTGAGTAAGCAGGTTGACTCCAGTCTGGCTGTAATTATTCTGTATTGCCTGTGCTTCCAGCCTGACTTTTTCTTGATTCGCCTGCACTTTAGGATGGAGTGCTCTTGAGCTTGGAGGAGGTGATCCTTGTAAAACTACCAGCTCCCTTGGACCCCTCTTCTTTCTGAGGCCATATCCCACGAGATTCTTCCAGGCAGTCCTAAATCTACTCTCCAGATGTCCAGGGCTCTGATCCTGCTTTTTGTCTTGCTCTCTTCCCTCCGGATCCTGAACTTCACCATCTCATGGTACTGCAGCCAAAGGAAATGCACTCTCCAGCTCTCTCAAGAGAACAACCACTTACTCAGAAGCTGCATGTGACCTGTCCATCCACCAAATCTGAAACTTAGTCCTAGTTCAGGAAGGTGGAAGCCAAACAAAACAGATTTTGTGTCAAGCTCAGACTCCATGTGTCCTGCCTAGGCACCGATGGGTGACTGAACTGCTGATAACAGCCCCCTGCCCACTCTGATCCCAGCTCCTAAGCCCAGGTGAAGGTTGCAAAACAGTATTTGAGGTGCGACACCACACCTGGGACTTGCATGAGGGGTTTCCATCTGTTCTGTGTGTGTTCCTGCCAGTGAGTGAACATAATCTTCATAGGGATGGACCCACGATGAAAATGGTTTGTTCTTGCTGGTGTTACAGGATGGCAGTGGTGGAGCCTGGCAAGGTGGACGCAGAGGAGGACTTTTCCAGGAGGTGACAATGATGCAGCCAGGTGGTCACAGCTGCAGGCTGAGAGTTTGACCTTCGCTTTGGGCAGGACTGGCTGGGACTTTGCCAGGTCCTCAGCCTTGGACCTGTCACGTGTAGCACCACTGTGGCCATTTGCAGGGCAGTTCCACGGGCTACAGGCGGACGTGGATCAGGTTTTAATTTAGAAATGCTGACAGGTAAGGAGCTTAGATCCAGCATCATGGGCAAATATATCTTGTGGATCTTAATTCCCCTGGCAGTTTTGAATGCGAAACAAACAAACAAACAAACAAACAAACAAAAAAACAAACCAGCATAGAAGAAACCTTCACTTTCTTCCCTAAGTCCCCTGCTCCCCTGGATGTATTTAAAAGGATCGTGTTGGGTTAAAACCTATCTTTAAATAAGGGACTCCCCAAAGTATGCTATTGATCTGCTCAGAGTCAGTCACCCAGTGAAAGGATTGTCACTTTTCACCTCTTTATCTTCTCCGCCTTTATTTGTGTGAGAAGCCCCCAGTCTGGAAGCGCGAGAGAGCGAAGCAGATGGGTGTTTCTTGTTTCCTAGACTCTAAGTGCCATTCTTGCCCAGCCCAGGCTGCTCAGAAGCTCAGCTGAGACCCCAACATTTCCTTCTGGCCTCAAAATCTGTTTCCCTGTCAGCAGTATTTCTTGCCTCATACAAGTGCCCTGCTAAAATCAGATCCCAGCTGTGCCTTACATTTTGCAAGCCCAGGTCCTGGACCTTCAAGCCATCCTGTGCACGGTCACAGAGACCAGGGGGTGGTAGTGAAGGGGGATTTGTCTCCTGCTGAGCTACGTGCAGCAGCTCTGCGGTGACTTTGAGCTACCTATGGCGAATCTGCAGGGACACCTTGTCCCCCAGCCACCTGGGGCCGTCCCACGTTTACAGCCCCATGTGGTGGCCTCTCTCCTCCTCTGCAACCCCACGTGCGGGTAAGCTGCTCTTAGGGACTTGAGCAAAGGTGGAAAGCCCCAGTGGGAGCTTGACACCAATTTTCCCCTCTGCGATGTGACCCGTGGGTACCCACCACCCCAAGCACCCTGCTTTGGCTCTTCAGCAAGCCCGGGGAGACATTTGAGAGGTCCTCAAAGGTCTCCCAGGTGGGACAAAGTCCTACCACTCACATGGGTAGAAACGTCACAAGCTTCAACATCTGCCGGGCAGATCTCTCCCTCCCCTTCTCCAGGACTTCACAGTTCAAAGAGAGGTAGGATCCTGCCAGAGGTCTTCAGTTTGTGGTCTTTTCCTTCTCTGTCCTGATTTTCGTAAACCCAAGGACTACCATCTGGTTTTGGCAGAGCCTGGTGGGGTGGAAATGCCGTGGGGAGAGGTTGACAGGGAGCATCAGCACTTGGAACGACATCGGCGGTGGGATTGCTTTTATAGTGCTCTTCCGCTGTGTTAAAGCACATAACTAAAAACCAGTCCAACCTTTTATTTTAAAACAAAAATCTATACGTTGGGCTTAGCCAGACCTGAGAGCGCCTCTTAATTTTTCTTTAAATAACACATTAAGCTCTTGCCAAGACAAGAGGAGGAGAAAAGAGAAAAAATCAAAAGCATCTTCCTAACGTGTTTGGGAAGCCGAGAAGTCCCCTATCACACAGCCATGGTATCAAACAGCCTTTTTCCCCATGTAGATAAAATAATTCCCTAGATCTAATTTTAGATGATTTGCCATTTTGTGTGGAAGCTTAAAAAAATTTAACTGGTGTCTCATGAAAGTCAAATCAGGTTGGGCCTTTCTCTTTCTTTCCTCCTTTATCTTTTTTTTTTTTTTTCCTTAAAGATGATTTTTCCCCTTAACATTTTAATACATCTTTGTGTTCTCACTAAGGACTAACAAAGTCCTTCAGCACAAACTGAGCTCCTGCTTGGCTGCTTTCATGCTGTCTCATATTTGAGAAGGAAATGCATATACATATAAATATATATGTGTGCATGTGTGAGTGAGAGATACTTAAGAGAGTGCTTTTCTTTCTTCAGATATTATACTTACCTGACCCATCCCTACCGTCTGCCTCTATTCATTTTACCCACTTCAGAGATGAGGAAACCGAGGGACACCAGCTGTGCCCACATTACGAGGGATCCTGCTTGCTCAGCTTGTGGTCTGGGACCTTGGCTCTGCCTTTTGGGCTGGATCCTGATCTCAAAACACCCTTGATAGGACAAGCACCCTCTGATGGCAAGGCTGTGTTCCTGGGTATCTGGGGAGTGTCACAAGGCAGGACCACTCGATGACACTGGCCACACATGTAAAGGTCCCTGTGGCTCCCGAAGTAATTTGGAAGCAATAGCTGACCAGTCAAGCATTTAAATACCTTGCAGACTCAATTAAAAGGTTGGGGGGTTGCTGTTTTTTGGGGTTTGTTTTTTCCTAAAAGCCTTTTAAATACCAGTAAAAAAGTCTTTATTCATAACTGCTGGTGTGATTGGCAGAGCAAGGATGCTGAGAGCCTGGGGTCATTCGGTGAGCCATTAATCCTGCTGGACATAAGCTTTGTTAGCAATATTACCTTCTCCAGCTGGGTGAGATCCGACCGTCACCGAGAGCCTGGTGGAGGCAGACCCACCCTTTGCTCTCCAGTTGGGGCAGCAAGCATTAAAGTCATCGGCACGTCAAGGCCAAGTCAGGCATATCTTTATCTCTCCCTGTGAAAAGCAACATGGAGCTGAGACACAAGAGCCTCGTGGCAGCAGTTTCTCCTGGCTGGACATTTTCTGTTCTCTTCAGGCACTGCTGCCCTCTCTATTTGAGGGCAGGGATCAGACCAAGTCTTGGCCACTGGTTAGTGGTAGAGGAGATGCTTTGAAGAGCCCTCAAGGTCAGGGCTCTTCCAGTTGCTGGTTTAGCTGGCCCATGAATCTGGGTCTTTCAAGTGACTGCTTTAGTTTTCCTTCCAGAACGTCAAATCCACCGACCCTAGGGACACTTCATCTGCAGCATCACATGTATTTCACCCTGCCTTGAACCCCCTGACTTCATGGAAACTGAAAACTGACGTGCTGCAGCTCTGCAGCAGCTCAGTGGCTGCCTGCTGCAGGCAGGACACGCTGTGTGGTTGCTCATACTGCTGAGGTCCTCCCTGCAGTCAAGTGGCTCTTGGCTGGCCAGCCATCTCGTGGAGGGGAAGGCGATGTCTCCCCAGGTCCCTGCCAATCTGCCATGGTGAGCAAGGTTGCTCCTCTGCCATCTCCTGGGATCAGTTGGTCTCTGAGCCAAGCCGCAGGAGGATGCCCTGAGTTCACCTTCACTTCCTCCCCACCCCATCGTATTTCCCACTTCGGCTTGTTTCTTGCTCTTCTGGCAGCTTTGGAGCTTCTTTAGGAAAGGCAAAGCTTGCTCTTTCCCCTCCGCCACCCTCCACCACTGCGGTCATCCCAGTCAATCCAAGATGCTGCCCAGAGCAATACTCATCATTGTCAGTCCTCTCTTTGATGGCCAGGTTCGCCAGGGTCAATATGGTCAGAATTCACCCCAGAATATTTTACAGTGGCTGCTACAGATAAAATCGATCAATCCATGAACGACTCATTACCAACAAGGGTTAGGCCTTCTGCATTCCGTTGCAGTGTGAGATTGAAGAGTAAACTCATTTTGCCTTTTTCTTGCCCCACCTCACCCCCCTGCTTCAAACATTCATATTTCACATCCAAAGCGTTGGAAGGTGCCTCTAATGAGCCAGCTGGGCTCCATAAGCTCTTAAGCAGCTCTGGACAGGCCCACGTCACAGAAGCCACCACTGCAATAGCAGAGGTGAGTGAGACAGATTTTCAGAGGAGCTCATCTTCCACTGAGATGCTCCAAGGCATGGGCAGACGTTGGATTAGGTGTTTATTATCCTCCCCCAGTTTAGCAATGCATAATCCAGGGATGATGCTTTTGACAGGCAGAGATGAGCGAGCGGGCCCATCCCTCCTGACACTAAAGTGCTTCCAGCAGCTCCGTAGCCAGCCAGGGTCTCCATCATCCACTGGGGATACTACCCCAACTCTGCCCTGGGTCAGTATCCTTCAGGTGAGGTCCTCTGCACCCTTGCTGCTGCTGGAGCATCTCCCTACCCATCTTGCTGGAGATAATAAGCTCCTTTGAACCCACCATCAGCTTGGTGAAAGGGTTTCCAGTGGGACTGGAGGGTTTCCAGCAGAGATGAGCAGGACGGGCCTCATCTGGGCACCTTTATCTCCCTCATGCTCCCATCCCTGGGGATAGTGGCTTTGGGACACAGCAGCAGGCCGGCAGCTCCTCGGATTTTTGCTCTAGTGCAGAAACTGACTTGGCACTTTTTTCCATCTGTGTACTAACAAAGCAGTGATTAATTTCACTGGGCCACACCAGGATCTTATTAAAGAGAGAGCAAGCACATCCCAAACCTGTCCCCGGCTCCCCTACAGCCGGGCTGGGCTCTCTCCTCTCCCCCTCCTTGCTTTTCCACTCTGCCTTCTTTCTCCTACTAAATTAATCTCTATTGCTCCAAAGGTCTCTCTTGCACACACCGCTGACCCAAGCTCAAATTGATTTTTTTTCCTTACCCCTCACCCCCTGCTGTTTTCTGCCAGCAAAGCAGAGAGAGGATTTTTTTTTCACTGGTATTATTTTTGTTTTTTTATTTTTGGAGGTACTAAACTTTGACCTTCTGGGCTCTGGAAAAAAAAATAATTTAGAAGTGAAAACTAATTATTTCAATGCAGGAATGTGAGGAAGGAGCCTGGAGGGTGGGGGCTCTCTTTAGTGCCTGCTTAAGGGGTAAAGTTATCAAGCCAACTGCTGGAGTTTCATTCTTTCCTGGTTGCTCCCTGCCTGCCCCAATTCAGCTGTGGGTTAGAGCCATTTACTTCTTATATTTTGGGCAGCTTGGGACAGCGGTTTCCTGTCCTGTGGCTCCAAGATGTTGTGATGGTCCTGGTTTGGGGAAGCCCTTCCAATTCATCTTCTTTTTGGGACAAGGGACAAAGAAAGCTGGATTTTGAGCAGAGGAGCTAGGCACGATGCTCTGAATTATAATGATGCTGATTCCAGAGCCTTGGGAAAGAGCCTGCCTCTCCTCCACTCTCCACTTCTCATTAGCGAAGAGGGCCCTTGCAATGAGGTCATCAGCCTGGGAATTGGGGATCTGCAGTACTCCAGCGTTGGAGATACCTGGGAGAAGTTGGTACTGACTCTTGGCACTCTTTGCAAGCCCTGCTCCAGTCAGTCGGTTATCTCGGTGGAGCTCATCTCTTACCATGTCCCCACTTAGCATCCCACTTCACCAGGGGCTTCCTGATGCAGCAACAAGAGAAATGAGAGCTGCTGCAAAGCTCCCTTCAAGTGGAGCTGCTTGGCAATTGCCATTAAAATCCTCTTGCTGACAAAGAGGAGGTTACCCCAACAAGTGCCTGTTTTTGAAGAAGCTTTTCATTTCTCCGTAAAGAACCAGCAGTGGAAATGTTTCCTGCAAGAAGAAGCCAGAAGTTCGCATGCCTTTGTGAGAAAAACATTTAAAGTTTTGTGTAAAAGAAGATCCTCGTGCTGATGTGTATTAGGACGGTGGGGATGTGTGATGGTCAGTCTCTACATTCAGCGGTCCCTTTGCAGAGAGAAGAATTCACTGTCAGAGGCAGCAAACACCTGCATGAAGGAGAAGGAAATGTAATCAGTAGCTCTCTCCAATTAGTTATGGCAGAATTAGGCAAATAGTAGGTTCATGATGTTTAAGAAAACCCACAGGACAGCGAGAAGAATAGCGGGGTACGGGAATTTTGTATCCTGGGAAGCTGGAGAGGGATGGAGGAAAGGATGGGGCAGCTCAGGTCACTTGGCTCTCCCAGAACATCTCTTGGTCACTGCCCAGGAGGCCAAGATGGGCCATGAAGAGGATGGCTAGGGCTCTCCTGATGACACCTGATGGACTACAGGGTCAGCGCCAGCCATCAGTGACCTACGGACAAGGTATTGTGGAGTCTGTAACATGTAATGAGGGGACTGTTCTCAGCCCCATGCCTGGTACTTAACTTGGGCAAAGAACAGAAGAAAATATAAGCCCATCTCTACTGGTCCTACGGGTCTTTCTTCGTGCTCCAGTGACTGGACAAGGAGATGGTCATCCTCTTGGCAGATGCACAGAGGGCAGTGTTAGCTAAACCCCATCAAGGCACAAAGAGTTTTGCACAGGATGAGGGTCACTCTGCTCTTGCTTGGTGCAAGTGGTTCTGAAAAACAGGTGGGAGGAGAAAGTCATGCCCAGTTTGAAAGCCTGGCCAGATCATTCCACAGACAAGAGCTCTGGGAGCCCCATCCCTGCTCTCTGCAATATAACTCCTGCCTGGCAGGGACAGGAAGGTCAGCCTCCTTCCAAGGGTCAGCCTGGTGTTGGATTTCAGCTCCAGGGCCCAGGTGGGGAAGCTGGTCCCAAAATGCCTCCCTGTGTGAGCACAGCCAACGCACCAAGTCAGCAGCTCAGGAACTGGCTCCTCAGCAGCTTCTGGGGGACGTCTCAAGGACGATGCTCCCGCAGAGGCCACACAGCGCCGCGGTGCCTTTGACAGCACAGAGCAGCCAGCGCATGGCAAGGGTGGAGGGGGAGGAAGGGGGTAAGCAAGAAGTGCAAGGGGTTTGGGGTAGATTCATCGCTGAATCAGGTACAGAAGAAGAGCTGTTATTGGTGGGTACTGGGCAAATGTCACCTCTGCACGCATCTTGGGTCAATCTGTCCATCAGACCACTTGCCTTCCCACTGAGGACCACCTTGGTCAGGGACAGAGATCTTCAGGACAACCATTTCTATGTCCCTAAAGAGGACTTCTGGGACCAGCCCTGCTTGGGGACAACATCTGCTCAAGGAACTCCCAATGTTTTTGCAAAAGCAGGCAGAGACATGACCTTCAGGGGGGAGACCAAAGTGACTGACCCATCACATCAGGTCTCTGAGGCTCCGGAGGACATCACACTTGGATTACCATAGTCCCAGTTTGGTGGGTGAGCAGATGGGGAGGAAAAGGGCACTGGGCTGCTCCCAGGTATCGCTGCTGTCCTCGACAGGAAGATTTGCCCTTGTGTTGCTGAGATGTGATGCTCTCAGTGACCTCCAGAAAACACAATCCAACAGGAGACCAAGTCTGGACTTTCTAAATATCCAAAACAGCCCAAATTCCTTCCTCTCTCCTAGACACAGACGTAGCCAAAACAGTGGGTTTTTTTGTTTGTTTGTTTGTTTGTTTGTTTTTATGCCCAGTGAAAAATTGAAAATGGGTTCCCTGATCTCTGCGGACACCAGCAGTGAAATTCACAGATTCACCATCCTTCCTCCTCCAAAGAGGTCCCTTGTGGTCTGGAAGGGGTTTGCTCCTTGCACCCCATCAGAATCATCTCCCAGCCACCTCTTTTGTGGCATCTGCTAAGCAGCCCATGAATGAATATGAAAAGCCAGGGAAGAGAGAAGGAAAGATCTGGGGAGCAGCAGGGATGGGGTCAGCCGTTCCCCCAGCTGTGTTAAGGCACTTGCTCAGTGCTGGAAGAACCCAGCTACTTCTCCTGCTCTTCTTTACCTTTGACACATCACAGCCTGGAGGTCGGTGGTGTCAGAAAAGGGTCAACGCATCCAGAAAGAAAATGCTTTGGGGGTTTATCTGCAGGGTGAAACAGATCCAAGTGGTTATGTTGTATCCTCAGAGGCTGCTCAGGTTTCTTCTGCTTTGCTGTGCAAAACAGCCTGGCTTTGGGTGGGAGGGGAAGGGAGAGGCGGTGGCTGGAGAGGATGCTTCCCAGCATTGATGCTGGCGATATGTCCAGTTGCTGAGAAATACGGGGCTGCAATACTGGGCTGCCGTATTTCCATGTACTGCCGGATGACAAATCTGGGGATCCAGCAGCCATCAGGCGAGTCTGCAGGGCAGGATGGAGGCCACAAGCCTCCCATGGTGCACAGTGGGGCTGGAAGCGTGGCTGTTACGGTTGGTGGCTGAGATGCATCAGATCTCTTTGGATGTGTTCATGTCACAGTCACACTTGCCAGCGTAGACAATGTCCTTCTACCTTGGACTGGTGCAAAAGTAAATGCAAACCTAAATGCAAAAGTAAATGCCAGAGCTATCGGGGAGGCTGGGAGGTGGTGGGAAGGCTCAGTCTGAGTCAATGGGATCGGCTCAGGTGCCTACTGCATGTGCAGAAAGGAGAAACCAACAAAAAACCAAACCAAACCAAACCAAACCAAAACAAAAAACACACCCGAAAACACAACGTTTACCCAGATGAAACATTTATACACCCATTTGATCTTGGAAATGTAATTACTGCTGCTTGCCCATTGATCGCAGCTAGGCGTATTGACCAGCCCCGGAGCTCATGGAGTCCTTATCCGACTCTGCTAAGCAATGTACCGCTGAGGCTAAGCTCAGAGCCAGCTCTCCCTATGCCTCCTGCCCCTTACGGTAACCCCACCTTGACGTGCATCACCCTAGGAACAGCAAACACCTTTTTGCTCTCAAAAAGGGCTGTTCTAGGACATAGAGGTTTTTTCTTCCATCACCAGCTGGGAATCCTGCAGTTCTCTGGGATAGGAGGGTTTGGGACGAGCCTTGCTCTGAAGCTGCTCAGCTGGAACCAGACCAGGGGTTGGGGTGATGGAGAATGGCTGATAAACAACAAGAGGTGCCATGTGGAGAAGCTGGGATCACCGGGAACCTGTGCTTTCCACCCAAGAGGAGATGCCCATTGCTCCAGTCCCGAGGATTCAGACAACATCAGCCCTTCTGAGGGCTCCCCATCCACACGTGGCAACCACGCACTCACATGGGGATCCCACCCATGGGGATGTGCTGAGGGTGGCATGCACCAGATCTCTCATGGGCAGTCATGCTTTAGGTGCAAGAAAAGGGATTTGTGTGCCTCCAGCTCCCACTCATCCATGGGTACGTGAATTAATCCATGAGTGGAGCTGGGCATGCTCAAAGCTGTGTATCAGCAGGCTGAGCAGTAAGCTCAGAAGGATACCACAGATGTGAGCAGAAGATACTTGCTCCCCTCTGGACAGAGGGTGCATCCGTTCCCATGGGTTTAGGATGGAAAAACCCAGCATGAAATCACAAAAACTCCTCTGCCTCAAGGCAGCCGTCAATTCTGCACCAAACTCAGCGGTGAATATGGTAATAAGTGCACGAAAATCTATGGCTTTATCGCAAGTGGCATTTTCTCTCATTTAGGTTTATTTCTGTTGAAATTCTCGGTGTTTTCAATGAGAAAATGAAAGTGCAAAACCCTCAACTTCCACATTTCTGATAAATGAAAATACTTTTCAAAAAGCAGCCAGAAGAAACCAATTTGAGAGTTTTTGATAAACTTACCCAAATGATACCTTGAAGGATCAGTGGGATTTGCACTTTTAAAGCAGACCATCCGAACACCACTAAAACAATCTTTTTCTGGAAATTTTTCATAAGCAACAAAGTCCATTTCCCAACTCCTTCTCCAGACATAGGTTTATGCGAGCTCCGGAGGGCTTTCATCTTCCTTCCCTTTTCACTCTCTCTCTTCTTTGTTTTATAACAAAATAATAATCTTTTCATTTAATATATCTCAAGGAAAGCTACCCCAAGCTGATACCATTAATCTGTCCAAACGCCTCATGTAAGGGCTGCCCGGTGTGCAGTGGCAGCCGTCTACCTTACAGCAATAATGCCACAAATGGGTCCCAAAGGGGAGGTGAAAATGCTGATATACACCGGCCGCGAATCCCCTTCAGCAGAGATGTAACCACTTTACAACCAGGTAGGATCAAGGAGAAAGATGGGGAGCAAATTGGGAAGTGATGAGCGCCGGGACAAGCTTGTCGCTGCTCCATAAATATGGGTTTGGAAGGGTTTGGGGCAGGTGCCTGGGGCATCTCTGGCTGTGGGTGGGTTTGTGGGGTGGCAGGAATATAAGTGGTGGCACTTGCACGGTGACACTGGGGGACGCTCCCTAGTCTCTCCCAGCTTAAATCCATACGAATCTGGTCATGCCACAGAAATCACTCCTGTTTTCCACCAGTGAGCCCTGGATTAATCAGGGATGGGCACGGGGCTCAGAGGAGATTGCTAACCAGAAGAGGGCAGGATGCTGGGGTTCGTTTCCCAGCAGTGCTCCCCCTGGAAGCAGACCCTCTTCTGCTTCTGGATGCTTTGGGAAACAGGGTTCATCCGCACCCAGCACCTGGGCTGCAGAAAGGGGGTCAGACCGCCAGTGCTGCAGCACGAGGAGCTGTGTTGGAGGTGCTCTGCTGATGCCTCCAGTCTCTGAAGTCCCGCATCTGTCCCCTTTGTGCTGCTCCCAGATCAAGGCAGCCTCATGGGAAGCACACGGGGCAGGTCCAACGGTGTGCAAGGACCATTCTTGATCATCACCACACTGTTGAGCTGCACCTCTTTAGGGAGAAGGAAAATGAGTATTGCAGGGGCAGTTTATGATCTCAGGATGCAGAGGGATGAGGAAGGGGTTAAGCAGAATGAAGGCTGCAGGGCTGGCAGCCCCCCACCGTGGTCTCAGGGCGGAGAAGGGGGGCTGCGGGTTAAGGACACCCCGGGGAAGGCTGCCTTGCACGCAGCCCATTTCTGCAGGCTTTTTCCAAGCTGTGCTTTATTTACCTGTTCAATATCCGAGAGCAATTCCCACTGCAGCCTTAACATTACACGCTACAAAGTGCTAACTCCGCGAAACACGGCTACCTCTGACAGGAGGATGCACTGTACCGCCCTGCACCCCGCTGGCACGCTGGGCACCTGGGCACCCACAAAAACACCCAGCGAGGGGCCCGCGGGCTGCACGAGTGCATCTGCACGTGGGTCTGCACACGCAGCATCTTCCCACGTGCACACACAGAGCGTGCATGCATTTGCACGCTTGGAGACGGACAGGCAGCTGCACGTGCGCACTTGCAGCAATGCTCTGCTCACGGCATGTTTTGCAAGCATGTGCTGTGCACACACCCGTGGAGCTGGAGGGGAGTTTGCTCAGACAGTGCCTGGATGGGGGCTCCTTCTTGTTGGTCCCGTGCCCATCTAGCTCTGAATCTGTCCCTTGGAGGATATCCAGGGAGGTGCAGAAATAGAAGCCTGCTGCAGCAATGGCAGGGGACTGCACATAAAGGGGTGAGGAGATGTGTCCCAAAGCTCTCTGCGTTGCGATTTATTTTTTACAATGGGGTCTAGGTGAGTTCCAGGGAGAAAAGGGTCCCAGAAACCGCTTCCAAGACAAGAAGATGCTACACGGTGGGAAGTCCCTTGCCACCGGAGATCTGCCTGTGACCCATGAGGGAGAGACACGTGGCCTGAAAAACCTTGCTCAACCCCAGGCACACCCTTGGGTGCAGCATCCCCAGAGCCCAGGGGCAGCTCAGGAGCTCTCAGGCCACTAGAGTGTCCTACCCGAACTGTGACACCCCTGTCCCTCCCTGTCCCGACCCTTCACTCCAGACTCTTCCCCCAAATTTTTAGGGTGCCAGGGAGATTCTGGAGTCCCCCCCTGCCCCCTGGTGACATACGTGCTCATCTGCTGGCAGCTCGCGCTGCCGGTGGCTCCCCTTCTTGTGTCGGGGTGATAAATGGATTTACCCTGCGTGAAATTGCTGGAAGCAGCTCAGCCAATCCATCAGCTGGTCCTTGCTCACCACTTTTCGGTTTCCCACGTGAGCTTTGGACCCACAGCTCTTCCCTGATGCTTGCAGAGCTTGGGGATGGGGACAGGGACAGGAGGTGTGGGGGTGCAAGGGAGTAGGGACATCCTGGTGGGGTTCACCCTCCAGACTCCCCAGGTGTGGTTTCAGTGCTTGCAAACCAGCCAGAAAACATCTTCACATCCGTATTTTTCATTCTAAAATTTAATTTAATGGATTTATAATTTGAAACTCTAGCCAGTACCACCCCAGCTGTGTGATGGATCTTGTCCCTTGTCCCCTTGGGGAACCTGACCTGGGGGGATCAGCTGTGCCCTCCATCCCTGAGGCTGGCAGAGGGGTGGGAGATAGGCTGTGGGGTGGCAGGGAGGGATGGTGGGACTGGAGGAAGGTGGTGGGGTGGGGACCACGCTGGGGGACTGCTTCCTGCCTTGAGCCAGTGCTCGCCCTCAGCAGAGCCCGAATCCGTGGAGCCTGAGGATTAATGCTTGTCCTTGCATTTCCTATGGAAACCCGTCTGCTCCGGGGGAACCAGTTTGCCTGGTGCTTCTCCTGTGGAAGCCTGGATGCTGGAACAGGGGAAATCCTCCTTAGAAGGGTGTTCAGGATGACAGGGAAGGTAGCGGGGCTCCAGATGAGCCTGGTCTGGGGTGGTTCTCATGGCATGGGACAGCAGTTCTGGATGGCAGTGCAGTGTTGGGACATCCATTCAAAGGGAAGGACGGGGTGGGCTGGCAGATGAAGCCTGCAGGTTTGGCTGGGAGAAAGGCAAAATAATGCAGGTGCTGCTAAATCATGGATGCCTAAACCCCCAGTCAGGGCTGGGAGCACTGTAAATGCCTCCACCAAGGGGACAAGCTGATTCACTTCCATCGTGAAGCCTTTTCCCATCTCCTCTTGCCCTACACATGTGCTCAGATGGCTTCTGCATGGACTGGGAGCTGTTTCTTTCTCACCTGCAGCAGCGGCAGAGAGAGGAAGAGCAAGGAGAGGGCAAAAGGAAGGTTACAATCCGTGGACCAAGCATAAAATCGCAGCTCATCCCTGAGCAAAGACACTCCTGTTCTCTGCGGGTGAGGTTTAAGAGACTTCTGGGATGGTCTGACATCTCATGAGGAGCAACTCAATGTCTCGAGTGGGTGTCCCCAGCAAGGGTTCCCAAGGTCTGTCCCCGTGCAGGCACTGATTGCCATCGCTTTATCGTGGCGATGGGGCTCAATCGATAGGTCTGGAAATAAAGAGCCATAGCAGCAGCAGCAGCAGCGTAGGCTCAGGGAGGGTAATGGATGGGAAAAGCCAGTTCATCGAGAGGAAGGAGAAAAAAAACGGAAAGCAAAAAAATCAATGGGCAGGATTGGGATGACATCATATCGCCATTATTATATCATCAGCCCCACGCTGCTGATTTATCGCTGGGGTAATCACTCTCCTTCCGCACCCTCTGGCTGCAGCTCGGTGTCTCCTGCCTGATATTCCACCACAGCTCTAAAAAGGCATTTCTTGGGTTAAAAAGTCAGGGAATGGAGACTGGGGACACTACAGGCCCCACTCTGGCCTCTTCGTCCTCTGCGTGTGTCCCCGGAGGGATTTGGGAAAAACAACGCTGTTGGTTTGCTGCCGTTTGCCTTTTCGCCAGGTGCATCATTTGGGGATGAGCCTTTGCTCGAAGGCTTCCTGAGCCTGTGCTAATCTCTTGGCTTTAATCATATTTTCATCATTTGCCTTTCTTGCTGTGGAGGAAAACACAGAAAGGAGAGCCCGGTCCCCTTTGTATAGCCAAGTCCTCGGTGGGGGTTCAAAACCCTTCTTAATTCTCCATCTGATGCATCGTCTGCTATATTTGTCCTAGGACCTGGATAGAAATTCAGCTTGCTGACTTTCCCCTCGCTTTCTGTTGGGTTTCGGTGCTGATAATGTCAGCACGACCCAACGCCTGCAGCCTCTCGCTGTGGCGATGGAAGAGCTGAGGGCACGGTGAAGATGCCACCTCCGGCTGCAGTTTTCTTTCAAATCACGGAAATAATTACGCTGGCCTCTGATTTAAATAAAAGGAAAAAAAAAAAAAAAGAAGGTTAGGAGAAAGTAAACACACCCCAAATTGGGTAATTAAGAAGTTCAAGTCTCTGTAGAAACATTAGCTCGGGAGCATTACGAATGTATGGCAATTTTTAATGGCTGCTCAAGCAATTTAATATGTACTTTAATATATCTGTGCTCTCCAGCATACAGGGGTCTGGGCGGGGAGGCTGATTTCAGCTCAGCAAGGATTAAATGATTTGGTTCTATCGCATAAGCAGCTGAAGAAACGTCACCTCCCAGCCCTCAACCTGGCGATTAGAGAAGATAAGGGGCAGCGGCAGAGCCGGTCGAGCCAGCTGACCCTGTGTGCCTCAGTTTCCCCTCTCCATCAACCAAACTGAGCCCTCCAAGGAAGGAACTGATGAGATGTGGGGGCTCCATCCGGAGATCCAAACCACTGAGACATGGGAAAAGCCAAATATTTGTTCAGGGTGAACTGAGCCTAGGCAAAGCATGTTCTGAGGTCCTCGCAAGGACGTTAAAGCCTTGTAACACTTAACCCTGGTTTTTGCAGAGCCAAGAGGCACCTTCCAGCCTGACTGGCCATTCCTGTCCCCCATCCCTGGCCCTGCTATTAATTTTTGAGTTTTGCCAGGCATCAAATCACCAGTTTTTCTCACACTGCACCATAGCCTCCTGCATCCATCACTTTCTCACCACTGCTAGTTTTGTTGCCTTGTTAACAATACCAGCAAAGCTGCGGCAGTCACATTTCTTTTGGCAGGATGGATTCCCCGTGAAGCCCCTCGGACTTTTTTATTACTGTGCTCCCATGGGGTGGAGCAGCCCCCTGCCTCGCCATTAAGCCTGGGCTCGTTATCTGAGCCCCAAAACTCAGTGCTCCAGGGCTGCAGCAGTGCTGAGGCTGCACAATCTCATGACACGTGTCTCCCTTGGGGGCTGGGCAGCATCCAGCTGTGCAGAGCTCAGCATCCAGCTGTGCTGAATTCAGCATCCAGCTGTTCAAGGCTCACAATGAGCCCATAGGGCTAGGGCTCAGCATCAGCCCATGCAGAGCTCAGCGCTGGGCTATGCAGCATCCAGATGTGCCAGAGTCGCATCCAGCTGTGCAAAGCCCATCATCCCCATGCAGGGCTCAGCACCAGCCTGTGCACCACTCTTCGCCGGGCTGTGCAGCATCCAGATGTGCAGAGCTCAGCATCCAGATGTGCCAGAGTGGCATCCAGCTGTGCAAAGCCCATCATCCCCATGCAGGGCTCAGCACCAGCCCGTGCATCGCTCAGCGCCGGGCTGCACAGCATCCAGATGTGCAGAGCTCAGCATCCAGCTGTGGAGCATCCCGAGGCACAGAGTGTCAGGGCTCAGCTGGCAGCTCGCAGGATTCAGCATCCAGCTATGCAGGGCTCAGCACCGGGTTGCTTTGGGGCATCCATGTGGGGGAATTTAATCTGAGTGCACATAGGACATCCCCACCGTGGCAGGGGATCCAGCAAGAGGCACAGATGATTCATGGCCAGTGGCTGACAGCAGGAACTCGCTCCAGGGAAAGGGCAGGGAACTTTTTGGCAGAATGGAAATGTTTCATCACAGAGAAATCGTCAGGCTGAGATCTTTCCTCGGGGAGAATTTTTTTAACAAAACATTTCCAGTGAGCATTTCCACATCTGAAAGAGTTACCTGTGTGTTACGGGGTGGGGAGGTGCTCTTTGGTTTGCTTTCCAAAAGCCTGGGACTGCAAGTCCCTGGGATATTGCAGCAGGCAAGACACTGAACATCAGCGTATTCATCGGCCCTGGTAGCAACAGCTGTATTTCTCCTCTTGGCACCTTGCAGCATCACCAAGGGGTTAAAGCAGGGATGCAAGGGAGGCAGAAGGGACCTTTGGAACCCCTCCAGCTGAAAGCACCAGCGCCTGCAGCCTGACACTGGTGGCCAGAGGTGGCAAATGCCACCACCCTGCCCTGCCTCGTGGCTCTGGAGGTGACAATTCCCCCAGGGCCCGGCAGCACAAGGTTATGGACTCTCTGATTTTTAATTAATGTGATTGACTTGGTGCGTGTTGGGAAAGGGGAGGGCCAGGGACGGGAAATTGTCCCTTCGAGGGACAAACCCTGACAACCTTGTCATCCCCAATTAGCGGGTAATTACCTCAATGACGTACATCTTTATTAATCCAATTAATAGAGCGGGTGGCGTGACCTCGGCAGATCTGCTGACTCAGGGTGATGCTTGCCAGGAGGGGACGAGGGAAGGGGGTGGAGGAAGGAGTGAATTCCTCCTCTCCATTCCCTCTTCTTCATCACTAATTAGAGCCTCTGTTTGCCAGCCCAAAGGCTGGCATGATGTGAACAGACAGGGACATCTCCCAGCCTCATCCCAACTCTTTCCTCTTTTTGTTCCTCCTTTCCCTATCTGCCATCCATCTACCTTCTTGTCTGTTTGTCCCCTTATTCATCCATCTTCCAACAGACACTCCTCTGGGGTGAAACACCCCTGTTTCAGGACACCTAGCCCCAGGTGGTGGTGACTGAGGACATGGAGATGCCTGCCAGTCTGGAGCGTTGGGCTCATCCCAGGTGACTTCTTTGTGGGGTCAAAAAGGTCTCAATGCACAAAGCTTCCCTGGATAGAGGAAAGCTGACAGGATAGATGGAGAGAGACGCAGATGGATCAATGGATAGAGAGATGCTTAGATATACGGATACGTACAGAGATGGATAGAGAGATGAATGGCTAGATGGATGGGCAGATAGACGGAAGGATAGATAGATAGGCGGACAGATGGGCTGATAGATGGGTGGGTAGATGGGTGGATAGATAGGTGGATGGATAGAATGATGGAGACGAATGGATGGATGGCTGTAGATGGAGCTGGGATAAATGGATTGATGATGCGGGTATATATACAGGTAAAAACGCATTTGTATATCATAGAATCATCTGGGTTGGAAAAGACTTTTGAGATTATCAAGTCCAAAGTATATGTATGTGTATGTACATGTACATGTATATGTACACGTATATGGGACCAGGCATCTAGAAGCCTGTGGGGACAGTTGGACAGGCTGATGGATTACTGGAGAGTCACGTGAGGGTCAGATGGGTGGGAAGACAGACAGACCAACCACCCAGCGATACCTCTGGTCAGGCCACCACGGGGCGCGGGCTGAGGATGCTGCCTCGTATGGACGGCTGCGCTGCCTGCACATGCTGATGGTCCCCATGGTCCAGAGCCACTTGGCCTGGTTGATTACAGAGGGGGAACCCCCGCAAAGCCAGAAGGGATGCGTCAGAAACAGGGGTGCCCGCTCCCTCTGCAGCACATGGTCCTGGGGGGGGCTGGTGGTCTCCCCCAGGGAGGGGACGCTGTGGAGGTCCCATGTCCCCAAGGCCACCAGCTGGACTGGGATTTTCTGCCAGGCACCAACCAACCCAGGCAGGAGTGGGGGGAAGGCAGAGGAGGAGGAGGAGAGAGATCTTTTTTCATGGCTCTCTTGTGGAGCGACCTCTCCTCCTTCTTTCTCCACAGATGGAGCCTCAATTAAATTCGGAAATACATTTTTTAATAGGACTTTCACCTCAGCTCCCTCCCGGGCTATTAAAGCCATTATGGCAGAGTTAAGTAAAGAACTAGCGGCCAGGCAATAAGCTTGAGAGCCTCTGTTGCTGTCATCATATGTTTATGACCCAAGCAATGTTTGCTTTATTAAAGATTCAGAAGCCATTTCCGAACGGCTCAGTTCTGTCCTTCCCATTAAAGACGGGGCCCTGGTGAAGGAGGCCCTTTGTGAGTGCGGAGAAGAAGAGGGTGACTGCTCCTGAGGCCAGAAAAACGGGGATAAGCTTGTTGGGAGTGGCTGGGGGCAAAGGCAAATGGACAGAAAACAGACTGATATCAGACTTAGGTGCCTTTGGTTCATTTATCTACTGGTGGACAGCTGTGCTGGCATCGCTGCCCTCCATGGGTGCGTAGGGCTGGGTATCCGTGTCCGTGTGCTCGCTGCGGTGGCTGGCACCATCCCTCTGTCCCTTCCTCCACCTTGCAGCTGGGTGGTGGTGCCCTATGTTGCTCCATGGCAGAGGAGGGAGATGTCCCCCTCCCCACCATGGCTGCTTTGCATTTATTGCCTCTGGGTGCTGCAGAGAAGGGCTCTCTATATGCTGCGGGGTGTATTTGTCCGTGTTCCCCAGGAGCTGAGCGGGACCCACAGCTCTGGGGAGGTCATGTTGGCTGCTGGCGTGGCTCAGTGCAAGTCTTGGGCGTGCATTCCTGCTGCATCCAGCCATGCTGAGCGAGGTCATACCAGCTGGGCTTGTTCCAAGCCATGAGGAGCCCCACTGAGCACCAAGACCCTGAAAGCCTCTTTGCCTTATAGCATGACCACCTTGCTCCATAGCATGACCCTGTTGCCCCATAGCATGACCCTGTTGCCCCATAGCATGACCCCCTTGCCTCCTAGCATGACCTCATTGCCCCATTGCGTGACCCGTTTGCACCATAGCATGTCCGCCTTGCTCCACAGCATGATTCTCTTGCTCCATAGTCAACCCCCTTGCCCCTTAGCATGATCCATTTGCCTACTAACATGACTCTCTTGGTCCATAGCATGACCTCCTTGCGCTATTGCGTGACGTCCTTGCCTGATGGCATGGCTCCTTTGCTACATAGCATGACCCTCTTGCTTCCTAACATGACCCCCTTTCTCCACAGCATGACCCGTCTTCGTCACAGCACGACCTCCTTGCCCCACAGCATGTCCACTTTGTTCTATAACGTGAACCTGCTTCACCACAGCAGGACCTAAGTTCATGAAGCTATTTTTCTCAGGACCTCACTGCTTGGTGTAGCTCCAGCCTGGTCTCCCAGTGCATCCTGCAGCTGACAAAAGCCCCACATCCTGGTCTCCTGTGCCAGTGGAATTTCTGCTACAGTAGAAACTTGCCCATCTCCACTTGCTGCCATTGCCCAGTGATGACAGGTGGCAGCTTCTCCTGTGCGGATGGACCCCAAAGTGAGGCAGCTCTGCAAGTTATCTAAGGTAAAAAATTTTCAGGTCAAAGGAAGGAAGGGTGGGTTGTGGGAATTCTATTAGCTTGTAAAAGATGACCCATAATGCTCCAGGACTTGTCTAGATGAGTCTAGTAGAGCACCAGCATCCTCCCACATCCTTCTTTGGTCTACAGGAGCACAGACCCTTCAGAAACTCTCATGTCCCACAGAAAACAATGCTGAAGGAGGTCCCCTCTCCATCCCTGCCCCATAGCTGGACCAGGTCCACCCTGGGCCAGGTCTAACCAGTTCCCACAGGGGAGCTGCTGGCTCCCAGGCATGGGGAGGTGACCGAGCACTCCCCAGGGACCACATGGGGTTGGAGGTGTCCCCAGGCACTGCTTTTGTCCCCAGCAGGGCGCAGCCAGGAGCCTGGCAGGTGCCTGCTCGTGGCAGCTCACCTGTCCTCTGCAGCAGTGCTTTGCTCACCGGGCAGATGCAAGGCAAGGCACCATCGGGCGGCAGCGAGGCAACTGCTGGAGCAAGAGCTGCTTCTGGAGCGAGCACCTAGCTCGGTTTGCACGCAGCGATGTGCACGGAGCTACGTGCATGGGGCCATGTGACGGTTTGGGGCAGCATCCCATGCAGGTGACAGACAGCAGAGGTGGTTTGGGGTGACCGAAAGCTGGCAGGGATTTGGGGAGCAGGATGCGACGTGTGCTGGCTCTGCCCTCTAGCGTGATGCTGCCGGCTCACAACTCCAGGGGCTCCTGAACCTGCTGGCCCCAGCATCAACTCCAGCGCCTTGACCTCAAGCACAGCCTTGACCCACCTGGTTTTCTGCTGCCCCGGTGGCTTCGGTTCCCCTGGCATGACCCCTTCTTGTGGCCTCACATCCAACAAGCTCCCAGCACTATTTTCTGCCACGCGAGAGGGTTTTCGCATCTTCAAGCTGCTGGGGAGCCAGGGACAAGAGGGGACCTTGCAAAACTCAGAGAGTACCTTGCCAAAGCTTTTTGCATCAGCCCAGGGGAGCAAGACCCCCTGGAGCCCCAGCAGGGCCCGGCTCGCAGGGTGCCGGTGCCACAAGGAGCTGGTGCATCGGACAGGGTGCTGCTGCCCTCCAGTGGGCTCAGGCTGGAAAAGAAGGTGGTAGCAGGCACCCAGGTCCACATCAGGGTGCGCAGGGCATTTGGGTTACTCGGGAGGGCCAAGGATGATTGCTGAGGCCACACCTGGGGTGCTGGGTCCAGTTCTGGGCCCCCCAGTACCAGAGAGACCTGGGCATACTGGGGAGAGCCCAGTGAAGGGCCATGAAGATACCGGAGGACCTGGAGCCCCTCTGCTGCGAGGAGGCTGCGAGAGCTGGGGCTGCTCAGCCTGGAGAGGAGGCGGCTCAGGGGGATCCCCCCCGTGTCCATCAGCACCCGCAGGGAGGTGCGGGGAGGACGGGGACGGGCTCTGGGCAGGGGTGCCTGGGGCCAGGAGCGGAGGCCCTGGGCACAACCCGGAGCCCGGGAGGCTCCCCCGGGACACCGGGCAGCACTTCTGTGCCGTGCGGGTGCCACAGCCCTGGCGCAGGTCCCCAGAGAGGTGCTGGGGTCTCCTCCGTGGAGATCTTCAAGGGCCTTCTGGACACCCTGCTGTAGGTGTCCCTGCTGGAGCAAGGGTTGGACCAGATGGACCCAGAGGTCCCTTCCAACCTCAGCCACTCTGTGATGATGCCTTCCACGGGATGGAGTGAGGACCAGACAAGGGACCAAGCGGGCACAGCATTGCTTCCCTTCCCCAAGGCAGGAGAAAGCCTGCTCTGATCCATCTTCCTCCCAAGCCAACCCCACTCATCTTCCCCTCACCCAAGACACTTTACAAATGGTGCTGGGTGCTGCTGAAGGGCCTGATCCTGCTAACAACAGCCTGAGGGTTGCAAATTCAGCATAGGGAGCACCTCACATGGGTGCAATGTCCCAGCACCAAACCCCATCGTAACTGGGGCCATCAGCCCAGAGGCTGCTTTCCCTCATTTTTCCCTAGAGAAGTGCAGGAGCATTAATTCATTATCCAAGGAATCATGCATTATACAATAACCTTTATGCAGCTTGGAGAACAGGAAAATTTAGCCCCAAAGGTAGAAAACTGCTGAAACCCTGTGGGTTTGCTGGGCTCTCCCTGATGGAGTTTCCAAGACTGCAGGCACAACCATTTTCTGTCTCAATGCTTCAATCAAGAAGGGATTAAAGACCCTCTTTGTGTTTCCTTGCTGGTCGTAAGATGCTCCTAGGAGATGTGTTAGCTGGTCCAAGCCCATGATGCTCGGACCAAGGAGTGCTGTTCATGGCCTCAGCTCCTGAGCCCACCTGGAGCTCCTCTCTGCAGGGATGGAGGTTGGACAGACCCCAAGTTCATGAAGCTATTTTTCCAATGGTTCTTGTGTTTCCTGCTTATGTTCCCCCCCTCTTCCCCCACCTCCCCAGGATTCTACAGGACCCCTTCATCTCCTGATCCAGGTGGAGAAGACAAGCATAGCAAGATCCAGCTCCGTAGCTGCTCAGCAGAGAGGAGGGAGCACCAGGCTCCTGCTGATGGAGCTCTCGTCTCATCTGAAAAGCTGTCATTAGAGGGGGAGGTGATCCCACCTACAGTGTCACGAGTTTCCCACATCCACTTCAGTGGTAGGTGGGAAGGTGATCTACTGCGGCAGAACGACACTGTGGGTGGCTTTAAAAACCTGGTAGAGCTTCACGGTTTAGAAAACTGGTAGGGCTTCATGGTTGCAAAACCTAGTAGGACTTCGAGGTCGGTGCTGGGCGCAGAAGACCTGACCAAAGGGGAAACTCGTCCTAAGTGTCTATATTGCAAAAAGATGTCAGAAGTCAGGTGCTGTTTTAACCTTGGCTTGGTAGATAGGAGGAGAAGCTGAGCCCAAGCAGAAGAGGCTCCCCACCGCCCTCTTATACATTAACCTGCTGCTGAAAGCACTGACCTTGGTTCATTCCCATCTGAGGGGGTTTGAACCCACCTCTGTGTCTCAGAAGAGGAGTTAGCCTGTCCTTTCACCTCCTGTGGGGTGCACAGGGGAGAACGCTCCTTGAAGGACTTGGTTGTGGGGCTGGACCAGGGGTCCTGGCAGCCATCTGCCCTCCAGCCACGGGCTTGGTCACCCTCCAGTGACCTCCTCCTCCACTGGGGAGGTGGGGACCAGCGAAACATAGACTTCCAAGGGAAAATGGGGTGAACAGGGCAGGGGTGGGGGGTGTCCCACATCAAGGGTTTGCTGTTTACCAGCTGCCAGAGAGGCAAATTGGCTCCTCCAGCATGAGTGATGCCTTCACCCCCATTGATATGCTCTTCCAAAAACAGGAACACGGGCTTTGAAGCAAAGATGACTTTCTTGAACGGCTTCCTTTTGATTCAGGAGAAAAGTCCCCAAGGGATCCAGCCTGAGCCCCACTCTCCACCTCCTGCTTTACTTCGATGAAATAACTTGTGTGACAAAGCCACCAGCCCCTGCTACGGCACACTGGAGATGGAGACGATGGCTCACCAAGGGCTGCCGGACTGATCTGGATGCTTCATGGCTTGGTTTGCCTTGGATCAGGTCACAAGAGCAAAACAATCTCTCCCAACCTCAGCAGCTCCAGATTTACATAAAACTGACCCAAAACTGACCCATTCACAAGTCCAGCCCAGGGCTTATCCCCCACCACAGCTGGTGGGCCCAGTCCACCTAGAATTAGAGATAGAGATACACGTTATGAAGTGTTTTCAAAGCAGTGCTTTTTAATCCATAAAAGGTGAGAGTCCACATACAAATTAAAAACCAAAACACTGGTGTTAGGAAAAATATCCAGCTCGCACAAAACACAACCTCTCCGGCAACGCCAACGGAAGGGCTGGGTGATGCAGGAGGACCCGTGATGCCCACGCTCGCTGCTTGTGCACGCTTCTTTTAAATAAATATATCTCTAGCTCCAAGACATTTAGGTGTTTAGGATCGGTGGAGTTGCTGCCGGGATGCGTTAATGGCAAGGCGGCCTTTTTCCGTAAATCTTACCGCTCCCGCGCCGAGCAGCTGGCAAGATTACGCAGAAAATCTGACTGCAGCAGATGGCCTCGTGGTGGCAGCCAGACCCGTAATCCTGCCTGGGAGACGTCTAGGTCTCGCATCGCACAAACAGAAAGGCTTCTCGGTAAGGAAGGCAGAGCTAGAAGCCCTCCTCCAGTTCTCCTTAAATAAAACCGGGGCCGAAAGCTTGGCACGTGGGCACTGAGCCACCAAGAACTGGAGGATCAACCCCGAGGGATGCTACTGCGGCAATGTCCCGCTGCCAGCCCGAAGGCACCCACGTGCTCCACTCATTTCATTAACCTCCCGCTACAAATTTGTCACGACTTAAAGAGTACAAAAATACAATTGCATCTCTGAAGGGTATTTTATACCTACCAAGATCATCCAAGCACTCAAGACCAGACAGCTCTTTAGCTTTCAGAAAAATAATGCACAAGGAAGAAATGGGATTGAGAAAATTTTGCCAATATATCTAGTGTGTGTTCGGAGTCTCCCTGCATTTCCAGTACAATTATCAAGATGCATGTATCCATCAGGCCAGCTCTGGTATGAATGCTGACAGCACAGTGTTAGGGTATTAGCAACGTGTGCAAGATCCAATACTAGCACAAATTTAGTAGTTTAATAATCTGGAGGAGCTATCTTCCTGGAATTTTAATCTCATACCAAGTAAGAAACAAGGCTCTTAGCTATTAATCTACTCACATATTTAGGGCAATCCACCTCTACTGATTAAAAAAGCGAGACAACAAATGCATGTTAAGTCTTTCCCTTTTTCTTCCGAAGAAGCAGGCTGTGCAGCCAGGCTGCATTTGCTGAGCAAATCTGGGTGCCCATTAAAAAGACCTGCACAAGAGCCCCACTTCAGCACGGCACAAGCCCATGCTCATGTTTCTGTCTGACCTGGCTTAGATGTGACCAACCACACGCTATTTGCAAAACTCAGGGGAACAAGCAGCCCGTAACCTGCCTCTTTGCTGGTGACCTGACGGAGGATCCGACACGCTGCCACCTGATGATGGGGACATGGTCAACCCCATCCTAGCTTTAACCCAGCTTGCTGGGATGCCTCTAACCTGCATCACGGCAGGGATGTGCAGCTCGGTGCTGCCTAACCACCCGGCAGGTCTGCGCTGGACTCTGTGACACCATCACCGCATGTGATTGGTGCCCGAGCTAAACTCTCTCCCAAAACCAGGGGAGTTGAACGTGATCTTCACGTGCAGCCTGTCCTGGCCTGACCTGATGGGTTTTGTTAACCTGGGGCTTGCAAACTGAAACCCTCTCCATCTTCCTCTGATGGTGCTGTCAGGTGGGAGCTGCTCCTGAACAACTCGGCTCCACCGGCAGCGAGCGGCACGGCGGCGGTGCTGTCTTCTACCTTGCAGAGAAAGCCTAAGAGATGCTAGAGAAGGTTACAGCTTTTGCTTTAATGGCTGGGCTTGGTTTGGCTGCTCCTTGCACTGAGCAGAAGACACAAACCAGTCCCTGCTTTATACTGAAGCACAGCTCCCCCGACCCCTTAAGAGAAAAAATGATAATAATAATAAATCAGTGTTCCCCATATTGTTTAGCCGAGGACCATTTAACGCAGGGAGACAGAGGAGTCCGGCGATCAGCAGCAACAGAGGCTGTGCATCACTCGTCTCTTCGGAGAGGATCCGACCAGCGGTGCATCCCCGGGGGGGTCCCAGCATCCTCTGGACCAGGGATGCTCCATGCAGCCACGACACCAGCACAGCCCGGAGAGGCCACCGGCGCTTGTGAGGGTCAATGGGCAGCCAGCCCCAGAGCTCGTGGGACACAACCTAGCCCAGCAGCCGCTTCAGTACATGGCCTCGTTGTCTCCCACAGCAGTGAAGGGGACACTGTAAGTGCTGTTCTTGCTCCGCTTGCTTTTCTTGTTCCAGATCAGCAGCGTGCTGGCGCTCTTGCTGTTCATCAGGCTCTTCCGGTTGTTCTCTTTGTTGCTCTTCAGCAGCCCACCGCCCGAGGACATCGCTGCTGCCTTCTTCTCTGCCTGTTTAGGGAGCAGAGACTGGCGTGAAGCCAGGGCAGCACCGAGCCAGGGGTGTAAATGCGATGCTTGGCCTCAGCCCTGCCCCAGGACACTGCGAAACGTCTGTCCTCTGCAGAGCAGCTTGCTTGGGTGCCTACCTCGAGGCTAAGAGTGAAACAGCAAAGCTTTCCATCCCTGCAAGCTGCCACATGCTTTATATTTGCTAGGCCAGCTGCAAATGAACCCGCTGCACCGGAGAGGCAGCAGAGCCTTGTTTAAGCAGACCATAGCCCGTTTCTCCCCCTAGAGCTGCAAATTTCCCACCCAAGGGCTGGGACGTGACTTACGGCTTTCGGCCCCTCCGAGCCCTGCAGCGTTATCACACCGATCTCCACACCCTCCTCCCCAGTGCTCTTCAGCAGCTGCACCACCTCGGCGTGCTTGGACCACTTGCAGTCCTTGCCGTTCACCGAGCTGATGTAGTCGCCCTCCTTCAGCCCAGCTTCCTGCAGGGGGAAAAGAGAGGGCGCGCTCATTTTTGCTCACGGATGCTGCAGCACGATGTCTGCTCGCTCTCCTACCCCCCCCAGCGGGTCCCAATCCTGCACAGACACAAGCCATGGGGAGGGCTGGCATCTGCCCTCCACCTACAGCCAAAGCCTTCATCATCCTAACCATTTTACAGCTGCTTTGCAGTGTGCTTGCAAAGGGGGGATGCTCACAGACTAAGGATTTCTTTTGCAGCTGCCGGCGATGGCCACGCTCGACATCCAGCATGCAATAAACTCCCAGCCCTGTGACAACAGCACATCCAACTCTAACTCGCAGATAAAGGTTAAATGCTACAGGACTCCAGAAAACAAAAATCAGCACCTGCAAGCCTCGATCCTTGGGAAAACAGAGCAGGCTTAGCAAGGTCCTGTGCACCTGCTTCATGCGTCAGGAATCAACAAGGCACTTGACATGCTTGAAGCAAAGCATGTCCAGGCTGGGGCTATCAGGATGCTACAGCCAGGAGCAACCCAGAGCCAGGACATGCTGGCCCAGCTGCAATGGAGGTTTAGAAACTTGTCCACATGGTGACACCCACATTTTGGTGTCTATCTGGAGTGCAATCCCACCCCAGCTCAGTGCAACGAGTGTTAGTAGCACGGGGGACATACTGTGGTTCAGACCTTCTTTAAAAAGCTTTTAGGCTCCCAAAAAGGGATGTGATCCTGCTGCTAAGGAGCCTGCTATGGAGATGCTGGGCTCTGGGCGGCACAGTGGATGATGCACAGCACCGAGGGACTGGGGGACCTCTCGGGCATCCCACCAGGATGCTCCGGTAAGCTTCTGCTGGAAAACAAAGTTGCTCCTAATACATTGGAAAGCCCACACAGCGAGTTTTCACAGAGATAGTCTGTGTTTTGGTCTTGCCATCTTGTTCCATCCAATGTCACATCCCAAAATGGGGGATCCCCCACCTCCAGCATTCCCGTGGGGGGAACAGGGGCCTGGGGTACTCACGGCAGCACAGCCCCCCGGGATGACACCGGCAATGAGGACTGGGGAGTCTCCCCGCAGCGTGAAACCAAAGCCGTTCTCTCCTCTCATCAGGTGGACTCTCCGTGCCGGGTACCACTTGTTTTTGGCCGAGAAAACTGAGAGGGGCCCCTGGGGTAAAGCAGAAACAAGGAAAGCGCCTTTCGGTGCACGAGCAACTCCCTGGGGACACGCAATCTTTTACATACAAGAGGCAGAACAAGAAAGCCTGTCTTCTGCATTTCTTTGAGATTTCAGTTTTGAGCCTGTCCAGTGTTTGAGCCTTCCTGCGTGTCCAAAAAACCAGCAGATTTATGTGCTATAAAGCTAGAGGAACTACGTGCGCTTGTCAGATGGTGGCTTTGTGAGCAGCAGCACAGACTTGCGCAGGTCGGAAATGACCTCAGGAGGTCTCTGCTCCAACCCTCTAGCCAGCTGAGGTCAGGGCATCCTCCCTGCAAGGCAGGAGGAGGAGGTCTCACCAAGGTCAAGGAGCTGGCATCATTTTAGACATTGCAATCCTGGAGCAAACAAAACAGAAAGCTCCAGTGCACAGCTGGCTCCTTAATTCCCCCATTCTGGAAATAAAACCCATTGCCAAAGGAAGGACGAGGGGGTTGAGGTTTTCACCCCAGCCTGGCTCTAGGAGATGCAGCAGGGCGCAAGGCATTGGGATGGGTCACCTCTTCAGCGTCAGGCCACTCCAAAAATCTTTTCTGTTCTCCCAGGAGCAGGATATACCTGCCTGTCCTCCACTCAGGTTGTCCAAAAGCAGAGATGCTGGTTATATCCCAACCAGCCCAACCTCTCCCCAAGGTGCTGTGTGTGCTTGGGGTGCCTGGGGGATGGGGATGGCGCTGTCACAGCAGCCCCAAAGCTCAGCCCTGCTCCCCAGGACCCTCTAAGCCCAAGAAAGGTTAAGATAAGGACCGGGCGGGGTTCTCCCAGTGCTTCCCAGCTGGTCCTGGTCACATATCTAAGATAGAGCAGTGTTTTCCCCAAGGGTAATGCTATCCTTAACGTCCTCTGCTCCCCTGAAAGCTTCCACTGAATGGTCCCTTCAGTCCTTCTTGGACTAAAGCACCCAAACCGCCCATGCCTGACTCCCCTGTGTATCGGAGGAGCTGCACATCAAAGCGTGAGGATTTTCAGGCACTGGAATCAAGCTCGACCCATTTAGTCTTGCACTAACAGATCCGCACCCTCCCACCCTTCCTCCTGCCTGGGTCCTGTCTGCAAGGAGGCAGCTCATCCTCCTCGGAGGGCAGCTGCACCAGGAGGAAGGAAAGCAGGAAAGCAGAGCATGCAGAGGACGAGGTGACATCTACTCCTGTGGGGCCACCCCATCTCGCAGCCGTACGTACCAGCCTGTGGAAGAGATCGGTCACCTTCACCTGGGAGAAGTTGGGTGACTTGATCTCCGGCTTCTGATGCGTTTTGGCTAGCGGTAAGGAGAAAAAAGCACATACGCCGGTCAGGCAGGAGCAAAGAGGCAGCTGCTGCCTCTGCATCCTGCTCCCCATGCAACGATGGTGCAAGCCGCAAAAGCCTGCAGCCCCCACTCCCACCAGCGAAAAAAACACTTACGGTGAATATCTGGGGCATCTCCAGTTTCAAAAAAGTCCTCCTCGTGGTCAATTTCTGAATATTTGCTCAGCGAGCGCTTGTGAGCGAAGGAGAGGACCTCCTGGAGGATGTCCATCTTCCGCAGGATCTTGCATAAACCGTGGATTCTCATGGCTTCCTCGTGCTTCATGATGGCTTTCTTCAGGTGAGCTTTGCCTGCGGGAAGCGGAGAGATGGCAGCCCAGCAGACCGGAGCTGCTCCGAGCCCAGGCGCTCTCGCTCGCTCGGCTGCCCACGGATTAAAGCAGCCTCCGCGGCTGTGTCACCCGACGTGACTCAGGGACGGCCCCGTCACGTTCGCAGCCTGCCAACGTGCGCTAAATGGAGTAGGTCCCAGCCGTCAGCTCAAGACCCCAGTGGAGGGCTGGGAAGGGACCTTGAAGGGTGACCTACTTCACTCCCCCGGCGCCAGGACTGGCAGATGTTCCCAAAAACCGCCGGCAAAGGAGCTGCTGTCACACGGAGAGGGAGGCTGGCACCAGGCTACGCCGCCCCCAAAGTTCCTCCTATCGCTTAACCTAAATCTCCACAAATTAACTGCTCTCCATCACCTTGCATCCCCAGTGGGCACGAAGGACAATCGAGCCCCATCCTCCTGGTGACAACATTTTAGCTTTGGGAAGATCTGCTGCAGCTGCCTCTTTTCTAGGCTAAGCACAGCCTTCACTCTGCCCTGCAGGTCCTTCCCAGCCTCTCCGGTGCCCTTTCTCACTTTCCTCTTCTCCACTGGCCTTCAAGGTGCTTTCACCCTCGTGAAAAGAAATTGTGAAGACAGAGTGGCCAAAACATGACCAGAAAAGATGAAATCCCAATAACCCGCGAATAAATGACCTATGAATATCCTGCAAACATCCCCTTTGCAACAGACTGAGACGAAGGTACCTGTAACCAATGTGAAACTAGAGAAAAAGATATATATAGACAGAGATATATAGATGTATCATAGAAACATGTGTGCCTGTAGCATTTCCAGTTTTAGGACACACGGTGGCAACATAAGCCAGGGAGATGACAGAACTTGCTCTGGAGCGATGGGGACCAGAGCCTGAAAATCTCTGTGTTGTGCAAGATGTTGCAATCAAGGAAGTATTTTGAGGCTGGATGAAAAACAGAGAGGAAGAAACTCTCCAAAATAATCTTATCTAATGCATCAATCATATTCTGTCCAAGAACCCACAGTCAGCCTCACTCATGGGCAAGAAAATGCTACAACAAGTAGGTTTTCATGACTTATCACTAACTCCTGCTATTTACACTGATGAACGAATGGATAACGAGATCATGGGAAATACAGGGTGGGCACAGAAGTCGTGCAAGCTTTTGGCTCCACTTTATTGAAGATGGTGGAATAAAGCACAATGTTATAAGACCACGAGACAAGGGAAGGGGAAAAGATATCCCTCCAGGGAGATGGTTTTAATGCTGCAAGTTTCTTCCCTTCCTACAGACCAAAACCAGAGCTGAGGCTGGTGTCTGCACGTTCATTTTTCACAAGCAAACACTGAATTGAGACTGTTTGGAGAAAGAAGACCAAGAGGCAGCTTGTGGAGGAGGCAAGCGGAAGATGACACCCCAGAAGCAGGGCACTGAGCTTGCTCTCGCTCCTGCCTCTTTGGGAGGGCTGCTAAAACACAACTTCAGCTGAACAAGCAATGCTCTGTCTCTTCCCTGAAGCTGAAAATCCGCGTGGGAGGAAGCTCTCGTCTCCCAAGCCTTTTGACGCAGCTAAAAAGCCACCCCCGGCCTTCACTGCTTCTCCTTGTCAAGTCAAGGCAGCTGCAAGCCCAAGCCAAACTCCTTCCAGGAGCTCCGGATCCCAGTGGATTTCTCTGTGCTGTGTTGGGTGATGTTACCCGGCTCAGGATACCTCAGTGCCTGGGGTTTTACTGTCAAATTTGGTCAGATGGATCAATACAAGCACCGTGGGTTGTCCTCAACACCTTAACAGGGAACTGTGATGCTTTCCTGCCTTCCCAAGACAGGCTCTTTTCAAAGAAAGCCAAACAAAAGGTGTTTTAGCATAGAGAGACCAGAAGCTCATCACGCCTTTATGAATACCATTCAGGGTTTCATCACACGAACTGGGGGCTTTGCCCTCGTGGGTGTGCTTACCCAGCTTCCTTCTCTCCTCAGGATCCTGCAGCAGGATGCGGAGCGACGGCCCCTCCGGCATGGTGACGTGGAACTGGAGAAAAGCCTTCTCGTGCTCCGGCAGCTCAGCATCAGACACTGCTGAGAGAAACAAAGGGGAGGGGGACATAGAGGAAAGTCAGTGCACCCTGTACTAAGCACAACTCCGGGTTCTGTGAGCATGACTTTTACACCATTACTTCCATCCAGAGCTGCTCCTTATCTCCTTGGGTTCACAGGGAGCTCAGGGCTATGTGGCAGCCTCCTCTCCTGAGCAAAAGCAACCAAGAGAGCCCCGTGGACTTGCTGGTCCAAACTGCAGGAGATGCCAAAGCCCAGGGAGCATCCCTGGCATCAGCACCCAGAAGCTCCAGGGCTGGCTTGCCCCATGCCACTACCCACAAGCGATTAAACTGCAGTATAAAGAGTTTATTGCCAGCCAGTTACAAGAGCAAAGGATTTGTTATTCTCAACAACAGGGCTAGAGCATGCTTGGAGAAGCAGTGAGTGGGCACATGAGATCTCAACATGGTGCTGGCGCAAAACAAACCCCCCAGATTAGGGATTTCCTGTGGATTTGTGCTTCCCCTGGTGCCTAATGTTATTCAGACAGACAAAGAGCCTCAAAATTTCTGGGGAGAGGTTTGCCCCATCCCTTGTAACCTCATGCAAACTTGGCCCCTTCACCATCCTCTGCCATTTCTGTCTTCATGCTCATGGTGTCTCACCCTCTTCCATCTTTGCCCCAGCAGCTCTCCTTGCTCAACCCTGTTTCTACAATGCACAAGCCTGGCAGTTCAGGGGTCTTGAGCCCTGCACCACTCCCAGGCTCATGGCAGTGCTGGAAGTGCTGCTTTTGGCCGAAAAGATGAACCTACCCAAGACGACCTCAAGAAGCCCTCCAGCTGCCCTGCTTGTCCTCAGCCACCCCACCACATGGTGGCTCGATACCGCAGGCCCCGGCGTGCATCAGCTGCCCGCCCCCGGACCCTCAGCCTGACCCAAAATCGCCTGTACAGGTGATGGTGACAGCACAGATGGAGATTACGGGTCGCATCCTGCTTCCACGCTCCAGCTGGCTCCCCAGAGACATGTCACCCAGCTTGGGTACAGCCACGTTGCACACAGACACCCAGGGCAGCCAGCCACAAAGCTGGCAATTAAATTCATGTAGTCCAGGGATTTCCTGGTTTGGGGAAGTTTATTTTTATGTTTTTGAATCCCCTGGCTAGCCTACCACTTGAACCAGGTGGCTCTGGAGGCTGCTTGGCTGAGGACACCCACTCAGACCCAAAGGGGACAGCAGGTGACAGCCCTACAGCACCTTTTTGCTGGCCTTTTTGGAAGGACTTTGCAAGCACTGTGCAAGCCAGGAAAAGAAATATGGGGGATATCTGCCCCGCGCATGAACCACTGAATTAATCAGCATGCTCAGCAGCTCAGAGCATCACAAAAGCTCTAGGTTTGGTATCCTGCTGCCCTGTGCAAGCCTCCTTTCACCTCTTTCTCACAATGCCTCCCCAATACCAGGCTGCTACTTGAAGACAGCACTTGCCTGAGCAGCCACCTCAGAGCCACAGCACTCACCCGGGCAGTCGCAGAGAGCAATGGCAGAGAAGTAGTGGGAGAGGGCCTTGAAATGCTCTGACTTGACCTGGACCATGGTGGTCCAAGAGAAGGGAACATAATCCTTCACGTGGGGCTGGGTCATTGCCTGGTGCACCAGCGAGTAGACGTCTTCCACCTGTGGGTGTCAAAACACAAGTGGATGACCCATGGGCTGCAATCGAACATGTCCGTTGGGTGGCAGTGACAGCAGGTTGTCACCCCTGGGCTCTTTAAAGGGCTCAGGGTGCCTTTCTGGGGTGCTCTTACCCTGGCTGCCTCTTGGGCAAGCTGCAGCCATGTGAGAAAGTCCTTCTGGGAGTGCAGCAAGGTCACCTTCTCGAAGACGCACTCCTGGACTTGGGCAATCATCAGCCGCACCAGCATGTTGAGGGAAGCGGCGCTCATATCCAGGCTGGGAGCGTTGGAGAAGTTTTCCTTCAAGTAGTTAAAGGCACCTGCACAAGTGAGAAGCTGCTGGGAGCTGTTGGGCTTACTAGCAAGTAGTGTTTGGAGCACGAAGGTTTCTCTGTGAAAGGTTTCAAAAGGTTTCTCTATGACCAATGGCACAGGTTGCCCAGAGAGGCTGTGGAATCTCTCTTCTTGGAGATACTCAAAAGCTGCCTGGACACGGCCCTGGGCAACCTGCTGTAGGTGGCCTTGGTTGAGCAGGGGGGGTTAGACCAGATGACCTCCGGAGGTCCCTTCTGACCTCAACTATTCTGTGATTTGGTGAGTGGTGCAGGAGGAGAAAAGCCACCAAGAGCAGCTCCAGGCTGTTCACACAGATGGGCTGTTCATCTCAAATGTCTCACTGTAACAGGCACTGCTATTCCAGGGACAAAGGCCAAGGGGTGCTACCTTGCTACCTAATCCATCCTTGTACCTGCAGCTTTTCTCTTACAAGCCCTGAGTGACAGCAATCCCTTGAAGGCTCCCCCATCCCTCTTTGCACAACTGCTCCCTCCCCTTCTTTGCATTATTCCTGTCCCAGGGAAATGTCAGCCTTGCTCTGACTGCTGCCCGGAGGTGGCCAATGAAATAGGGAAGGGAAGTCCACGTACCGGCGGCCTTCTGAAAGGCATCGATAGCCTGGTTGAGCCCCGGGAGGGAGGCACGGTCCTGCCGTGCCCCAATCTGGGTGTGTAGGGCTCCGATGTTGAAGAGGACACTGCCCTTCTCAAAGGCCAGCGCCCGCTGGTGGGATGGGACCCCCGTCAGGGAGTCGTACCTGGCAAAGGGAAGAGTCAACAGGGATGAGAGCGTTACGGCCATCGCCCATTGCTCCCACTTGAGGAAGAGCCTCCAGGGCTTTTAGCTCTTTGCACAAATTTGCTTCCCACCACCGCTCATCCCTGAGCCTGGTTTTCCCCTGCCTCCTTCAACAGATCCACCCAAGGCAACAACATCAAGCCAAAAGCAAGAAGGAAACCCAACTCTTCATGTTGGTTGCTTTGTGATGGAGCTCAGAAGGAGGATGAACTTGCCCAAGAGGAAGACCCTGGCATGGTGGAGGAAGCCTGGCCATGCTTCCCTCCACGCTCACCCCCCGTTAGCGATGATGCGCGGGTGGGATGGGAAAAGCTGCACCAACCAGTGGAAGAAGACACCCAGGCTTTTGCTGGGAGGGAAGAAGCGGCTGTCGAGGAAGTAGAGTTGGTTGTAATACTCCATGAGGAGCTCGAGCCCGGCTTCATTCCGGCTGGGGGTGCGCATCGCCTGCGGGGACGGAAGAGGGGGAAGAGACACGTTTGGTGGGGGGAGAGAGGAGAACAGGAGGGAAAGATGAGATTTATGGAGCTGCACATGCTGGTCAACCCTACGGGCCACAGCCCAGGTGGGACAAACCCCACCCAAAAGACTTTGGGTGCAGGACTGCAGGGGATGGGGGAACAGTCTGGAGCGGAACCCCTCCGGACCACCCTAACACAAGCAGGCAAGGGGCAGGATTGTACTGATGCTGAAAAAGACACCTTCTTTCTGTGGCTTCCCTGCTTTTCAGCAGGTTGAAAGGAGGCAACTCCTCACCCAACTGCAGGCATGGGAAAGGCTGGGGAGACACCAAGTTGGGGCACCCAGACCAGAGCCAGCAGTCTGGGAGCAGGGCATGATCCAGCCATGCTCGTGGCTACACTCATTTAAACCAAGCTGGGATTTGCCCTTTTTTTTAGGACAGAAACTCATGCAAAGTCTGATGGAATTAATGCTAGGGAAGAAATACAATTTTTGCTCATAAGAGAAAAGTCTTTGGGCTTTTGACTTGACACAGGGAGGAGTGCCAGAGCTCTCCCAGTTTCAGTCACGAGTCTTTTCCCAGCTTGTGGATTTCCAGAGCACCCCTCCCGCAGCCCAAAAGCAGGATCGGGACCTTCATAAAGCCTGAGAAAGCCTTTTATTTCCACTCTTAAGATCAAAGCTTCATGGCAAGGCAAAACTGAGGTTACTATGAGAGCTGCTTTGTAGGAGAGGATAAAGTTCACCTTTACCGGATTGCTCTACATTTCCTCTTCTCCAAGCGCTACGCTGCGTGTTAGCTGGAGAGAGAGCAGTCATTTTAGCCTTGCCAAGGGTGAACTATTCATAAAACAACAATAATGGATGGCATTGTATTTTTATTGCTGTTCATTCTAGGTTATCAGGTCATTAAAGGACTCTATTATAGGGACAGAAAACAATTACTGAAAGGTCTGTAATATTTTGTAATCTATGAACCGAAGCTGGGGTGCTCTACGCATGCTACAGGATCCAGCACCCCGAGATACAAGGACAAACGTGCAGTTTGGAGGGAGCACGAAGGAACCAAACGCAAAACACAGCACCTCCAACGAGCATTTCTCAACAAGCCAAAGCAAGACTTTGCACCTCGAGGGATACTGACCTGCCGCAGCTCCATGAACTCTTTGATTTCCTTTTCAAACAAGATACCCTCCTCTCCATAGTGTTCGCTGATGAAATCCTGGATGGTGAAAGAAAAGAAAATCCTGAATAACCCTTGAAAACAGATATTCAAGATTTAAAGGGTGTCTTCTGGTGATTCTCCCTGCAAGAAAACCTGTACCACAGAAAGCAATCTCCTCCCTGCCCAGCTCCTGCTCTCCAGCCCAGGGAAAACGCAGTCACTTCCCCATTGCTCCAGACCCTGTCTCCCTTTTTCCCCTGTTTTTTAAGGCCACCTTGTCCCGCTAAATATATTTTTTGCAACTGCTTCAAAATGGAAAACTTTTGCAGCTGCTGCAGCATCTCCTCTACAGCTCCCAACCATGCCCATGTGCTGAAATATCCCCAAAGTGCAAGACTGCTCCCCTCCATCAGTCTTCATTGCATCACACGTGCAAAATGCCGATGCTCACCTTTAGTGGTACCAGCAAATCCAGCTCCTTTGTCTCCTTCAGGCCCAAAGGAATCATAGGGACACTGATGGACTCGCTGGAAGAAGACAAAAACCTCTTTGGTGGCTGTTTTTTGAAGGGTAAAACTAGAAAAGAACCCAATTCTGCACAGCAGAAGGATGCGCTTTGCACTGAGATATGCACAGAAAACATGCTAATAACCTGAAATCTGGCATATTACTTCATCTTCTGCTTTTATCTCTGTAATAAATACAATAGCAACCAAATCGGCTGCAGTGACGAAGCTGCTTTAATTAACAGCCCTTGGGAAACGGGCGTGATGTGAGTACAGGTCATGGATTCACGAGCTCCTACGTGCTAATCTGGGCTTCGTCACTGATAAGGACTGGCTCAGGAGCACAGCTACGCCTGATATTGAAATTTGCTGCCTCTATTAAAAGCAGTTGTCTAATAATAGCTCTTACCGCACAGCCAGGTCGATACTGTAAAACACTAAAGATTAGGATGACATTGGTAACACCCAGCTGGGAGTGGTTAGTTTTCCACCATTAAAACAGGGCATTTGCGCAGAACCGAGGAAGGAGCGCTACACGGATGCAGGGTGACAACCAGGAAGGACGATCGCTTGTGGCATTTAGCTGCTATTTTGATTTTTTTGCTGCCAAGAAGTAAAGAAAAGGTCTTCAAGGGCCTTGAGCACGCAGAAAGTTACAGCACTGTTGCTCTGCAAAGAGCCCCAAAGCTGGTCCCACCATCTGGTTCCTGGATACAGATGGGAGGTGAGAACCCTCGATGGTATCCACAGCCCGCACTGGGCTCCCTGAAGGCAAGATGGGAGGCGGGTCAGGCAGGCTCAGGCTCTCACCAGCCCAGGTTTGCACAACAGCCCCATCTTGTTATCTTCAGAAACTGCACATTAGCAGAAACGTGCATTAGCACATCACAAGCCAAGGAGGGCAAAAACTGGGGAGCAGGGCAGGGGTTGCACCCACATTTTGGTCTATTCATACTCACTGAATAAACAGCTTCAAGAGCTATAATTAGTGCGGAAAAGCCATTATCACTCAGTCTCTAACAAGGTTTCCACTTGAATTCAATGCCCAGAGCAAACAAAAGGGCTTTTGTTTGGCCTGGGCAGGGTTCTGAGGTTGCTGCTGCTGTTGTTTTCTTTTTAAACCACAGCAAACAAACACGTGGCAGGTTGCAAAAGCTGAGCATCCTTGTTAGGGCAGAGCTCAGGGAGGATGCCTGCAACACAGGAGAGTCCAGCCCAACAACCTCACATTGCCAGCCCATTGCTGGGGAAGAGGGAAATGTTCAGGGTTATGTTCAGAGGCTGCAACAGACCCTCTGGGTGCAGCAAATGCCCAAGGCTGGTGGAGATATTGCCTCCCTGGGCTTTCTCAGAATCAGAGTGGTTGAGGTTGGAAGGGACCTCTGGGTCCATCTGGTCCAACCAGATGGTCCAACACCTACAGCAGGTTGTCCAGGAGGCTCTTGAAGATCTCCGCGGAGGAGACCCCAGCACCTCTCTGGGGACCTGTGCCAGGGCTGCGGCACCCGCACGGCACAGAAGTGCTGCCCGGTGTCCTGGGGGAGCCTCCTGGGCTCCAAGTTGTGTCCAGGGCCTCTGGTCCCGGCCCTGTCCTCCCCACACCTCCCTGCGGGTGCTGACGGACACGGGGGGGATCCCCCTGCGCCGCCTCCTCTCCCGGCTGAGCAGCCCCAGCTCTCGCAGCCTCCTCACAGCAGAGGGGCTCCAGGCCCTCCCACACCTTGGTGGCCTCCGCTGGGCTCTCCCCAGTATGCCCCTGTCTCTCTGGTACTGGGATCCAGCGCTGGGTCCAGCACCCCAGTGCTGAACAGAGGGGCACGATCCCCTCCCTTTACCTGCTGGCAATGCTTTGCCTAGTGCAGCCCAGGATATTCTCTTCGTAGTAATACCAGCCCTTGCTCTCTGCGAACCATCAATCACACATCCAGATCGTCCTCATTCTGCATTTAGCACCACTGTAGCAAACGGGATGGAGCCACTGATGTTCTTTGCCCCTAGGAGCAGAGCAATCCTCCCCAAGGAGGACCAGGCACTGGGCAAAGCACATGGATGTAGGGAGCCGTCCACCCATCCAGCTGCTACGCAGGTGTCTTGGAGAGGGGAGGAACATCTGTGGCTGCAGCATCCCTGGTCATTTCTGCCTTTCTGCCTCGGGGATTCCTGCTTTTCTCACCCCACAAAACGGCGCTGTTGAGCACGTTAGCATCACCATTCTGGTGGGTCAAGCACAAGGTGGCTGGGTAAGCATTTCAAGGCAACAGCGCATTTCAATTAACAAAAGGTCCAATCTCGGAAAGAGGGGAAAAAACCTAATACCCTTGATGGGAAAAGAAACCCCCCCAGGAGCAGCTAGAAGAGGAGGTCGGGCACCTGAGCAGCTAGTTTTAATTACTTCTGTTAAATACCCTGCTGGAAAACATCACGCTGGGGGCATGCTCAGGTCGGGTGGACGAGGTAAGGGATGATGGTTGTTTCTGACCTATTTTTCCTGCTTTGGGACATCAGTGTCCAGAGGACACACCATCCATGTCCAAAGACCTCCTTAAGGATCTGCTGGGAAAAGCTGTTGAGTTTGGTCTCCTGGCAGCTTCATAGATGAAGCATGGATGTTCCCAGGTTGAAAAACTGTTTCTGGCCAATCTGTCCTATGCCCGAGTCCTCTCCTATTCTCCAGCCACTGCTGCACAAACCACCAACCTGTCGTTCTGGTAGACATCCATGCAGCTGTTCAGCTCCTCCAGCTCCTCCTTCAGCAGCTGCAGGTTGGAGTTCACGTAGCTCAGCTCCAAGGCAACTGTCTCCTTGACCTTGTGGTTACTGGTGGCTCTGCAAGACAACGCTGCATGGATCAAACCTCCCTTGTAAAAGCTTGGCTGTGTCGTTAAACAGAGATTAAGTTACCCGACAGCATGATATCATCGCCTCTTCCCTGCCATGTGCACCCATCCAAACCTTCCCGGAGGGCTGTGTCTCCACGGCCAGCTATTTCCATCCAACTCTTCATGAAGCAGAGAAACATTTTGGTTGGTTGTTTTTTTGTTTTGTTTTTTGAGGTGCCTATTCCACTTCTCCCCCAGAGCAACCCATGCCACCTGCACCCTCATCCAGTCCCTCCTTGAGCCCCGTTCGTGCTCCCACCTCCAGCACAGCTTCAGATTTGGTTATAAGCACTCAAGGTGGTCACCCACACCAAATAAAAGCTGTGCTTTATGGTTAGACCTCAACTTAATGAGGGAAATCTTCTTTTTGGGTGCAAATAAACCTTCTGCAAGAGCCAGGCTTGCTGTGCTTGCCCATTAGCAGTGCTGGACACTGGCCCTCCCTTCCCTCTCGTGCACGTCAGGAGTTGTAAACACCAAGGATTGATTTCAGCTCCAGCGAGCTGCCTGTTCCCAGCAAGACAAACTCCCAGGCTGATTATACCCTCCTTATCTGTGCCGAAGGAAAGCAGGGAGAGATAACCAGCAGCCGCGCAGAGCCAACAGCGTGCAGTTGTTGGCTGAGAGGGGCTCTGGCTGCTTGCCCTAAATCACGCCAAGCCCCAGGGGGACGCAGTAAAAGCACCACATGCCCGAGCTCTGCTCAGCCAGGGCAATGCTTTCCCCCAGCTTTTGCAGAGCACATTGCTTTTGATTTATTTTTTCACTGACAGCATCCTTCAGGGGCCTTGCCCTGACCTGGCTGGAAGGAGCTACACTGCTTTTCTTTTAGGATGATGGCACTTTAGGGTCTCCTCCCCTGCACCTCCTTTGCTGGGATTTCCCAAGACTGATGCATTTTTTTATTTATTTATTTTAAACAAATAAAGCAGAAGCAGAGCAGGTCCAAAAATCTCCACAACTGCTGCCATTTAAACATCCTTTGGCACTTCTGCAATTCCCCGTACGGTATCAGCACAGTAACCTCCCTTCTTTCCCTATACACCAGTACTGAGCCATCGTTTCAGTCCTCCACGCATCACACACCTCCAGGACAGAGGTGCAGCGCCGCTGTCACTACAATTTTCTTCCAAATAGAGTTGAATTCTTTCCTATTCTTGCTCTCAGTTGGCAAGAGATTTATTTTTTTCCTCAAATGACAATAGCTGAATTTTGCCGATTTGCAGCCCAGTGACAGCAGGGTTACATTTGCACACACACACGCAATGTATTTCTGAACGGTGCTTTCACTTCTGCGCTGCAGCAGAAAGGACATCTCAGCCTGCAAAGCCTGATTTTACACACATGCGAGCTTCTCCAGGATAGTTTTGCTTTCCACCAGGTTCAGAGCGAACATTTTAAAGCCTGGTATTGCTTTGGGGCACTTCAGTTTGCACCCCACAAGTGCTGCTGGAAGCAACGGAGAGCACAGCACCTCTCAGAGAAGTAATTTTGGGGAGCAAGCAATTGTTTACCAATAGTAAAGTTTGCCAGGAGCAAATCTGTGCTGATGGAGGCTTTCATATCCTGTCTGGAGCCATGCTGATCTCTGTACGAGCAAGCACAGCCCACACCTTGCTCAACCTCCTCAGTGAAATCACCAGCTGTTTGCTTAGCTAACATTGAACAAAGATTTCTGAGTTATTTTGAAAAAAATTGGTTTACTGGCGACACCTTTATCTTCCCGATTGCTTTGCTGTGCTCCAGTATTTAGACAAGAAAGGAAAGAGTTTCCGCTGCCTCTGCCCATTTATTTATCCAGCAAACAAATGCCCTCGCGCTGCTCAGCAAACACCGCGTGTATTTTTCCAACGCGCCATTCATGGCAGCCGCTCCAGGAAAGGGGACCGATATGCTGAACAGCACGGCTTGGGAGATTACTTTCTTTAAAACGTTGAGGTTTAAGTTGGACGTGCAGAGGCAAAGCTGCAAATGCTGCTCGGGGCTGGGCACAGCACTGCTTTTTCACTTTGCGCTTAGTCCTGACCTAATAGATAGACGCAAAGGAAATTTCTCAGTGCAACTCAACAGCTTTTGAGCAATAATCTTTTTAGTCTTATAATCTTCCCCTCCTGGCCTTTAATTTCGGGCACAAACTTGCTTTTTCCCCCTGATTTCCCAGGGTTCCCAAACTCTGAAGGCCGTAGCACCCCTAAACCCACATATTACTCAGCTGCAAAGTGGACTTGAGGGAGGGAGGGAGGAAACATCACCGCTACCAAAGGACATTCAAATCGCTGATCCAGCCATAAAAAGGGCCCCATCAGTGCATTTTGCCTCTGCCCTGGCAGAGGCTGATCCCTCCCCTCACTGGACAAGTAATTAAGATGGGTTTTGCATCACATTTTCGCTTGCTTCCTGGCAAGGGAGGAGGCAGAGCAGCTCTGATGCACACTCTTCACACCAAAACCATGGCCAGGCATGTTCCTGCTGAGGCAGCACATTTCCAAGGCTTTTTTTTTTTTTTTTTTCTGTTATTATAACAAAGAGGAGTCGCATGGAGTGGCACACATGCGGATTTCAAGACCTTTTTAATTAGATGAGTTATGCTCCCTAAGAACCAGCCTGGCTAAAGCAGAGGGATAACGGGGCTTGAACCTCACCATTCCCAGGATCCCATCCTCCAGGATATCCCTGCTGTCCTTATCCACCTTTAAAACTCCACTGTTCGCTATAGTTCAGCACAGCACCAATAACTTTTCTTTCATGTGCAGTAGGCACACATCACTGACATTAAATCATTCAAATTCAAAAGCAAAAGAGTTTTATTTTATTGTGGGGGGTAGGCAGAGACATGAACACCAAACTTGCAAAATATGTAGGGAAAAAAAAAACTATTTTAGGGCAGCCTTACGATATTTTCTTATATTAAGAAGTCTGTCCACATTCAGATATGCTATAGGAACTTTATACACACGCAACAGCTATAAGAAACGCTCACGCACAGGTTAAAAAAGACAAAAGATCTGAAAAAAATATATAAATAAAATAAAAATCAGGCTATTGCATCGTGATTTCATCATGACCACTCTTCAGGGGATGGCAGTAATGCACTGGCTCTACTTGTGCTGGACCAGTTGCAACCTGAAAGCAGTGCAAAGGCACAAGCTTTTGCACCATCTCATAAATGCATCCTCCTAGGAGGACGGAGAGCTGCTGGGCTGCATCTATGTGCAAAGATATGCCTGAATTTTCAGACAGATTCTGCTCAGGTGTCATTACCGAGACAGTTTTTGTTTTGTTTTTTGGAATAAGGCTGGATTTGACCCACTTGCTGGGGGTATCATGCAGGATGTTTGCGCTCACATCTCAATCCCAGTTCAACATTTGTTCCCTTTATTGCATCCATTCACACCTTGTTTTGTAACAGGTTTCCAGGGCATTAAATCACCACTTTTCATTAAGCATCAGTACTGCACTGATGAGAGGGCAGGCATTTCCAGGATGAGTGCTGCAAAGCCAAGGGAAGACCGAGCAAACCCCCAGCAGGAGCCCTAAGCAAGCCTCACCAGTGCAGAAAGCAGCCATTCAGGGACTGATCCACATGTGCAGACAGGTTTAAAGGAAAAAGCCTTGTCCAAGCAGGAGATGGACTTGCCTCATAGGGGGAAAAAAAAAAAAAAAAGGAAATCTGATAATCCAGAAACATCCCTTTTCTGGAGCAAGCAGCCTGCAGGTGCTTCCTGGACACGTGATAGATCATGGCAGTATGACACAGACATGGATAAAACAGTTTTGACCCCCTCCCCTGCACAGTGAAATTATATTTCCACCTCCAGCCAAATCCCTGGACTAGACGGATACTCCAGGGGCCAGGACTCACCTGAAGAGGTTTTCTGCCCCCGCGCGCATCCGCATCTCCTTGTTGATCTGCTGGTTGATCCGTGCCCGGCGGTGCTGCAGTTTGCTGCGCTGGGTCTGGGCGAAGGGGTCGCAGCCCTGCTGAGAGAGAGGGACAAGGTCTCACCATGGCATCGTGGCAGCTGTCTCCATCCTGCTCCATCTCCCGACGCCCTCCAGCATGGTCCTGCATCACCCCATCAGCCCTGCTGCATGTACAGAGGCTTTGGGTCCATTCAGGGCAGATGCTCTTCGACAGCCAAAATCCCAGCATCACAGGACAAAGCCACAGCAGTGGTGCCAGGGGCTGCAGATTTGGGATACACTTGCAAGCCGCAGCTGGGAGGATGAGCAAACTTCACTTGCAGCAGGGAAAATTCAGATTTGGTGCACGGGAGCGACACGCATTGCTGCTAAGCCTGGGGACGGACCGGCATTGCAGGAGGCAGCAGAGTCACTTGAAAAATGTTTTATTATCTAATCACACCTGTTGCTTACAGCATTTTTTTTTTTTTAAGCTATTCAGAAAAGGCTTTCCAAGTACAACAGTGAAGGGATACAGGAATTAAGCATCTCCTTGCCAGGGTCTCGCCATCTGGACACAACACAAGAGTGAAAACAGCCATCCCAGGGGGTGCAGACAAGCTCACATACCCCTCGAGCTCAGAAACAGATGTGATGCTGTGTCTATAAGTGCTCCCACCTCCTGCTGGCTACAGGGGATCAAGTGGAAGTAAGTCAAAAGTTCACGGGATGGAGACACGAGTTGCACGAAGCAGTAAATTAATTCCATCCCTGCCTCCTTCCCTAGCTTCAGCTCAGACTTTCTGCAGATGGGGAGCACGTTTAATCTCTGACTTCAGGATACAGCAGACAGCAACATCCCTGCGTCCCACGGGGACAGGAGGTTATCACGGGAAGCCCCAGCCCAAAGGGATGCCACAGGGAGCAGCTCCACATCCAGGACCACAGAAGTGCTGCCCAGAGATGACTTCTATTGTGCGCGAAGAGTGGTTCAGATGGATGAAACTAAGAGACGCCTGGGTGAAAACATGTATATATATATTTATAGAAAAAGAGCACAAGGACACAAGGCTGGGCAGTGTAAGAGGCTGGAGACCCCCGAGCCTGCTTTTCTCACACCAGTGTAAAGCACTGAGGGACGCAGCCACTTCCCTCCAACCTGCTGCAGGACTCACCTCTAACAGCAGGCAGATCCCTCCAGGACCACACCAAGACCAACTGTCGGACTAAAAGAAATTAGTCAGAGCCACTACTTCACCCTCTTATTTCTTCTAGAAAACCTCCGTTTGCTACACGGTCTTATCCTGCTCCCCTGTGCTTTACCTGCACCACCACCGCTGGTGGACCTCTTGCCTCTACATCAGGAAGGGATTTTGCCACCCAAGAGACTCTGCAGAGCTCCAACACTACCTGCTCTCATCCTGCCCAAAACACTTCCTCAGATCATTTTTTCCACGTACAGAAAATCTTGGTGGGCTTCCCCAGGTCTCACCCCATCCTCCAGGATGGGTTGCAGCGGTCTTTAATCCAACGAGCCAGGGCAACGCCTGGTTACATCTCCAGAAAACACTATAGGTCCCAATGTTACTCTGGGAAGACTTATTTCCAAATTATTCATTCAAGTTTTTTTTGGGGATGCCAGAAAGGTAGGAAAGGGGGGAAAAAAAAGTGTAAGACCAGCTTTGACTGCTAAGTAGGGAATGGAAAACTGCATTTTCATGGATTTCAGCCTTCTAGGAATTCATTTCTCATATTTGACATCCAGTAACAGGTGCCCAGTTTGAAAAGGTTCTGGGATTAACCTTGACTTTTTCATTAAGTAAAAGATTTCAGTTCCTAATTGGTACACTCCATCTGGTCCGTAAAGCTGCAGGCTTAGTGCTTTACGGTAATCCACAAATTTGTTGAAGTTAAAGGACCAAGCTGAGAGCATGAAGATGTGATTATTCTGCAAAAGCAATTACGTGGGATGTTAAGGAAAACACCCCAACAGCTGCACAAATCCCAGGTCTGAGACACTCAGGGGCAAACACGCAAAAGGTTGCCCTGAAAGTGCCACTTCTGGATTCATCCTGGGGGAACCCACCCGTCCCGCACACACCGTTGGCTTCCCAGGGAAAAATCCAGGAATTGGAAGAAGGAAAAAGATGAGGAATCCCTCACCATAAAGCCTGACGAGGCTCTTTGCCAGGTTTTTTCCAGCAAGAACAAGCTGAGTCGCAGCTGAACAGGGCACTTGAAAAAACCAACTCCTACTAAAATCTGAGCACCCAGAGGCTCTCGAAGCAAAGGAGGCAGCACCAAACTCTCTACTGGGAAGCAGTTGCTCATGCAGACATAGTCCAAGATACTTCACGAGTTGTTTTTTTGTTTTGTTTTGTTTTTTTTTTAACATTTAAAGGTTGATTACAAACCTTATGCCTCCAATGCTGCTGCTTCAGACAGTGCGAGACACTAACCTACATACTGGATGAATTGAAAAGAAGCATTAAAGGAAAGGTGGTGCTTATGAAGATTTCAACAGCCTCTTCTGTTTACAGATGAGAGCTGTGCATGCTTGGCAGCTCCAGGCACAGCCAAAAGCATAAGTAAATATATTCAAATACATGCTCATGAACAGGATCCAGGTTTCCTCTCTGCCGTAAGCCTCTAGAGCCATAAAAATCCATCCAAAACATCAACAGTCCTGGTAGCAGCTGCCCCACACCAGCAGCACCCAGAAATGCTGTGGTCAGCCCAAAGCTGGTGACAAGGCATCAGGGCTGAGCACCCTGTCCTGCCCTCTGTGTGGGAGGGAGGTGGAAAGCATCTCTCCCCTGCCTCCAGCTCTTGTTCTTCCTACAGGAGCTTTCATCACCTTTGAGATGCCTCCACCTCTTGCAAAGGTTTGGTTGAAATTAGTCAGAGGTTTTTAAAGATGTTCTGGGGGAAAGACGAGCAAAGACTACCTGAATTACATGGGTAGGAGGCCAGAGGAACTGCAGCTGAGAAAGGATGGAAGAGGCACCAGAAGGACTATCCAAAAACCATGCAGAAGGGCCACGAATGCCTTCTTGTCTGCAGGCAGGACAAAAAGAAATTAGGAAAGACAAGAACTGAGACGCGATGTGGCATGAGAAGACACTAGGATGGCTATATAAGACACCCAGAAGTTGCAAATGCAATTAAGGAGTATAACTAATTGACTTGGCAGCTCCCCACTTCTCCCAGGTCAAGCTTGAGACAACAGCAAGGGACAAAATTCAAGTTGCCATCACGCCAAAGCTCAGGACACCAAAGCTGAAGAACGAGACCTTTCTCAAGCACGCAAACGCAGCAGCACTGATAATCATCCATCACCTTGGCTTTCCACACAGGAACAGAGGAGCTGCCTTCCAGGAACTCTTGCGAGCCCTGATGTGGCTGGGGAGCAAACACACTCCAACAGCATCCAGAATGTCATGGCATTTGGATTTGCCTAGACTTCTCCCCGAGAGAGAGACTAAGCCATTTGTACCGCCGCAAGGTTTTTTTTCCACCTGAACACTGTGTCTCCTCAATTGGATTTAGTGAGATAGTTATCGATTCCCATCCAGGCTCCTACGCCAACAGCAAAAAGGTACTGGAAAGTCAGGTACTGGAGCACCTGACGCAACACCAAAGCCTTGCGAGGATGTCAAGTCAGGATCTCAAGACTTGTTGCCCTTAGGGACTTCATCTGATCTCTCCATACCTTGCTTTCCTCCTCACCCTTTGTGAAGTTGGGCAACAGCAGTCACGCACGGGATCGCAGCCCATCTCGCCCCCAGAGGCTCTGCCATCGGTCTTGTCACTATGCCAAGGCCACTACGGGGAACGACCAAGCCTAGTCTCCAGTTCGGAGTACTGCAAAAACGATGTTATTTCACAAATATTGGAGCACAAAGGAAATTCAGTTCCAGAATGAGATGCTTAGCCCAGGTTATGGAAGGAAACACCACTCCAAGTTAGAAAAGGCCATATTTAAATTGAAAGGCAGACTGGGTGGAGAAAGTCAGGAGCAGAGCATGCCCATCCTCTGACAGCTTGCATTCAAAGGAACACAACGCTTCGCCTGTACTCTTCAAGTTGGAACCAAAAGCTAAAAACGACAGCACAGAGTTTCTAAAGTACGCTGTGATGGACTTAAGCATGCCTTACGTAAGAGTGCATACAAAGAGAAAGCCCAAACCCTCTGTTAAGTTATAAAAAGGATTTTCCTCGCTTAATTCTTCTTTGTACAAGCTCTTGAGATCAACCCTTTAAAGGCCAGAAGAAAGATGTCGTATTTCAACTAGCCCCTCTGGTGCACCTAGGGACACTGATACAAGAGTGAAGTCGGGCACCTACGAAGTGGCCAGGTTGAACGTGAGATTTCTCAGCCTTCCTTTGCAAAAGCTTTAAACTAGGAAAAGCAAGCGCATAGCTCTTCCAACAAGAGCCCATAAATCGTGTAGCAGCCAGGGGATGGCACAGCTTATACATACACAGAGCACAGCCCATGTTAAAGCCATGAAAATGAATGAAGTGTGGGCCATTAAATGACACAAGTTGTGTCCAGCTCTGAAGTTCGTTGCCTCTGACAAAGCAGGATTAGAGCCAGTATTATTGTAGCAGGGCCATTTTATGCTAAGACGTCTGCCAAATAACATTACGTTCAACCCGCAGCGTGCAAAGATGACAGCGTTACAGAGAGCGCTCAACCCGTGCCTCCACGTAAGGAAGAGGAGGCCAAGGCAAACACATCCCCCTGGAGGGACGTCAAGGTCTCTGCCAACTGGAATCCAATCTTTGCAGGGAACATACACAGTGATATAACGGTGCTAGTAACTCCCTGACTTCTTTCAGTTTAAGGGCACCCACACGGGGTGTTAAATAGGGCAATTACGTGGTTAGGTTGCCTTGTATAAGCAAGTCCTTAGGGAACGTTTGTGTAGAGATGATCATCAAGTGTACTTTGCTCTTCGTGTCTCCAGTAAAGCTGGAAGATAAAGCCTGGATGTGTCTTGGGTGACAAGGCACACCTAGAGCTTTATTTGTGACCTGGGTGCAAAAACAAGGCCACTGCCACCCAGCTTTGTTCCTGGCATAATAACAGAGAAGACTAATCAGTTGTGGGAAGAGGTGGAGGCCAGCAAGTCCAAAGAACAAGGATGTGTACAAAAGGACTAATTTCTCTTTCATTTCTGTTAGGACACAGGAGCTCAGTAACTAGAAGTGACTGGGGGAAAGCAAAACCGAAGCAGACGGAGTGATCAAAGGACAGCATTACGCTCGTCAAAGGAAAACACAACCCTAGGATGTGCTGGTACAGTTACAAGTGAGAAAAATGGAAAGGCAGATCCCATGGCTTAAGGGGCTGCTGCATCCCTGTCCAGTGGAGCAGGCACAGCTCAGGAGCATGGTGACATAAGCCGCATGCGGATCTATCAAAAAGAAGTGAGAATGGGGTCTGCAGCTGTGAGTTTAGTTACAGCCCCAACAGGAAGTGCAGCAACTGCTCCTAGCTACCTGGAGAGCTTGGCTGGATCACGAGAGCTGCTCCATAGACCACACAATACCAGGGGAAAGCTAAAAATGTTTATTTCATGCATAAACCAGACATCCATAGCGCTGCAACGGTGAGATGAGTCCCCTGGTGCTGCCCCAGGCTATATATTTATATATAAAAATATATTTACACCCAGCCCCATCACTAAGCAAGCCACCTCCACCTGCCCGAGGCCAGGGCAGTTCAAGGAGAAAGCTGCAGGACAGCGAGGCACCAGCCAGCCCTTATCGCTGCCAGGTGGGTACGTAAACACGTGGAGCCCCTTGGTGCCAGGCAGTGCCACATGTAGAGGGCGAGCTGCTGCCTTCAGAGAAGCCACGTACTTCTGCCATAACCCTCCCCTCTTTTTTCAATATGGAAATCATCCGGTTTCATGAAAACTGAATTATCTGCCCTCAGATTTGTAGTCAAAGTCATGCATTGCACACAGGCAGCAGCAGCAGCACATCCCCGCTGCAGTCATAGCGCTCAACGTCAGATAACATGGGCTCAGATCCAGTCTTTCAATGCAGGGCAACGTTGTTGACCAGCATATAGCTCAGGACCTTGGACTGATGGCAGGATTAGGCCCATCTCAGCTTCCACTGCTTAAATCAACTCAGGGGATGTTGGATACCATGAATACAGAAAGCGCAGCCCAGTCGCATTTAGCCAAGCGACCCATGACATGCAGCTTACTCCACTACATCCCCTGAGGGCTCAACTGCCTTCAATATTTTCATTATCCCAGACTGCTGCAAATGTCCCTTCAGGATATTTTTTTTTAATAAGTTATCCCTTCCAGGGAACTAACAGCTTGTTGCATTTTTTTTTTTTAAAGGGAGGAAGTCAGAAGGCATCTGGAGTGTCACTCTTAAACCAGGTCCTGCTGCTTCCTTCGGGAAGGGCAGAACTCTTCTGTTGGACAGTCCATGGTGATTTCACTCACTTGACCTCTCCAGTGCTGTTCCATTCCCCCCTTGCACCAACCACTTGTTGAGGTTGGCTGCTCAGGGTGTAAATACAGCCCTTGGACAAAATGCCAGGAGCTCGACTGGAGTTCGGCTCTCCATGACCCACCTTCATCTCATCTCCTTCTACTCAAGCTATTCCCACAAAAGCCACCCCAGGCACTACTTCTGCATGCACTGAGAACTGTAGAGTCAGAAGAAAAGAAATTAAAAGCATTTCAGGGCCAAAGGCAAAGCCAAGCAAGGCTACAAAATGAGAATGCGTATCTCGGCTTCTCACCTGATAGCCATCAGAAGCTCACTCCAGACAGAGCCTCAGCAAGTCATCCTCTTGTCCAAAGGGGGATTCCTTCAGGTAGGACCAGGATCTGTGGGCAATGCCAAAGCCATGCTGGTGCCCGACTCTGTTTATTGCTAATCCTAAAGGTGTCCAGCTATCAGAGCTGTGTCAGGAGTCTCAAGCAGTGAGCTCCTACAGCATTCAACACCACCAAGCCACTGACCTTTCCAGCACTGCCAGTTTGCACTCTCCATCACAATTAAAGAAAATAGGATGCGAAGGAGCACTGAAGCACAAGGAAACCAAACCGCTTTCACCCAGGAAGCACTCCTAGCAGCTCCAGCAGGAACGGCGAGAGATGAGCTGCGGATCAGCCCTTGGGAAGGTCAAGCATGATGTCAAAAATCAAACGTAACGCAGGCAGAGGTGGGTGACCCCACGCGAGTTGTTGAAGGTAAAGCCGGATCTCTGCTGCAGCTGCTTTCTACCAATTCACCCAGCTTGCATTACAGAATTTGCTACGGAGTAAAAACCAGAGCCAAATACCTGCTCACAAACCAAAGGGCCAACGATGACAACAGACTACAGACACACAGGTCAAGGTAGCCTTGATCTGTGACCCCAACCCTGCATGCTGGGCACATGGCCTCAGGCTGCAAGCTCAACCTGCTCTCATCCTGCAAGTTTTCTCCAGCAATTGCTGACAACCTCTCCAATTCGTAAATAAGATAGGTTATGACTTCCATCCACTCTCGGGAGCAATATCGTCTCCTAACATAACCATACACAAGGGCTGGCCCCCAAAAGGGGGATTTCTATGTGCACAGGTGGTCCAGCAGCTGCAAAACTTGCTATGGCAATAGGACAACAAGCTCTCCACACCTATTTGATTTCCAGAATAACTCCGCAGAGTGCTGGTACAAAAGCCCTGCTATTTCATTGCAGTCAGAGCTGTCAACCAGCATTATTACTCCTCTTTGCAACCCATGAGTTGTGGATTAGGCCAGCACAGGACAAGTGGCCAAGTGACACTTGTTTAGCTATGCTGGCCCATGGGAGAGAGAAAACACCACCCAGAGAACGGCTCCACATAGTAAAGCAGACTTTAAAATTCTCTTTTTTAGAATATTACCAATAATTGCCTTTTCCTCCCAGCCAAGCTCATTCCAGAAAGAGGCACGGGCTGCTACAGCAGGACAACAGGTGGGTCCCTATGAAAGTTGTCGGCCCCTTAATGGCTATTTATATAGAAAAGTCCTTATCACAAAACTAATCTCATGAAGCACTCCGGCTGAAAGCTGTTTTTCTGTGGGAGACATTACCAGCTAAAACCTCTAAAACCTTTATTGAGAATATGGTTACATCACACAGCCTTTTAACAAACGAGCCAAGGATTAAGGTTTTAAACTTCCCAAAGTGCCCTCACTGTTGGCTAATGCACTCAGCAAGGAAAAAAAAAGAGGGGGGTGGGAAATGAGGCACTGGGTTTTTTTTTTTAAACAGCTCAATCTGTGCAAGTCTTCATCCAGAGCTTGCATCTTTGGGAAGGTGCAGCCGCTGCAAGGCTCTCTGTGTGTCGTGGGAGCCAGGGCAGGCAGCCAGCAGGAAACAGACGCATTAAATCCCCAGCCCCACAGTGCTAACCGCAGCAAAAGATGAGCACCGCCGCGGCGTTTGTGGTCCCCCTGCGAGAGAATAAACACGTGGGGCCGCATCCGTAGCCTCCCATGCAGCCAGAGTGAAAAATACAGCTGGAAAAGGCTATACTGAGTTTCTTTTAAATAAAGAACTAATAGCACTAATAGGATATCTCGTCAGTTTTTTTTTTTTTTAAATAAAAAGTAATCATGTTATGACAGATGCTGCATATCCTCTGCTAGGTTTTTTCGCCACCCTAAAGCTTCGCAGTGTTTTCCCATGTTATTCCCTGCTGTGCTACCATCCGACAGATTCAAACTGAACAAACTGACGGCTCACACAAGGAAAACTTGCATGAGTAAATGGGGAAAAAGGAGCTCTGCTAACCTCCCCTTGCAAGCAGCACCTGCTGTCAAGATACTGCCCTTGGTAAACCCAGCCTGGTTTAAGGTTGCAGCCTCGATAGCGGCAGTGGCCGGACACAGCTCAAGTGACTCAGGGTCAGACTGCTGGTCCTTGCTCAGCACAGGTTGCAGTTTCAATCCTTACTCACGAAAAACCACCTCCAGAGCCCGGCTGAGATTTTTTTTTTATTATTATTTTTTTTTTGGCCAAAGGGCTGCAGAAAGGCAGCAACTCCCGGCTGAAGAACAAGTTTTGAAAATTATATCCTTGGAAGAAGGATCAGATTACAGCGCAGATTCACCGCGGGTTTATCAAGCTGGCTCCCAAGGGAGACACCTAACGGGAGAGGCACCTACAGGCTCCCCAAAAAAACTAGTGCTGGCCCAGCTTTTACCCCTGATGTGCTCTTTAAAGCCTCCCCAAGGCCAGGAAGGTGCAAGCCCGCGTTGACACCCAAGGGATGGCGTGGTTGGGGGCACCCGAGGACAGTCCCTGC
>VXAL01011223.1:142516-170274 GCA_013399475.1 Chauna torquata
GAAACGTCTGGGTGGTGACACTGCCGCTCGCACAGCTGCCAGAGCGCTTCTGCTGTGTTTTTGTCTATAGCCGTCAGACACTGCTCTGGTACAGCACAAAATAATAAAAAATTTGAAATAAAATCCACTTTTTTACTTGTTCCAGGCAAATCCTGCCCGGCTTTCACCCCTCTGAGCCATCTTGTTAAGCCACGGCAGGGTTTTGCTTTCAAGAATTCTCGTAAAATAAGAGCCAGATGAGTCAGCCTGCAGAATTTCACGGAGAAGTGCCCAGGGGTTGGAAAACACGAATTCCCAGGTTGCACAAGGGACCCTAACATGTGTGGTGCCCAGCACAGGGATGTTGAGCTGGATTGTCACTTACACGTGTCATCCCAGAAAGGTCCCTTAGTCCTCACCAGGACCTGGCTTCGCTTCTGTAACAAAGTTCATGAAACTGCGCTTGTGCACGATGAGTCTTACGGACATCTACAGGGCACGGAGAACACCATGTGGATTCAGCCGTTTAAAGAGGGGGAGAAATTATCCCAGCTTATGTTAAATCATTGACATTGCATAAGTTTAGTTCATAATAGCTTAAATAAACTAAACCCTCTCCAGCTTTCCCAGATTTTCCCTTGTTGGTATTTCAAGGGTTTCATGCTATACTGGGGAAGGTGATGGGTTACGGAGGATTTTTCTCTCCCTCCTGGATTTCCCAATCCAAAAAGAGCTGCTGGACCAGAAAGATGAAAATGCCGTTTAACCTGGAATGGCGGCAATGTCTTTCTGGCTGAATATCGCAGAGGTCTGCAAAGTCAAGCGCTTTAATCCTGGTGCACAAGCCGCCGGCAGGGAAGAGGCAACCCCTGCCCGAATGAGCCTTCTACTCCGTGATCTTCTTTGGGGGAGGATGTGCTGCTCTGCTTCGCTTTCTGCTGATGAGGGAGCTGCTGTCAGCCTGGCTGGGACTGACACCTTATGGGGACATTGTCACCAACAAGGTGACAGCACCTTGGCATCACCAAACCGTGCAGGGACCCCGTTTGTGGTCTGGCTTTCCCTGTTGCAGAGCCTCAGATGGAGCCATCCTGCTCCCATCTCCCACGTTGCAAAGAGTTTCAGTATCCACAAAGGGAAAAATATATAAAACCCACCTTGATTATTATAGTTTTTAACCACGGTTCTGTTTGGATGGGACTTATATGCAAATTGGAGCAAGTCTGGGTTGGGACAGGCTTTTCCCAGCTGCAAACCCCATCCTTTCCCATCATGGACGAACCAACCAGCGAGGACACCTCAGGACAAACCCTCACCAGCATCAAGGCTGAATAAATCCATAGTGAACCTGCAGTGAAAACACAAGAAAACCAAATATACGCCGGTTCCCGGCTTGGCAAAAGGCTTCCGAGAGCAAACAAGCCCCGGCACGCTGCTGTCTCCTGCTCCCTGCCGCGGGGCCGGCTCCCACCCCTTGACGACTTTTACTCATCCAGCAAGAAAGGTGGCTTGGGTGCCTCTTCCCCGTGTGGCGCAACGGGGATCAAAGAGGTTCTCCCAGAGCCGGCCCTGCCTTGGGGGGTTTCCGCTCCGGCACCTTCCCAAGGGAACACGTGTCCCTGCTGCTTGCCCAAATGTGGGGCGATGCCTAAAAATTTCCTTAAAAACTAAACTTTGGGGTCATGTTTCTTCTTGCTGCGTAAAGCCCCCACGGTGCAAGAGCTTTGCAGCAGCTGCAGCCCCTTTGCACCAGCCCCACGTGCTGCTGTAGAGCAGCTGGTTGAAGACACGGAGACTTTTTTGAGGCTCAGCTGCGAGGAGATACTCGATGGGAACGTGGGCAGGTGAAAGCAATAGTCTCACCTGCATGAATAGGGCAGGAGAAAGATGGGACGGCTGAGCGCTTCAGGGTGAAAGCTATGGGCAATAGTATCTTCTAGGATCCAGCCTCTGTGCCCGGGGTTGAAGACCCCCTCCAAATCCAACCATGGGGCTTTGATGGGTAAGAAGAAGGTGAGGAAAAAGTAGATTTCTGAATTCATTTAATCATTTGATTGTAGGGGTGGTATCCCCTGGAAGGGAGATGGTTGCACAGCATTGTTTCTGAAGCAATGCACCTGAGCAATGCAAAGTGTTCTTGCTCCCTAGCAGGTCCCCTTGCCAAGAGCATGTTGGCCAGGGCTCACCTTAAATTCAGGTTTGGGGCTAAAACTTCATTTCCCAGGGTGCACCTTAGGCTGGGAGCCTCCAATCAGGACCGAGGGAGTCTTTAAATAAACTGCCTGCAGGAGGATACTTCCCTCAGGGAGGCAGTTGGGTAGGGGGTGAGGTCTCTTCCAGCTTGGGTGGCTTTGAGCATGTCACCTTGTGCTGGGTGAGCGTGGTCCTTGCCAGCAGCTGCAAGCTCTCACGGCTCTGCAAGGGCTGGTAAAATATGGAAGTTTTCAATGTGCTTCTCATTCCTTGCAAAGTTTGTGGGGTGTCTTGAGGTGTCTTGCAGCTTGCCCTTCAATCCTTGAAAAAATCCTCTTTGTTTTCCTTGATGTGGAAGGACCTTCAAGGTTGAGGACCACCTTGGTGGTGTTTAAATCCGAGCTTTATTTCTTGTATTCTCTCAGGTCTTGAGTTTCTGGGGGGAGCAGTGATTTTTAGGGGGAGTCTGGCTGCTCCAGCCCTGAGAAGGAGGGGAGGGGACTGCTGATAGCTTGATGATGGTAGCCCAGCTGCCTGTCATGGAGGGGGTCAAATTCTCAGTTTTGCTCTTGTTTATTTACTGTGTTTTATTATTTCTTTTATTGCAGTCATTTTCTGGGTGTAGTCAGGGCTTTGGGTAATGTATTACATACGCTGGGCTGCTCTGAGGGTGCAAATCCACCCCAGCCCGCAGCCCTCATCTGCCTGTGTGGAGCTGTGAATTTTGATGTTATTTGGGGATTTCCTTTTATCTTAGGACGGCTTTATTTTTACCACTCTAACAGCATCTTAGGTGCTGAGCTCAGTGCTTTGCCACTTGATGCTCCGTTTAGGTCCTTGTGGAAGCTGAGCTTGATCTTTTGTGTACAAACCTCAGGGTTGAGCTGTGGAGCGAGCACCTGCTGGGGTTTCCCTCAAGAGCAAAACTGGGGTGCTACCACCCATCTCCATCTCATTGCAGTGCCCATCCTCAGGAACAGCTGCCTTAACTCCGTGTCCCATCCTGAAGAGCCAGCGGACGACAAAGCCATGGGGATCTCAAGGGCCAGTGGGGTGAAGGACAGCAGCAGCCGGTGGGTACCGTGGGGGTTTTGGGGCACCCTGCCTTTATGTTGCTGCAGATAGCTCTGCTGGGCAGCTCATCCCTAAAATAATCAGCAGGGAAACCCCTCCAAATTTCCTTTTGGGAGTGCTGTTTTGGTGCTGCTGGACCTGGAGATGATGCAGAGCAGCTTCATGCTGTGGCTTATTTTTACCACCAAGGGGTTTGTAGAGGTTTTGCCTGCTTGGCCTGGGTGGGATGAATTTTCTGTTGTCCCCAGGAAGCAAAAGAACGAGTCAGAGAAGGGACATGAGATGCTGAAGGCACCCCTGGGAAAGGCTGTGAAGAAGGAGCCAGAGGAAACTTCGTGTACGGTGCAGGTACCAGCTAGTCCTCTCCATGCTTGAGCATTGGAGATGACCCTTGCGCCTGCCTTGGTGTTTTGTGGGCATCAAACCAATTGCACAAACTCTCTTCTCCTGGCATGCAGACCTCTGTGCTGAAAGGGAAGAAGAAATCTCCAAAAGTCAAGGAGAAACCACTGCAGGAGAACATCATCAGTAGGTAACGCGTTGGCTGGCTGGGAGGGTTGGAGGTGCCTGTGGGAGGAGATGGGAGCTGTGGGACTTTGCCCACCCCATGTTGGGGTTACTGTTATAAAAAGGGTTTTTATTGATCAGAAAAACATGCCTTCTCTCTCCTTTCTGGCCAAGAAGCTCTCTGAAGCACGAGGCTGTAGAAGGTAAAGGTCTCAGCTCAAGCCGGTGGGATGGGATCCAAGCGGAGGAGGCAGCTGCGTCTGGGTTGGTATGTGGTGGCCTCTGTGCCGAGGGATTTGGGAGCGCTTGTGTGGCTTGCTCTGGAGGGAGCTGTGAGGATGGTGTCCTACAGCTTGGCATGAGTCCAGAAAAGGCATCCTTTGATCATCTTGAGTTAAAGAGTAAACTAACTGAAGCTTGTGTGCCCTGCTAGTGGATGCGGGTGGCATTGGGGTTGAATCTAACGTATTCGGTGTCGGACCAAGAACACGAGCTGGCCCTAATGGCAAGCACCAGGACATGGGAAGTGATGGAGTCACCCAAGCATGAGGCTGGGATTGGTCTCATCCTGACAGCATCTCTTTCTGAGGTATTTGGTCTTCACGGCTGTTCTTGGGATGATGCTGGGAAGCATGTGTCCTGGGCAATCCCTGTATCTTTCGCAGTGCCCACATTAAGGTATTCCATTTGGCCAAGTGCAGGTGGAGCCCTGTCTCCATGAAGACCTCGGGGGAAGTTGCAGTGTCTCGTGTTGACAGGCAGGACTGGAGGTGAATCTAGGGAGGATTTCCCCATAGCAGAGCCCTTGCAGAGCATTTTGCTGCTTCAGAGATGCTTGGCGTTTGCTTTTTCCCTTCCCCATGATGACACTCCATCCTTCTTGTAAATGGTGATGGAAACGTCAGCAATCTCTCCTGATGCTATCAGAGCTGAACTGCAGCCTTGAAACCCTCGGAGGGCATTGTGGTTGGTGTCCTTGTAGTGCCGCTGTTCCTGGTGGCATTTGCATGCAGGATTTCTTTGGAAGAATGTTGCTCCTGAATTTACCATCCTGATTGCTGACAGCAGCTGAAGGATTGTGAATCCGAGAGCAGGCATATTCCCAGAGAATGAAAGTACATATTGCCATAGCCAACCTATAATTAACTCAGTTTTTCCTCCCCTTAATGAGTTAACCCAGCTGCTTCTCATGAACAGCTTTCAAGAAAAATCCCTGTGTGGTTTTGGCCTCCCTTGAAAGCCTTGGAAAGAGAAACTTGGAGAGTCAGAATTTGTTAACGAGAGCCTCGATGCTTGGCAAGAGCTGGGAGAAGCTGGGATGGGTTTCAGGGCGCTGCATGGTTGGATGTAGCCTCGCATGTTGGTCGGCAGCTTTTGGGGCTCTGCTGGAGTCCCATCTAAGCTCATTTTCTTCCAGATCCTGTCCTCATTTTCCCTACTCTTTGCTTTTTTCCTTTTCTTCCTTTCCTGCAGTTCCTTGTTGTGTTTCCCACCCATGGCTTTGCCCCCTGCCTATTTCCCTCTTGCCATCTGCTACAATGGCAAGATTTAATCTTCTAAGGAATAAGCTGGCCTGGATGCACATAAGCTGCGATTAGAAGCATCTTTCTGGAGCCCTTCTGGCATCCTGGCTCAATGTCCCCAGTAACAACAGCACATCTAATGAGCAGGTGGTTGAGGGGGATGCTAGCTTTTGTGGCTTTGCTCTACAAAATACCTCTTTAGTCTTGGTGCAGTGTGTTATGGATTTCCGAACCCCATAAAACCTCAAAGCTTCCTCCATGCTTGGAGAAATCAGGCTAATATAGGCCCACTGTTTTGGGCTCCTAGTTTCTAGCAGAGGTGGCTGAGGAAGGGGAGGGTGATGCTGCTGGGATGAGGGACCGTGGCTGGCTGTCATTGCAGGGGCTGGGTGATTACTTGGGGGTGATGCTGCTGTTGCAGTACCTGTGCCAGCTCTGCCCTTTTAACCCCTCCCGCATCAATGCCATGAATCTTTCAGAAGGAGACTGAATCCACCCTCCACCAAGGGTCATCAGCAGGGCTGGACGACTCGTCCAGGTAAGTCAGGCCATTTTCTTGATTTTTTTTTTTTTTTTTTTTTTTCCCCGAGAACTGGAAATGTATCCTTTCTCTTCTTGCTGCGGGGCTGTGCAGCCCCTCCTTTATCACTGAGATCACTCCACTGCTGATGCCTTTATGGGGCTTGGCCATGTCCTGGTGCCTTTGACCCTGAAAGCTTGCCAAAAAAACCATTACAAGTGGGATTTGACCCTTTATCCTGCGCTTTGGGTGGATGAGGAAAGCTTCTGGCCTGATCCAGCCTCTCCAAGTGCAGAAGGATGCTCGAGTCAGCAAGGCACGATTGCTCGGTCGCGCATACCTACGTAAATGCAGAGGTAGGCGGTGGGGAAATGCTAGGGGGGACAACCAGCCTTGCGAAGCTTGGGAAAAGGGTGTTTCTCTCCCTTGCCCTGTGCTAGATCTGGGCAGAGATAGGAGCCTGAGTTCATAAGGCTGGCCTTTAGCAGGCTAATCCTCTCCACCTCGTAGAGGCAGGGGCTTTCATGTCCAGCAAGAAGCCTCTAATAAGACCTTTTAGGGAAGGAGCCAGTCTGAAAAAGCTTCAGGACTTTGCCTTCTGAGTCAGAAATCTACTTGCTCCTAATGAGATCGGAGCGTGTTTCACCAAGCTATTTGCACTAATGAGTTTAGTGGAAATTGTGCAATGTTCGCTCCAAAAAAGTATCCGGTCTCGGCTGTCTCCCTGGAGTTATTTCCCTGGAGCTGCTTTGGGGTTTGGGCTTTGGGAAAATGAGCTCTTCCCTAGGGATTTGTTTCATTGCAAAGCCATACTCCAACTCTGCTCAAAGCTGAGCCTCGCTTGTGGAAGAGCCTGGTGGAACATGGGAGGGCCATTGAGGGGCTTGAGCTTCCTAGGGCCGGGAGCCATGGGGAGCCGCTGGTGGAGAGCCGGGGCTGGTGACTCTGCACAGGGGGCTGAAAATAGGGTTGGATGACCCCTATCTGATGGCTCAATGTGATGGTGAACTGTTGATGTCAGCAACTGGGGCTTGCTCTGAATGAGCAGGGTTGTTCCTCCCTGGTGCAGAATGGGCTGACAGTGCTGGTCCCTGAGCTGCTGCTTTTTGGGGAATTTTCTCCTCCATCCTGAGCAAGCTTGAAGGTTTTTTGGAGCCCTGCATCACTCTAAAGTCCTGCAGCCCAGTAATTTAGCGTCCTTTTAGAAAGGGGTGGAAAAATCTCCCTTTCCCTTGCTGAAACATTGTCTGTGGGATGTTTTGGCTAAAAGCAGAAACTGTGGTACTGTTCTCTGGTGGTTTGTGCTCACCTGGATGTGTGGGAGAGCCATCACCACCCTGCTTTGGGGGAGAAACCTTGCTTCCTAGCTCACTCCCTGATGGCATTGGGACAGTGGCAGTACCTCAAAACTGGCCCTAGCTTGGCTCTGAGTTGATTACGAGCTGGGGTTGTGATGCTCTACAGACTTGGGGATGCTTTGCTTGGTTGGGAGGTGGCCATGATCCAGCAGAGAGAGCCCCAAGTTCCCCTGTGGGCAAGGGGACACCGTCACCTTTGACCCTGCAGGGATGTAGCCTCCACCTGGTATGGTTTAGGTTGTGCTTGCTACTCCCCTTTTTTCATCTTTTGCTTTGCTTTTCTATAACATGAGCAACCGGAAGATGAGGTTCCCAACTCCCTGCCCAGCTTGGAGAAACCTTAGGTAGAAGTGATTTTATAGGGGAAGGTTGGTGCTTGATGGTGTTGGCACATGCCACAGAGCTTTGCAAAATTCACCCAACCTGTTCGCTGACTGGGGAAACGTTTCTGCTTTCTCCACCCATGTTGCTGCCAGTGGAGGCCACAGATCTGGATGCTCCTGGTCATGCAGCTTGTTGTGATAAAGGGACTGTGTCCTTCCCCATCATGCTGATGCTCAGACCCCCTACTTGGGAGGGGAGCGAGGGTGCCTGTCCCCAAGTCCCCATGGTCCCAGGAGACATGCCTCATCTAAAGGCTGCCTCTTCCTCCATGGCCACGTTGCTCAGCCTGATGCCACCTCCATGTCCTGCTTTTAGTCACCAAACCCTGCAAACCTGTCCCATTCTCTGGGCAGGGGGACCCTGGGGATGTTTCCTTGGGGCCTCCTGCATTTTGTCTGGAGACCTTGTGGTCCTGCTTATTTCAGTTTGTCATGCCATAAGCTGCAGGCTGGGGCCACAACACTTCTACAGGGGCTGCTCTTTGCTTTGGGATATCTCCATCTGCTGCACCATGGGGCACTGCTGTGCTTCAAGGGAAACGTTGGCTCATTCAGGAGCCATATTTCGCCATATTTTTACGTGTAAGAGGTAGAGGTTGCTGCTTGCCAATGTTCTGGGCTCCCCGGTAGCTGAGAGACCTGGGCATGCTAGGGAGAGTCCAGTGAAGGGCCATGAAGATACTGGAGGGCCTGGAGCCCCTCTGCTGCGAGGAGGCTGCGAGAGCTGGGGCTGCTCAGCGTGGAGAGGAGGAGGCTCAGGGGGATCCCCCCCGTGTCCGTCAGCACCCGCAGGGAGGTGCGGGGAGGACGGGGCCGGGCCCTGGGCAGGGGTGCCTGGGGCCAGGACCGGAGGCCCTGAGCACAACCCGGAGCCCGGGAGGCTCCCCTGGGACACCGGGCAGCACTTCTGTGCCGTGCGGGTGCCGCAGCCCTGGCGCAGGTCCCCGGAGAGGTGCTGGGGTCTCCTCCATGGAGATCTTCAAGAGCCTCCTGGACATAGAACCATGGAATATCCTGAGTTGGAAGGGACCCATAAGGACCATCGAGTCCAACTCCTGGCTCCACACAGGACCAACCAAAATCAGACCGTGTGTCTGAGAGCGTTGTCCAAATGCTTCTTAAACTCCAGCAGGCTCAGTGCCATGACCACTGCCCTGGGGAGCCTGTTCCAGTGCCCGACCNTCCCCTCAGTCTCCTCTGGGCTGAACAAACCAAGTGACCTCAGCCGCTTCTCATACATCTTGCCCTGTAGACCCTTCACCATCTTTGTGGCCTGTTTGTGGATGCTTTCTAATAGTTTTGTCCTTATACTGTGGTGCCCAAAACTGCACGCAGTGCTCGAGGTGAGGCCGCACAAGAGCAGAGTGGGACGATCCCTTCCCTCGACTTGCTGGCAATGCTGTGCCTGACGTACCCCAAGATGTGGTTGGCCCTTTTGGCTGCCACAGCACGCAGTTGACTCATGTTCAACTTGCTGTCAACCAGAACCCCCCAGATCCCTTTCCACGGCGCTGCTCTCCAGCCTCTCGTCCCCCAAGGTCCTGGGCAACCTGCTCTGGGTGGCCCTGCTTCAGCAGGGGATTGGACCAGGTGACCTCCAAAGGTGTCTTCCAACCTTGACCATTCTGTGTTGAGTGGCTGTGCATTTGTTACAGGTCACAGCGCAAAGCCTGGAGAGAGGGACCTGCAGTGGGACGGCAGCTCTTGGAGACTGAGGACAGAGTTGGGGTAGGAAATCTGAGGTGGGGGGGGACACCATTAGCCTCCAAGATCTAATCTTGCATGGGATGCATCCCTTAGCACCTCTTCTGAGTGTCTGGACTTCAGGATAATTGCTGTCCTTTTCCCTTATCAACCTTTCTTCCCTTTTCATGCTTCCTTCAGGTCCTGAGGCCAAGTGATGGTGTTGCTGGCACAGCTGCATCCATCTCTGGAGAGCCTGGCGGTTCGGGGCTGGCTGTGGGAGTCACCACTATGAGGGAGGGTGTGGAGAAGGAGCTGGACCCTCCTGTTCCAGAGCAGAAAGGAGATGCCCAAGACCTAAAAAGGAAAAAAGAAAGAGAGAAGCAGCAAGAGCAAAGGAAGCAGAGGGAGAAGGGGTTGCTGAGAAAAGCACGGCGCAAGAAGGATGAGTCTGAGGAAGACCTCGGAGGTGTGATGGAGGGCATCAAGGAGGAGGATGGTGCTGATGGGGACAGGAACTGGGGAGTGGGGCAGGGCAGAGCCAAGCGAGGGAGCAGGAGCTGTGCCCAGGGAAGGGGCGATGAGAAGAAAAAGCAGGAGAAGGGGAAAGCAGAGAAGCGCAAGAAGGTGAAAACGGAGGGGGAGGAGAAGGTGGGGAGGAAGAAAATAAAGAAGGAAAAAACACTGGAAGAGGAGCAAGAGCTGGAGAGAACAGATGAGGAATTAGGAGTGGGAGGTGGACCTGGAGGGGCGGAGGGGAGAGATGTGATGGGAAAAGACAGTGAAGATGGAAAAGGAATAAAGGAGGAGGAGGTGGATGTGCAAGGGGATGAGGGATGGGGACAGGCTGAGAGCACAGAGGTTGGGCTGGAGGTGAAGGAGGAAGATGGGGCAGAGAAGGGAGATATGCCAGGGAAAGGGAAAAAGCAGAAAACTAAGGGGGAAAAGTCAAAAGAGAAAAGGAAAGAGAAAGGGAAGAAAGGTAAAGAGAAGAGCGAAAAGGAGGAAACCTCAGAGAAAGCCCGAAAAAGAAAATCTAAGGAGGAAGGAGAGGAGAAGAACAAGAAAAAGGCCAAAAAAGAGGAAAAAGAGAGAGAAAAGAAAGAAGAGGCAGAAAACAAGTGGAAATGGTAAGTATCCTGCATGTGTTTAGTCTCTGGGCAGGTTGAACTTGAATGTGACTGGGATTTTAGTTTTATTTCTTAGGGTAAAACTGTGAAAATTCTATTTTTTATTAATATTTTTATTAAATGCTTGGCTGTATTTTCCTAAGCCCTGAACTCAGCACTCTTGGCAGGAGGAAAGGGGGTGAGAGATAACGGGAGGTCCCAAATACAAAATAGTACTCATAACAGTATATACCATAAAAATATTGTAAGAATATATATTCCTCCTGAACTGGCTTTGCTGGTCCAGGCGAGGGAGGTGCTCATAGCTGGTAGAAGGAGATGATCCACAACCCCCCCCGTAATAAAACAGCTTCCATGTCGGTGGGAGCCGTGTCAGGGAGCCAGAGGATATAGAAGGGCTGCATTTTTTCCACTTTGCAACAGTTTATGGATAATCCAGGCAAGATTTTTGTAGGAGAGCATCAGGAAAGGGCATATGAATGGGGCTGATGGATGGCTGTCCCTTTGCTGTATTTTTTCGAGGTGATGGGGACCAGTGGCTTTAGCCACTTGGTGTCGCTCTGTCCCAGAGCACCCTGATATCTGGGGCAGGGAAGGGAGCGTCTGGGGGGCTGGATGCTTTGCAGCCTGTCACAGACCCCTGAGGCTGGGCTGCAGGGAGCTGCTGGGCATCATCCCACTTATCCCAGATAGGGATGCTCGTGGCCGTCACCCACCCCTGGACCCCGTCACCCCATCCTGGACCTTTGGGACAACTTTTGTGAGTCACAGGGTGCTTTTGAAAATAGATAAGCAATTTTTTTTAGAAGCAGTGCTGCTACATAGCGTAAACTCAATTTGCAGCTATGCCTTGAAACACACACAAGACTACGTTTCCCATAAGGCTACACTGCCCTGACACGTGGGGAGCCCCACAATTTGGACGCAGCGGTGGTGGCTTTTCATGGCGATGCTTCGGGCAATGCCACCGTGCCCTGGTGGGTAGTGGGGTGCTGGGAAGAGATGCTGGGGATGACCCTGGTGTCCACCAGCCTTGCCACCTCCGTGGGCTGTGGGTGGCATGTACCGGCGTCTCGCCGCCTCGCTGCTTGGCCGGGGGGTCCCTCGCCCCCGGATTGTCCCCACCAGCCTCTGCACAGGCTCAGGGGGCTGCAGCAGGTGAGTGCAGGTGATGCTGGGGTGGAGGATTGTGTGGGTTTGGGAGGAGAGATGGAGACTTAGCAGCGTCCTGTAAATCACCCGTGTAGAGCTGCTTTCAGCCATGTTTTCTGCAGCCTGTTGATTTTTTTTAAATATATATGTGTGTGTATATATATATTTGTTTTCGTAAATATCTTTTTCTCTATATTTTTCCTGGTGCACTGCACTTTTTGATGCAATTTATCCACCTTCTGATTCAATTTCCTCCTGTGGGGAGGAGACAGCTCTGAAATACTTCCGGGGCACCGCTGAGTGAGAAACACCAGAGTTTTCTTCCCCGGGGGCAAAACTTTGCTGTTTTTCCCACAATCCCCATTTTTCCTGGACATGCTGGGGTTATCAGGCTGGGGTCCTCTGTCTTCTGCTGCTGCCTACCCGGCTGGTGCTGCACCGTGGGGTGCAGATCCTCTGCCTGTCCCCAAATGCTCCTCCGACAGACTTCTTCCTCTGCCACAGACCTTGGTTATCTTTTTTAATTTCCTGTTTAAAATGCTCTTCAGGGGGGGTGTTTTCATTTTTTTCTTTATTTTTTTTAAACCCTCATTTTGCAGCTGAGGCTTATGGTGACTTTAAAATTCTATTTATTCGGGGGGGGGGCGGGGGCTGGGGGGAGAGGGGCATTAAGGTCGTTTACATTAAGATTGCAGTACAGGGTGGTGGGTGCCCATAAGCCCTTTTTTGTGCCCATTAAAGGAGGCAGTGAGGGCTGGGGAGGATGGGGGGGGGTACATTTTAACCCTTGTAGCCTCTTTGGTGCAACCGGAGCAGCCTTTGTGGCTCAGGGGTGGGATCTTGGTGGCTGTCCCTGTGGGTTTGGCTGATGGCTGCATCCCTTTGCTCTCCTCCTAAATCCCTCCACATCCCACTGAGCATGTCCCCCCTCCTCAGGATGCTTTTCCCCTGGTTGGATCATTATTTTCCATGTTTGAAAGAACGGGGAAACTGAGGCAGCGGCTGGGGTGATGGAATTTCACTGGAGTTTTGTGGCAATGCTCAGGAGAAGGTCCCAGACCCCAAGGCAGGGATGATCTCATGGGTCTGTGTGCTTCTGTCCCAGGTGGGAAGAGGAGAAGATGGCTGATGGGGTGAAGTGGAAGCAGCTGGAGCACCGAGGACCCTACTTTGCCCCTCTCTATGAGCCGCTGCCTGATGATGTGCAGTTTTATTATGATGGTATGTCCACCTTGGGAGGAGGTGTGTGGAGTTGCCCTCTGCACGGCCAAGGAGATGACCAAAGAGCTGGTTATCTCCCCCGCAGGCAACGGGATGAAGTTACAAAGCACAAATTATTAAAGGGCCAAAATATCCCACTGGAGCAAGCCTCGTCTGGGACTTGTTCCTCTGCTCACAGCCTTTTGTGGTGTGGGATGTGCAGTCATGGGACTGGACCCTGGGCTTCTCAAGGGGAAGCAGCGCATCTCGATGCCGCTGCCTGAAGACCCAGTGTACCTTTTGTGAAGGTATATATTTTTCCCCTCCCAGTCTATGTATAGCATTTTATTCCTCGTTAATATGCTTCCTGGGTTTGAGCTTTGTCAGCTCACACACTATTTCTCTGCACACTGGGAAACTGTGGTTTTGCTTTTGATGAGAGCTGCAGTTTCACTGTCCCATGGCATAAATGAGTGACATGTCGCTTGCCCTCCAGGACACTGTAGGGTTTGGCAAGGCTGCTCTGAGCTCCTGGTCATGGCTCCCTGTGTTGTCCCCAAAACCACCACACTTCATCTTACAGCAACTCAGTGCATCAGTGAGGGGCTGAGATTGGTGGGATGGATCCAGGCTTCTGATGTGCTCCTTGTGTTTTCCACTGTGTCTGCTGGGCTCTTTTTCTCCCCACTCTCATCTCCAGCCCTGAACTGTTCCCTCTAGATTGAGGGAAGGAGGCAAGAAGGACCATGGGACTCAACCAAGAGATGCTGGAGATGGGAGGAGACCACAGTCCCAAGGAGTCTTGGTCCTCAGTCTCTCACTCGGGCTTCCTGTTCCTTGTGTGTGTTTTTTTTTTTATGGGGACTTGCCGGGGGGAATGGCCAATTTTTGGGACAACGAGGTTTGTGGCACCACTGTCAGCAGAGGGCACTGCTGGGACATCGATGAGGCTGTCAGACGTTTTTTGGCTATGTGAGGAGGAGTCCTGTCAGCTGCATGTAGTTTGCATAGGGTGTGGACCTCCTCTGTGGCCTCTGCGCTGTTGCAGAGCCATCTGTGTGGTGTGCACCTGGGCTGGTGGCCCCAGCTTGGGAGCTGGGAGCCGTTGGCTCGGTTGCTGAAAGGTATCACTGTTCCTGGATGAAAAAGCGTGTTTGTGCCCCGGCAACAGCCCTGAGTAGGAAGGGAGCTGGCGCACCTAGGTTGCTGTGAGGCTGCTACGAGGCTGTGACTCACCATGTTCTGCAGTTCAGGTGGAAGTCAAAATCCAAAAATCAACGTCTGGTGCAGGCAGGATCAAACCATCCCTGGAGCTCTGAAGGGTCCTCTTCCTGTGGCTTGCCTAGAAAAGCTGTTTTAAAGTGTTTGCTTCCCAGAAACAGCCAGGATGTTCCCTGGCTTCACTGGACGTCATTGTTCCAGCCAAAGAGCTCAGAAGAGGCTGGTGGTGGCTTTGCCACCTCCAAGAAGTGATCCAAGATCCACCAGACAGCCACAAGAGGATCTTGCATCTGTATCCATTCCATGGATATTTTCTTTGAGCTTCCAATGATTGCTCCATCTGCATGGGAAATGCTTTGAGATAAAACTATAAATGGGATCCTGGCATTTCAGCATGGTCCTGGAAGTGATCATGGTTGGATAACAAACCTTTCTGTGTTGTCCTGTTAAGCCAGGAGTTTGGGACTTGTTGCACAACGGCTGCTGAAAGCCCCATGGCTCAGTGACCTCAATGTGAATCAGGATTCCCACTCTCCTGGAAAACAAAACGAAGCACGTGATTGCAAGTTGGTTGTGGCAGCATCCTGCTGTGCTGAGTGTTCAGGGTGTTGATCCACAGGCAAGGCTGTGCCTGGTGCATGGGGTGCCAATGTCCACTCGCAGCCCATGTCCCTGTTCTGGTGCCATGCTGAGCGTTGGGGACTGACCAAGTGACCTCCTGGGGCTGTCCCCACAACTGATGATAACACTCTTCTCTCTTCTTAGGCAAACCCCTGAAGCTGAGCCTGGCCACGGAGGAAATCGCTACCTTCTATGCCAAAATGCTTGATCATGAATACACAACCAAGGAGATCTTCCAGAACAACTTTTTTAATGACTGGAGGAAGGTACCTTCCCTGGAGGGGCTTTCTTGCTGCCCATCCTCTGCATTAAAACTGTAATCCTCAAGCAGACCCTGGGCTGTGGCATGGGAGGAAGGGGATGTTTTTTGGAGGCTTAGCTCTTTATTTCCATGCTTCTTGTGGGTTTGAGCCAGGTCTTGCTATCTTACAGCATCCTTGGGCACTTCATGTTGGCACTTGAGCTCCCTTTGGGTGTTAGTGATGCTATCTGAGAAAGTAAGCACTGGGTCTCCCAGACAGCCTTGCAGGCTGTTAGGAGCATGCCTTCCTCTGAAGGATTAACCTCATGGTCCTGCAGCACCATGGCTCAGTCCCAATGCACAAGCAAGACCCCTCCTAGTGCATACTCCACCCTTCTGTGCCACTTCTGCAGTCCCTGCCATCTGCGTGCAGTCCCCCTTGGGACCGCTTTTTTCTGCAGCAGAGATTTGAGGCTGCTCCACCTCAAAGCTGGTTGTGTCTTGCTTCTCAGCTCAGGAGTCCAGAGCAGCCTGGCTTCTTGCTGGTGCAGTTTTATCTACCCTTGGGTGGATGTGGCTAGAATAGCTGGCGTGGCTCTTTCCCTCTGATTTTTCTGAAGTACTGGTGTGTGGGTCTTTATTGCCTTTTCTCCAGATGTGAGACATAACCAGCAGTACTGTTCCGAGTTGGTTTTGACACCTGTCTTTACCTGGCCCCTGTCATCTCTCCCTCAGGAGATGACCCCTCAGGAGCAGAAGATAATCAAGCATCTGGACAAGTGTGACTTTCGGGAGATCCACAAGTACTTTGTGGACAAAAATGAGGCACGGAAAGCGCTCTCCAAAGAGGAGAAGCAGGTGAAGACTTTCCCATGACATCTGGGGCTGGCTGATATGCTCAGGGACCTGCCTGAGGCATCTCAGCTCCTGCTTGCCTCCATTCCTGGTGGGTTATGCCCTGGCCTGGGACCTCTTTGGTCCCATGATGTTTGGTATTTGGACCAGCTCCATCTCTCCAGGACCATCACACCCCTCTTCATTAAGCTGTTCTGCAGATGGTACATGTTTCCTGGCTTTGAAAAGTACCAGTCATCCTCAGACCATAGTTTGGGGTCCTGCCCTGTCCAGAAGATGGTGGACCTTGCTATGGTGCTGATGACACCCAAGCTGTGCTTCATCAGCATCTCATGCTGGGACAGTGTCGCCAGGAGGGTTTGCGAAGTGGGTGGAGATGATCTGTGTGCTAGGAGTGAACTTGGACCTGTGCTCAACTCTTTCGCCAACCCTTTGATCTCTCTTTTCTGCCTCGCTTTCTCCAGGGAAAGGATGGTGGGCAAACACAAGTCATGGGGTTTCAACTATGTCGTGTGGGATGATGGTGGCATGGTGCTTGTTTCAGAAACTGAAGGAGGAGGCAGATAAGATCCAGGAGGAGTACGGGTACTGCATCCTTGATGGACACCGGGAGAAGATAGGCAACTTCAAAACTGAGCCTCCGGGGCTTTTCCGTGGCCGTGGTGACCACCCCAAAATGGGCATGCTCAAGAAGAGGATCATGCCAGAAGATGTGGTTATCAACTGCAGCAAGTGAGTTGTCAAAAGAAGAGCTGAACTTAAGGGGCTGGGACTGGTGCTGGGCTTTTGGGATGGGGCTAAACAGCACATCTCCTCTACCTGGAGCTGCCACAGGGTTTTTGATGTCAGCTAAAATCACTGTTTTGCTCTCCCTGAGGCTTAAATACACTGAAGCCCTCCTGTCACCTTCTGGTCACTTCCAGACACCTGCTTTGCAGTCAGGTCTGACTTAGTTTCTCTGTGGATGTACAGTGGCTAGGGAAGCTGGTCAGCAGCTCCCATCTCTCACTGGTGCCAGCACCTTTAGCTGGATATCAACTGCAAACACATCAATGCTCCTGTGGTTTCTTTGAAGATGGGACAACTGTGTATTGCGTCTGCCATGCTTCTCTTCAAAAAGAATCAGTCCTCCTCACTTCATGGGTCCTTAATGCTGGCTGGAAGCATCAGGATTCTCACTGGAGGGAGGAAGCGTAGCAGTCAGTTAAAAGTGTATTTGCTCTAAGTTATGTTTGTTGGATTGGTCTTAACCCACCCACAGGAAGACCTTGTGGCCTTGCTGGGCTGGCGGGGAGTGTTTTGATTCAAGTTTTCCTTTTGTCCGCAGCATCCAAAGGGTAAAGACTGACTGTATTGTAGAGCAATTTTGGACAGGCTGTATGTTTTCTCTAAGCAGCGCTACAACTTCTTGACCATCCTTTACCTGCTGTGAAGGAATGGTTGAGATGTTGACCTGCTTCTTCTCCTTTGTGGCCTCTCTGGTCTGAGGGTGGTATTCTTGCTCTGCCCATAGGGACTCCAAGATCCCTGAACCTCCTGCGGGCCACAAATGGAAGGAGGTGCGCTTTGACAACACAGTCACATGGCTGGCCTCATGGACCGAAAACATCCAGAACTCCTTAAAGTACATCATGCTGAATCCCAGCTCCAAGCTGAAGGTCAGTGAGATGCTGCCATCTGTGTAGAGCTGTTGCCTCTTGGGCCACTGGCCTCTTGCCAGGTGGAAAGGTCAAGGGAAAAGAGATGTGGCATGTCAACAAAAATGTACTTTTTTCCAAGAAAAAGGAGGTAGACTAGATTAGTTGGGATGCCCTTGGTTGTGGTGGGGGGAAGAGGACAGAAATGTTTTAAGTATTGAGCCTATTCCTAGGGACAGATTGTTGCTGGCAGAGCTGTCCCTGTGCCGTGCTGCTAGCGTGCATCCTTGGAAGGCTGTTGAGAGCTGGGCAGGGGCTGTGAGGATCCACAAGGTACTAGAGCCCATGGGGTTTGGTCCATTTGTGCCAGCAAATGGAAGATAGGAGGAGGTGGGATCACCATCTGTAGTGCTGTGGGAGGGAGGCAGTGAACACAGTGGGGAGAGGAGACGTGACTTAAAGCTGTTTCCACTCAAAGCAAATAAGGAAACTGCATGCAAGTTGGACACAACCAAGCAAGTGCATCGTGTCAGTTCATACTGGTGGTGTGTGAGCATCAGCGGCCATGGCTGTGCAGTGCTGCACCACTTGGCTCCTTGCTTACCTTGCGCTGGCCACAAGCTGGTGGAAGACTCAGCCAGACTATAAACAGCTCAGATTTTATGAGGATCCTGGGTCCAACACAGCCAGCAGAGAGCACAGAAACCCCAGATGAGCTGTTTCTGCTCTAATTTTTTTCCATTTCATGGGGTTTTCTCGAGGAAAACACTGGATTTTGAGCAGTATTAAAACCCTGGAGGTTGTGTTCCCAAAATAGGGTCTGGCTGGAGGAGGTGGAAATGAGGTGGGGCACTGGGTAGAAATGCCTTGGTCTCTCTTTCCAGGGGGAAAAGGACTGGCAGAAGTATGAGGTAGCCCGGAAGTTAAAGGACGTTGTCCACAAAATCCGTGCTCAGTACCAGGCCGACTGGAAGTCCAAGGAGATGAAGAAGCGGCAAAGAGCAGTGGCCCTCTACTTCATTGATAAGGTACCTGCGGCCTCACCCTGGCCTCCAGGTCCCCATTGCTGTTGAGGCCAGGGTTTAGTTTACCTAATCTACCCCACTCCGTGTTTTTTTGGTGTCTGCTGGTCATTACTAGCTGGCGTTGTTCCATGTAAGGAATCTGGTAATAATCAAGGAGGATGATGGCTACCACTGTCTGCTGATATTTGTGTGAGGACACAGTTGTGTGGCAGTGCAGGAGCTGTACTATCCTCCCTGGACTTAACCAGCTTGTCTCTGGATGATGGCAAGGGCCTCTTGAGAGCTGGGTAACTTCATTCTGGGGAGATATCTTGGTTTAATAGAATAAGAAAATAACCTCCTGCTGGAGCGAGCCACTGCTTGGCTTCCACCAGGGTCCCAGCAGCTGTTCAGTGAGACACTGTCCGAGAAAGTGTAGTTTCTTTGTTTTTCTTCTTTATGTCCATGTACACTTTAACCCTAGAAAGTGGAATTGTGGTGGGTTGGAGTGGATGATTCATGGTCTCCTGTGGGTCCTTCCAGCTGGCCCTGCGAGCTGGTAATGAGAAAGAGGAAGGGGAGACCGCAGACACAGTTGGCTGCTGCTCCCTACGTGTGGAGCACATCAAGCTGCACCCCAAGCTGGACGGGCAGGAGCACGTGGTGGAGTTCGACTTCCTTGGGAAAGACTCTATCCGCTACTACAACAAAGTGTCAGTGGAGAAGCCAGTGAGTGTGGCAGAGATGGGCATAATGGCCAATGAGTGAGGCAATGTGGTGCAAGGCTAACAGGGTGGCTTGGTTCACTTGGTGGTTGTCAGTCCCAAACCTGCATCTGAAACCTGTGTTTCAACCCCACAGTGACAGCACGTGCAGGAGATTCAAGGGTTCATGTGACGATGATGCGTGCATGCTGACCCTGGCCTGGAGAAGGGTGTAGAAACTTTGGGGTAGGGCTGTCAGGGTTGTTTTAGCCCGTGAACTATGATAAAGCCCTGCCTCCTGCTGGAGCATCCTCAGTTGACTAGTGGGAATTAAGACCTGAAAACGTCCCCGTTGCTTTTTGCTTTTCCCATGGGATAGATAATGTTAACATTGTTGGGAAAATGGGCTGTCAGGGATAGCGCAGATGGGGGAGTACCAGTGTTGGCTTGAGGTCTCAGTGGGAGTCCTGAGGTTGAGCAGGTTGGTGGTATGGTAGGATGTGTGCTTCATGAGTCCAAACTGGAGTGTATCTGGATGAGGGTATGAGGAGGCAGAAGGAGATGAGGGAAGTGTCTGGGAGCAATTTACTCCTTCTCCCTGACCAGCAGTAAAAGGCCATCCCCTTTTCCTCTCCAGGTGTTCAAAAACCTGCAACTGTTCATGAAGAACAAGGACCCAGGAGATGACCTCTTTGATAGGCTCACTGTAAGTTGTCACTTCTGCTCTTAAACCCCTTGTTGGGATGCTGAGATTTTTTCCATCTTTCTGCATTAGCAACATCTGTGTTCACTACATTCCCAAAGGCAGGCTCAGCTGTCTGCTTGCACCCACGAGTAACCCATGTCCCTGCTAGGGAGGTGGTTTTCTGCTCCTTCCCTCCTTTAACTGATCTGCTTGGGCTTTTTTTTAGCCTGGGAAGACCTGCCCACGCTCATGTAACCCAGGGCATTGCTGGAGGTGTCAAACATCAGCCATTTGATGCTTTACGCCTCGCTGGGGCTCAGCAAAAGTGTGAAAGGCTGCTGGAGCACAGGGGTGTTGGAGAGGTGTGCTGCAGCCTTCTCCTCCCAAGCAACCCCCTTGCACAAACCTCATGCCTCCTTTTCAGCATGGGCTACGAGCTGCTGCCCATCATGCTCCCTTTCTTCCCACATGCCCACAAAGCTACTTGTCTGTCTGTCTTCTAAAGAAGCTGCTCCACTCTGGTTGTATGAGCTTTCTTCTTCCAAGGAAGGCTTCCTCCAAACCTCAAATGAGTCTTTCTAGTGCCTTCTGTTTCTGGCCTGACTGCAGCCCTGTGTGCTCTATGGAACAAAGATATCAGATGCGATATGTGTGAGATGTGATACCGGAAGTGGGATGTGTCCTCTTGGACATAGATGGGCAGAAATTATTGAATTCCAGAGAAGCTCTCTGTGAATTTCAGTGACGTTTGTCCTAGTCCTCAGTAGTTGAGGGCCTGACCCAACAGGTAGATGATCTGCAAGCTACAGGATGTTTTTGTGTTCCTTTTTATTTTTCTAAATGCCTAGGTGGTTTGTTTAGACCAAAAATGATGGTGTGGAAAGTTATTTATTGTCCTGGCTTCTGCTTGCTGTCTTCCTTGCTTTTTTCTCCACTTTGTGCTGTCTTCTTTCCTACAGACTGTCATCTTGAACAAACACCTCCAGAATCTGATGAATGGCTTGACTGCCAAAGTGTTCAGGACCTACAACGCTTCCATCACCTTGCAGGAGCAGCTCAAGGCCCTCACTAACCGTGAGTTTCTATCAGTGTTTGCGGTGTCACCAGCTGCGTTGTGGGGGCAGTAGGCTCAGATGTCCATCCGTTGCCTTGCTGTCCCCATAACTGCCTGCTCCTTTTGGTTGGTCATGCATCGCGTTGTAGGGCGGTATGTAGCTTGTGGATGCATGCAACAGGTTGGGAGCCATGCCAAGTGACAAATCAAATTACCTGCTTAGTGGTAGTCTGATAGCCAAGACAGGAATGTATTTTTGCCCTTTGCATTGTTGGTTGTGTTATTTCTGTCCTGTCTTCAAGTGCTGAGACACAATTTCAGATCTGGTGGTTCTCAGGTGTTCTTTACCAATTTCTGCAACCAGTATTGCTCTCACCTGAGAAAGATTGGGAAAGGCAAACAACTTGCTGTTGTTCTGGTCTGTTCTCTGCCTTCCCTGACTCCCAGAAAGGAGACAAATAGTGATGCTGCAGTTTATTTCCAGCTGAAGACAATGTTGCGGGAAAGCTGCTCTCCTACAACCGAGCAAACCGAGCTGTGGCCATCCTGTGCAACCATCAGAGGTCCACACCAAAAACCTTTGAGAAGTCGATGCAAAACCTCCAGAGTAAGGTGAGACAGATGAAACTGAGAGCCCTCAGACCCATTCCCACCTCACTGATCTCCATCTTGGATGGGGAGAGGAAGGGTGAATAACCTGCCTAAAGAGATTTTGCTGATCAAGTGTGGCGTCGAGGGAATGAACCAGAAATAGTGGCAGTGTGGAGACATCCACAGCCAAGGAGTGGAGAGGAATGGGATAAGCTCAAATGCTGGTTGAAGCACACATGGCACGGAGTTTGCTTTTCATTGCTTGGTGTCTCCAGACCAAGCTGGGTGTCTTTAGTGATGCCACAGCTCAGGACCGTGGGAATGGGTTTTCCTATTTGTTTGTTTGCAGGAAGACCAGTTGAAATTTAATGAGTCTGCTATGGAAATACCACCAACTGACTTCCAGCTGTCATGCTCTACCAGTGAGCTTGGGACTTTGCAGTAGGCTCCATTGTTGTCATGAGCCAGTCAACCTCAGGCACTGTACAACGTGAGCAGAAAGGAGCTGCAAGTGTTTCTGGCATCAGTGCTGTGAAGTTATTTTGCAGGATGCTAAGAAATCCTTGAGTTCCAGCAGGTGTCTCAGGCAATTGTTGGGTCTGGAGTAGGGCTGATGAGAAACTGAGGAGCAATGTGGTGTGGTAAGGGAGAGGCAGCTGAAATCTCTAGAGGGGGACAGGCTCACTCTGTGTTTGCCTTCACAGATTGATGCCAAGAAGCAACAGCTGGAGAAAGCCCAGCAAGAGCTGAAAAAAGCTGAAGATGAATTTGAAGATGCAAAAGATGCCAAAGCAGAGGCGTGAGTGACTCTTCCTTACAACTCCTGTTTGCGGAGGGATCTGTCTGGGACCTGTGGGTGGGAATGCTGTGGTTCAGCACCCTACGTGCAGCTCATCGGAACTGAATTGGGTACTGGGCGCCTCCTGTCCCATGGAAGCCTGGCAGATGGCTGGAGGTCTTGTGGATGGTTCTCTGCAGTAGTAGGACTGCAAAGAGCTCCTTGGGGAGGATTTCTTTGTGATGGGGCCCATCTCTCTGCATACTTGGACTTCAGCCCAAGCTGCTGGGTTATCCTACAAATGCCATGGTATAAAGGATGCCTGACTTGAGGTTGGAGCTGCATATGCACAGTCTGGCCCTGACGCAAGTTTTCTTGTGAGATATTTGGGTGTTGGATTGTGGCATATCTGATCTCTGCAGCAGTCATTGCATGGGGACTGCCCAAATTTACTCCTCCTCCCGGAGCCCAGGTGTGACTTTCTGCCCAGAGACAGAGGGCAGCCGGACAAGAGAAATGAGGCTTGTATTTTATGTTGTATTGTGAGGTTTCTTGTCTTCTGCTTTTGACCTGTGCTGCTAAGGTGCAGAGCAGGTTGTCCAAGGTGGTCATTGCTCATGGAGCCTGGATTTGAGGAGATGGTCTCTGCTGGGTGCTGGCTTTTGTGCTTGCCCGACTTTGGTACTAATAATTAAAATGTGATTATTTTCTTTTATTTCTCAAGTATTTTCACCTAAATGGCGTCTTCCACTTTAGCATTCTGGAGCTATTTCTAGGCTCAGGACTTTACCTGTACAAATACCTCAGGGGACAATGTAAAGAGGATGGGGCCAAAGTCTTCTCAGTGGTGGCCAGTGGTAGGACAAGGGGTAATGGGTACAAATTGAAACACAGGAAGTTTCATCTCCATATGAGGAAGAACTTCTTTACTGTGAGGGTGACACTGTGAGGGTTCCTGTGAGCACTGGAACAGGCTGCCTGGAGAGGTCGTGGAGTCTCCTTCTTTGGAGATATTAAAAACCTGCCTGGATGCGATCCTGTGCAATGTGCTCTAGGTGACCCTGCTTGAGCACAGAGGTTGGGCTAGAGGATCTCTGGAGGCCTCTTCCAACCTCAACCATTCTGTGACTTACAGTGAGTGTAGAGACCAGTCTGAGCTGAAGCTCATTGGCTTCCTATCATGCTCCCAGGCAGCATCAGACCAGGAGAAATGCTCTATTTCACCTCTGCAGCTGCTCTTCCCCTTAACTTGCTATGTTGCTCTTCCTCTGCCCTCAGCAATGTACAGAAGAAGAAGAAGCTGTTGGAGCGTCTAAAAGAGCAGCTGGCCAAGCTGAATGTCCAGGCCACAGACAAGGAGGAGAACAAGCAGATAGCTCTGGGCACATCTAAGCTGAATTACCTGGACCCGAGGATTAGCATAGCCTGGTAAGCCTTGGGCATGCTGTGGGGCAGATAACCTGCTTGTGGGGGAACAAGCACATGCCTGAGCCTTTGCGGTAAAGGAATAAACTTTCTCTCGCTGGCCAGAGAGACCTGTCCAAGCTCCAGAGGTGTTGGAGGTGAGCAAAGTCCAAAGCTGCAGCTTCCCTTGCTGCAAATAACTGCAGGATGTCCCTTCTGGGTTTAGGGCAAGGAAGGGTCACTTTGCACGTCTTTATCTAAACAATGGCAAGACACAAAGGTAACTTCTTAGGGAGGCTAAGGAGTGTAAACAGGGGGAACTACCATGGTGGGAGCCAAGTGGGATGGGTAGGGCAGCCCCTGGGAGGTCCCCTCATTGCCGTGTGGTCTCTGTAGGTGTAAGAAGTTTGGTGTGCCCATTGAGAAGATCTACAACAAGACACAGAGGGAGAAATTTGCCTGGGCAATTGACATGACCGACGAGGACTTTGAATTCTGAGAAAGTGCCTTTCTCGTTACCTCATGCTCATTTGGTGCTGTTTGATAACTTTTTTTACATGTTGCTGCAGCTGTTGCAGAGGTGGGGTGGTTGTCTGGAAGTTGGATCTAGGTATTTCATACTGTTTTTTGTATTAGAAACTAGAAACCAGTTGTTTAAAACAAGTACTGCTGACTTGTGACACTCATTCTGAGTGCAGCAACTTTGATGTGAACTTTTAATTCCTCTCTAGAGCTGCCAAGTGCTTTGGATCTCTTCTTTCCTCTTTCTCCAGAGCGTGGGAAGAAGATTGAGAGCCTTAACTGTGCCAATAAATGAGATTACATAGTCTAATCCTATCTCTTTGCTGTGGAGGAGATGTGCTGCACTTTTTAGATACTGTGAATTAGCCTGATGGGGAAACACAAGGCAATGACAGCACTGACATAGGCAGCTGCAGTATACGACCTGGGCTTGGGTCAGGGGATGTACTGGGAGGAAAGGGAAAAGTCTCAGGGTATTTTGTGCCATTTCACCCTCAGCATGTGAGGAAAACTGTGCAATTGCACAACCATAATAGAAATGGAAACATTTTGTAGGAGGGAGCCGCTGTTGCTGCAGGAGAAGCTCCATCCTTGAGAAGGAGGGATGGGAAGGTGCTGGGTCAGAAAGCAGGTTTCATGGTAGAGGGCTGAAAATCACCTTGGCATGAGCATCATGTGCTCTAATCCACCCCTGTGTGGTCAAACCTTGGTCTGCAAGAGAAAGTCTCATTTGGGTCCAGAAGTAAGCTGTTCAGCCACTGACTTCACACTGGGAAAGGATGGTGCTGGCCGTGGGGCTGGACCAGGCTACGGTGGGGTGCGGGTGTGCTGGGGAGTGGTACCAATCTTGCTGGAGCTGTGCCTGTGTGGGATGGCATCTCCAACACCAGGCTGCATCCTTCCACTGGACGTGGAGAAGGCAATGATCAGTTGCATAAAATGCTGGTGCTTGCTCAGTTCCCTACTTTTCAGAGGAAAAAAATACGTGAGACCTGCATGTACCTGGCAACAGTTAGCCTACGTGCCAGTAAATCTCGGGTGTAAGGAAGCTATTGCATTGGCAGCAAAAACCTTCTCGCATCTCGGGGCTGATGTTCAGGTTGCTGTAGTCCAAAGCAGTTGGTGCGTCCCTTGTGTTCATTTACAGCCACTTGTTCTTGTGTTCAAATTATTCTTGTTTCACTTGGAAGTCATCATTAGAACTGGAAGGGATTTTTCTGACTGTGGGTGACTGGAGGCCAGAGGCTTTTGTGCAGCTCATCCAGGGCATGGTTCTGCTGAGAGCTGATGCACAGAGTGGGAGCTGGAGCTTGGTCACTATAATGGGTGTGTGCATGCTCATTTGTCTGCAGGGATTAGGCTTGACATGAAGTGCTTTGCCTTCAAGCAAAGAGCCTGCTTGCAGATCTCAAAAACCATTTGTGGTTGGTTCCTAAGGGCCCTTATGTGAAACTGAGCCTTTAAAATGGAACTGCTGCTTGTCAGCTGAGTTGTGACAAATAGGAGGAGAAATGCACGGGTGAAGCCAATGCTGTTTTCTCACGTCTGCACTGGAGGGGGAGTGCACGTGCAAAGCACTCTGCCACTTGGCTGAGATGTGGCAGCTTATGAAACTGATAACGTGACTGTCTCTCCAAGCCCCAAGAGCTTACCTAGGGTTTAAAGAGGCAACTGAATCCTAAACCAGGCGTCTGAATCAATCTGATGGCAAAAGTGAGAGGGGGGTTGTTTGTTTTTTTTTTCTGACAAAGCTAAACCAGTTATCAACTGGACAAGTAACAGGCAGGAGCTGCCGAGTGTGCCTTGACCTCTGTGTTGGATTTGTACCTGTGAACACAAGGGACCTAGATCGGATCCACTGCATTGAGATATTTTCCTGTCCACCCTGCTATAAATGCTTTCTAGCTTTAAAAAAGAGTTTTTAAAAGTTATTAATCACCACTAACTGTGGTGGAAAACATTTTCCATCCCAAATAAGGAGGTAATTCCAGACAAGCCCCTAGAGGAAAAAATGTTTTTTCAGTTGCAGAATAAAGAAGCAAGATGCAAGTGGATGAGCACTGTGGGTGTTTCCATTGAACCAGTAGATTTTTTTAAAGTATTTTCTAGAGGAAAAAAGTCACACAAGCACCATGTGAGGGGAAGGAGCTGTGTTAGTAAGAGCAGCTCCATCAGTTTGGATAACTGCTGAGGAAGCAGTGGAAAAATCCCACCAGGAAGCAAATTCTGCTGCACCTTTGGGGGGAAATGAGTAACGTGGTCCTTGGCCTCTCAGGCAGGTTTCTGTCAGTGCCATCATCCTTCGCCTGGGGCAGCCTGCTGTCAGACACGCTGCTGGGTCAATGTGGTGGAAAGGCTGGTCTCACATCATCCTGTTTTTGTTGGGATGGTGGATCCACTCTGATAACGTTGCCTGCTTACGTAGCTGTGCTTTCCTTGGCAGCTCCCTTGGTTGTCTCAACACATCTTGCTTCCAAGCAAGGGCAAAGGGCTGTGCTTGGAGCAAAACTGAGGCCACTGAACTCCAGCGAGATGTCAGCTAATGCAGCTAGAAGCCCTGCGTTTGCCTCTTGTGCTGCAGCAGATGAGGAGGACCAAGGTCTGTGGGTTCAGTTTAATACTGAAGGGCTCCTTGGCCATGCTCAGATGTTCTTGAAGTCAGGGCTGTGAAAAGGTGCCAGTGTCAGCTAAAATAATTTCTGACTATTCTGGAGGAGCTTATCTATTTTTTTTTTTTCCCCAAGAGGGTGTTAAACTAATGTTGTGTTGTACTACATGTATGGCTTGACCAGTTCTGTCAAAAAGCTCAGTGAAACAAAGATTGGAAATCCAACGGAGCAAAAGCAAGGTGGAGGGCTCATGTGTTTGGCCAGGTGTCAACTACTCCTTACCAGGTTGAGCAATATGCTTGAACCAGCTATGCTTTAAGGAGAGGGTGGTAAATCTGGGGAGTGTCCTCCTGGCCTGTGGCCATTACCAAGTGAGATACAAGCTGGAGAAGCTGGGTTTCTCACCATTGACACCACAGTGGCACAATGCAGCAATCTGGCTTAATTCCCAGTCTGCCAGGGATTTTCCACTGCTAAGGACCCTGTGGAGCAGGAACCTGACCCCATCATAGGTGCCTGTAAGAGCAGGGCCCTTCTTTCCCTGTCAACAGTCAGGGGTTGTTTGGTGACTTGAAGCAATACTCAACTGAACCCTACCCACCTTGGCCTTTCCAGGGATGCTTTCAACTCAATTTCTCCAATGAGGACACTTTTCTGTAGGCACATAAATGCCTGTGCTTTGACTAAGATGTTTGGTAGTGCAAAGTAAAAATATCAGCTGTTAACTTCAGCATTTTTCTTTAAAATTGCTTCCCTTTTTTTTTTTTAAAAGGGGAAGATCTGATTTCAGGCAAAACCAGAAGTAGTACTGTCCCCTGTGACTTTTTGGGTTGCTAACGGGTTCTTCACAAAAGCCTGCTGTTCACATTGGTTGGGAGGAGACCTCTGTATTGGGCTTACCTGGTAAAGGTTTGGTAGAAGGAGGGCCACAGGGGTGGCTTCTGTGAGAAGATTCCAGAAGCTGCCCCATGTCAGATAAGAGCCAGCTCCAGCTGGCTCCAAAAGGGACCCGCTGCTGGCCAGAGCTGAGCCAATGAGTGATGTTGTTTGCGCCTCTGGGAGAGCATAGTTAAGAAAGGGAAAAAAAACTGCTGCGCAACAGCAGCTGGGAGTGAGAGGAGTGAAGAACA
>VXAL01011223.1:170370-231664 GCA_013399475.1 Chauna torquata
TTCGGGAAGGACGGCATCCCGTGGGAGGGACCCCACGCTGGAGCAGGGGAACAGAGAGAGACCATGAAGGAGCGGCAGAGATGAAGTGATATGGGCTGACTGCAGCCCCCATTCCCCGTTCCCCTGCGCCGCTCAGGGGGAGGAGGTAGAAGAGGGTGGCTGGGGGGAAGGTGTTTTCAGTTTGCTTTTAGTTTCTCACTGCTCTAGTTCGCTAGTTATAGTAATAAATTATACTAATCTCCCTATGTTGAGTCTGTTTTGCCAGTGATGATAATTAGTGAGTAACCTTCTTGTCCTTATCTCAACCCTTAAGCCCTGGTCCATCATATTTTCTCCCCCTGTTTCTTTGAGGAGGGGGAGTGAGCGAGCGGTTGTGGTGGAGGTCGCCTGTTTAGCTGGGTAAAACCACCACAACCTCAAGGTGCATGTACTGGGAACAAAGCACATGCTGATACTGGGATGGGCTCAGGGCTGCTCTCATTTCATAACAATTCTCAAAAGCCTTTTGGTGGCTAGAGAGTCTCCCTGCCTGCAGGCTTGGGGTGTCCCATGCTGTGTGATGGCTGAAGGACAGCACTGATACTGTGGCTGCTCAATCAGATTAAGCCTGTGGGTGGCAGGAGGCAGTGAGAAGGTCCTCTTGACTTACTTTGGCATCTGCAGCTGTGCCCAGCCTCTTCGTGGAAATGCTGAGGCTGGGAGGGTCTCTGAGGGCTCTAGTCCAACCTCCTGCTCAAAGGAGGGCACGCTTTGATGGGGTTGCTCTGGGCCAAATTTTGATATCTCCAGGGAGGGAGATTACTTCCACCACCCCCCTGAGATCCTGTTTTGGTGTTTAATCGCTGCCCTGGCAAACATTTCTTTTATTTCCTTGTACCTGGTTATACGATGCAGCAAGGGAAATTCCAGCCTGCTGCTTGTCCTTCCTCAGCATGCCTCTGAAGAGTGTCTGGCTCTGGTCTCTCTATAGCCACCCCCCATTAAATAGCTGAGGGCAGCAACTTGAGCCCCCCACCATAGGACAGGCTAGAGAGGAGCAGGCTATTGCGTGGCCTCATTGAAACCTGAGCGTGGGACTGCGCTGAACTTCATGAGCTTTGCTAAGCTTCTCCTTCCACCAAACAGCAGCCTGCTGAGCCGCAGAGGGATGTGGTGGGAGCTTGTGGCTGCAGGAGGTAGGATCATCTGAACCTCGAGCTTGGGGCAGTATGAGCAGTGCCTCTACCACCATGGGAGGTCATTTGAGCAGCTGGAGGCTCTAACAGAGCTCCGTCCTTGTGTGTCGCTTCTGCATCAGCATCCTGGAGAGACAGGAACAGAAAGCCAGCACGCTGGCACCCTTTGCAGAAACCGAAGCCCTTGGTCCAAGCCCCTGCTCATTGAAAACCTTCCCACGTCGTGCTTTCTCCTGAGGATGAGTCAACCTCTTGATGCGCAGCCAACGGATTATTGATCCTCGCTGACGGAAGACGTGCATCAGCCTCCTGTTTCCTGGAGCTGCTTCCTGCTTTCTGTAGTGGTCAGGGCTGGTGGCAGGGTGGGCAGCGCTGCTCTCCAGCCCACCAAGGCTGCATGGGGTGCAGAGGGGACCTGGTGGGTGACCAGAGGAAGGGCAGCCCATCACAGGCTGCTCTATCGTCTGCTTAATGAGGGTCTTAGCCTGCCTGCAGGTGGTTCAGAGAGATGGGATTCGGCTGATTCATCTTAATTGGTGCAGAGGGGGAAGTGGGTGTGATAAGAGCTCCTTGGAGCGTTTGCTGTTGAACTGCTTCTTACACTCTGCATCTGCTCCCTGGTGAGCCATCAGATTAAGGGGAAAACAAAACAGCTGTAGTCTGGCAGACGTGAGAAGTGGGAAACCCCTGCAGGGATGTGAGGAAGAGAAACATGAAGGGTTTCCAGAGGGATTTTGTCTCTCCCCCGCCTTCTTCCCTTGAGTCCTGATGTTGCAAAACTGAAAAAAATTGGGAAAATAGAGCAAACTTTAAAGGGGAATATTTTTGTCAGTATGAGAGGAAACAATAATACTTAAGTGAGACTATCGCTGCTGTGCTTTAGACGTTCTCCCTTAGAGTGCAGTAAATGGAGGCACTTCCTTCTCCAGCCCGGTTTCGCAGGAGGAGAAGATCACGGCTGTGGTTTGGCACAAATAAAACACGTGCTTAAGGCGCTCCCTGGGTTTGCACGGTTGTACTGTGTCCATCAACAGTCAGCCAAGTTCAGACTGCTGTAAAATAAACTCCAACGGGACAGGTATTAGCCCTTGCCACGTAAATGTGGCACTGCTGATGCCAAGGAGAGTGGCTGCAATACAAAGTAAATACTTCACCTACAAGAAATCTGATCCCCATGATAAAATGAAGGGCAGTCTAATGAGGGGTAGAGGAAGGGCTTCCAATGCAAGGATAAAACTCCAGGCCATCGGGTTTGTGCGTTGCAAAGACCTGCTGGCACTGCGGGCAGCTTTGGGAGGGGTTGTAGCTCCGTGTCGTTGGTGTCCCATAGAATGAGATGACACACGGGCTCGTTCTTCCTACAGCTTTTTTAGCCATAATAGTGACATTTTTGGCCAGCCAAGCACATGCATTATTCAAAAGAACAATAAAGGCTCAGGAAGAGCTCAGCCTAGCTGAGCCCATCCCAAGCACTGAGAATGGCTTCTCCAGACCTTAATCCTGAGCCACTGCAAGCTGGGGCATGAGGAATTCCAATAAATTGCTTAATTACAATTCTTAATCCAAGCCTGGATTAGGCTGCAATTATAAGTGATCAGTTTGACTCAGAAATAAGCCTTTAAATAACTGCCTTCACAGCTGCAAGAAGGCTCATAAATTGCTTCTGCTGCCACAAACCTGAGAAGAGCATGATGCAAAATCTCTGCAAAACAAAGGTGCCTTCCAGCATTTCCCTGCGTTGTCTTGTGTTGTAGCAGGCTTGCAAAGGAGGGATGATGAGGTGGATAGCTGATGCCCTTCCAAAAAAATGCTGTGTTTCTAGCTCAGTGGATTGCATACAGACCACCTTCTCTTGCACAGAGAGAAGATTATTTATCTGCCAAGGTGGGTCAGACGATGAAGTCTCTAATCCTTTCCCAGAGGTCGCTTGTACATGAATGAGCTCTTTGTTTTTAACTCCTCTGTGTAATCTCTTCCATCTATTTCTCAAGCGATAGCTGGACTCTTCAACCCCTGAAGGTTCGGTTTGCCATAGAGAAGGAGGGTTGGGTGGGAATTGTTGCAACCAGTTTTAAGTAGGCCTCGTGTTTCCTTCTTGGTAGTCCCCCAGGCAGAAACAGTTCCTGATTTCCTGTAGTTCGTTCCTTGTGCTGCAAGCCCCACTTCAGAGGAAGATCCTGGGGGGCTTGAATCTCCACCACTGCCTCTCCTGTGCATTCTTGGACCTAGCACTGTCCCCATTTCCGTAGGGTCAAAGAAAGAGAGCAGATTCTGCACAAGTAGGAGGCCAGGAGCCTGGGAGGTTTCCCCACAAAAACAGGCATGGGATAGCTCTGGCTGCCTGAGAAGACAAATTCTGGTGGCTGCCCTTCCAAAGGCAAGACTTGAAGGTGGGGATGAGAGGTGAAGAACGGGACCCTGGAGGTCTGGTCTCACTTCCTAGCTTTTCCTAGCCCAGGCATATAGCACAGGTTTTTTTTGTTTTTTTTTTTTGGTGCTTGGCTTCTGTTCCTTCTTCCTTGGGAGCCTGTACAGGAGAGCTGCAGCTTCATGCCTCACATGCCTCATCAAATTTTCTGCTTCACCCCCACATCCTTCATGAGGGTCACCAACCCAGCACCACCCCAACTCCATCCTGGTGTAGCAATGTGTGCCATGCGAGCAAGCAATGGGGTCCTGGCAGTGCTGGCAAAGGTCTGAGCATCTTGGCAGTCTGGCATGCGGTTTGTGCTGTAATGGGATGTGGTTCATTCACATCTGGTTTCACGGTGTCCTCCTTGTTTGTTCTTATTTGTTTGCTTGATTCAGTTCTGCTTTCCCTAAAGCCAGGCAGGCAGGCCTGCGCAGCGTGGCCTCTTTAGCAAGCATGTCTGGACTGTGGTTGTACAACCCCTGGTTCCTCTGATGCACAAATAAGTTCTCTCTCCTCTCTCCTCTTTTCACCTTTGAAAGAGCTTCTGCATGGGGATCTGCTGGATTGCCTTCATAGTGCCTTCCTATGTGCTGGAAAAGAAAAAAATAAATAGGATAGATAATTCTAAAAATAAAACTGAATGGCTCAGTCTAGTTTCTCCCCTGTGAGAGTCTAAGACAAGATGGTTTGTCATCCCCTAGTACCTTAATTTGGTATTGCTATTGCTAGTAACAGGCCATAAACTTCATACTGAGTTTGCAAGACCTCAGGATTGAGGCTTGCTAGGTTTGCTCTGACTGAGCTTGCCTTGACCTGCCCGAGGCTTTGTTTTACTCAGCTGAGCTGTAAGAGCAATTTTTCTAATTGACTAGATGGCTGTGGCTAATTTGTTCTACTTTTATGTATCTTTATATGGTGCAACTGTAGGTTTATATAGATAGCAATAACAGCAATAACAATTCATTATTCTGTATACAGTGAGGTATTTATGTCGCTGACACAAGGACATAATGCAGAGAAATGCGGGTCTGGTACAGCAGCAGAGGTCTGGAGAAGTGGCAATAAGGGACGTGGCACAGAGGAGTTCAGGTCCGGGATGAGAAGAGATGGGGCCGAGGCTGGCACTGGAGACCTCTTAGCTATTAACAGCTCACCAATGGTCAGCTGAAGAAATGCAGTCCTGGAGCTGGACCAGGCAGGTTTTAGGGGTAACAAAGAAAACAAAAAAAAAAGTATCTAAAGTATGTATGTATATAAATACGTATATATATATATATATATTTGGTGTGCTTCTTTGCCCATAAGACAGGATTTTGAGGTTGTAGCAATAGCACAGTGTCTTTCCCCTGGTCTTTCTCCAGTTCTCTGGTGCTCCCCTGACCTTGCTGGTACCATGCCGAGCTCAGAGCCATGGTGCTGGAGCTGGTAGACCTGCGCTTGGACCAAGTCACCGAAGGGAAATATGTGTGACCTCAGGGAAAACGAGCATTCCCGGCTGCCCAGCGCCAACCCAAGGCTTCAACCTTGACTCAGATTGGGCAACCAAAGATGGGAGGAGATAGAATCACAGAATGGTTGAGGTTGGGAGGGACCTCTGGAGATCATCTGGTCCAACCCCCTGCTCAAGCAGGGACACCCAGAGCAGGTTGCCCAGGACCTTGTCCAGATGAGTTTGAAGATCTTGAAGGAGGGAGACTCCGCAGCCTCTCTGGGTATGTGTGCCAGGTCTCTGTTGAAGCTGGACAACCACTGGGTTAGATGCAGCGTGCGTCCTGGTCCTCAACGAGTTTGCGTGCATTTCCCCTTTTCTTCAGGCCCAGTGGACTTTGCACAGAGTGCAAGTCTGAGAGTCCTCATTCTCTCTCTGGTGGCCTCGCTTCCTCCTAGGTTGGTCACCACTTCCTACCCACCTCTTATCTCCTGTCTTCTTTCAGAGGGACACTGCTGCTATTGGTGGCAATTGCTTTTCTTTTGGCTTGTTTTAAGATATCAAGCAAGGTGTGCTTGGGCAGAAGCAGCGCACAAAACTCCGGCAACAGATGCGAGCGCTGGACCCCTGCAAAGCTCTGCAAGAATGTGTGAGCCCCTTGGTCCAGGCTGTGCACGGTGTGCAATGCATCAGTAGCACAGGTGGCCTGCACCCGCCAGGGACCAGCCTTCGAGTTGGCCATGCACTCCGTGGAGAGCTGAGAGCTGCCTCCTCTGAGACCATGCTGATGGAGAAGAGGAAACCAAGATGAAGGCTCTCCTGGTGGTGTTTCTGGCTGCTGTCCTCTGTATGGACTTTGGAGAGTTGTCCAGGATTACAGCAAAGCTTAGGCTGGGAGGGTGAGAGCTGCTGTTTTTTTTTGCGGGGAGAAGCCACATTTGTAACTTCTAAACCGAGTGGTTTTTAAGAAGTCAGTAGATCGTTTGGATACAGGGCTGCTCTGCTTTGTCAGCTTTGCCTCTCCTTCACACTATGACAGCAGGGCCTTCAAGCCAAAGGACTTGCACTGCAGACACCCTGCAGCCTTTAGCTACCCACAGAGCAAGCCAAAATCTGTCACCTTCCCTATTCTTATGGCATGCCACCAGAAAGAGCCCTTTGTGTTTTCACTGCAAACTCAATCCCAGCTTGAGATCTGCAGCTAATGCTGCGCTTCCTGTGGAGGGTGTGACTGTGCTGTGAGCTAAAAATTGAGTGCAACCTTTACAGTTGTTCTGGCCCAGTGACCATTTGCCAAATGCTGTAATGGGATAGTTGAATATCAACATCTGCTGAAAGCCTCTGATGCCCTGAGACCTCACCTGGAAGGAAGGTTTTTCTACTGGGAAGTGAGTGCTTAGCAATTTTGGGTGTGGGATAGTAGAAGGGCTGGGTCTGCTCAGCCAAACCCTCTACGTCTTACCTGATGTCCTGTGGCCTGCACAGGGATGGGAACGGGCACAACTGGGAAGTGGTTTCTTGCTTTGATCTCATGCGAATAGTCTGTGTTTCCGTCCCGTAGCCAAGTTGCTGATGTGCTACGTCTGCACCAGCCAGACCAGCAACGATCGGTGCCTGGAGGCTTCCAAATGTGCCAGAAATGAGGCAGTCTGCATAGCTCCGGTCACAAAGACTCATCGGTCTCGATGTCAGTGAGTGCCACTGCCATGACCTGCCCGGGCTGTGGCCTCCCAGCCCTGCTGCCCGGTGCTCCCGTGTGCCCCAGCCCTGCTCTCAGTGAGGCTTTGTCCTTCCCCACTTTCTGCTCCAGTGCACTGGGGTCTGAAACGCTCCCCGTTGCTGGGGCTTTTGGAGACCTGAATAACGTTGGGTTACAGGTCAAGCCCAATTAATTCTTTTCTTGAGCAGTGAGACGGAGGGTTGTTAAATGAACCATAACCACTGCAGACTTGGGTGATCTCATACGGTGCTTACACATTAAAGTCAGGATTTGCCCTTGTGAAAAAGGTTCATGGGCTGGTTTTATTTATCTTTTGATCCAGGTATTCACCAGCGGAAGGTGATCAACAAAAGCTGCAAAACAAATTGCAGTATATGGCCCACCTTTCATGAATGCTGCTGTCAGGACCACTGCAATTGCAATGAGGCATCCAGGGTGAGACATCCCTTCCTGGTGCTGGGAACTGCAGTTCTGGTCAGTGTGTTAGCAGGTCCCTTCTCTGGACTGGACTTTGATGCCCTGGGAAATTGGGTTCCTGTTGAATAACCCATGCAAGCTTCTTAGCCCATCCTGGTCCCCCAGCACCTCCGGTTGTTTCGGTCATCTGTTCCCAGAATATCTTCTGAACATCTGATGTTCAGACATGGCAGGGCCAGTCTGAACCTAACTTAAGCCTGATGGAGAAGAGATCCCTTCATTAGTCTTTTATAGCGTCTCATGCAACAGGGCTCTGCAACCACCTTAAAATAAAAGAGAATAAATAACACCCATCTTGGAAATTTCTGTAGATTGCTGACTCGCAGCAGGGCTGGGGTTTTGCAAGCAGCATGGTTGTTCGTGCAATTACACGGAGAGCTAAACAAGTGGAGGTGAGTAAGAGGAGGATAAGATCCTGATCAGCACAGCCCCAGATCAGAGTGTGTCTCCTACTGCTTCAGCCAGGCAGAAATTTCTGAAGGCTCATAGAAAGGCATCTGGGAAATAATGAATTTACATATTCAGTGGTATTTTGCTAGTATGCTGTCTACACCCTGGTCCTGACAAGGGAAGGCATATTAGCAAGTGAGATGTCCTGTGTCTGTTCCTGGCCCTGGGGTTAGCCAGTACCCGTCTGTACAGCCAGGCTCTTTCTCTCCAAAATAAGGTGGCTGAGTCCAAAATACCAACTGAAAAGTGTATCTGACTTGCGATAAGGCCTGCACCCTGCCCAGGAATTGTCAGATGGTCTTGGTCGGTCAGGCCAAAACTGTACTGAGGACCATGCTAACAACTAAACAGCATGGACAAAAGTCAGAGAGCCCTTGAAACTGTGACTGCATTCTTGCATGTATTATTGGCATAGACACAGCTGCTTTCATGGTGACTCTTCTGCAACGCAGTTGTAGCCTCAGGGCAGCTGGAAGGGTGGTGGCCCTCTCTGTAGCTTGTGACACCTGGACATCACAGCTGGATTCCCCTGTTGCAACCCCTGAGTACAGGTGCATTTAACTTAATCCAGACCCAGCTGGGATTTGGGCAATACAGGAGTCCCAGAGACACCATAAAATTAGGTAATGTTGTAAATGGAGACTTGGGATGCCCCTGGGGCATCGTTTTCCTGCACTGATTCAAAGAAAGGGAGCCAAAGGGCAGGTTCTCAGAAGGATTTCGACACCTCAGTGTAACCTGGCCCCAGGCTGCCCAGGCTGTGGCGTGGAACCTGAGTATCTCTGCACCGTGGTGGGACTCCCATGCTGAGCACCCAGCTCCCTTCACAGCACCCAGGAAGGGGGAGCACATGGGACGTGGGTTCAGAGCAGCCACAGGCCAAAGGGTCAGAGTCCTTCAGCAATTTGGGACACGAAGGGTTTAAGCCCGGGTTGGTTTGCAGTAAACCCATGAGTGGGTTTAGCTCCGAGCACACCTTGGCTTCCCTGGGAGTTAAGCACTGAAGCGTCTGGGAAGGTCTGAGGTGGGGACAGCTGTGTGTCAGGGGGATGGTGGTAACAACCCACCTTGGTGTCCTGGTTTTGGCGTGGTCATAACCAGGAAGGATACAAGGAAAGAGCTGTGCAAGACCAAGCATGAATCAATCTACAAGGAGGAAGAAGAAGACGGAAGGAAAGACCCATAAGGAAAAATTACTAATCAGCTTCTGTCGTTGGACTCAAGGATGGGAATATTTGGAGCCTGCCCTCACCCAAGAGATGCTAACCACACACAGCTGCTTATTCTCCCCCCCAGGGCAATGTGCACTTCAAGCTGTTGTCCTCCCTACCAAAAGCAACAAATGGCACCGTGTTGATGGTGTCTCTTCCTCCCAGACAACTCCACCCAAAGGGAAGGATGGGGAACAAGACATGGTTAAATTCTGCAATTGCTTCAGTGGGTTTTAGCTAGGGCTGAAAAATCCTTGGTGGCACAATCATACCAGGTGCTGAGAACCTTTCATCCTGCAATGCTTGGCTCCTGGGTGTATTAGCAAATGGGTGGGCAATGGCAATATGTACAGTCTGGGATGATGCTGAGATAGATGGAAATGTATGGGAACCTTCTGAGGTGCCACTTAAGTGGTGATGAGGGCAGGAGGGCCTGACAGAGCTCGTGCTCTGACCACAGGGAGGCTGAATCCTGACTTCAGGACAAATTAAAGGAAGTCCTGTGTAGAGCCAGGAGTTGGACTTGATGATCCTTGTGGATCCCTTCCAACTTGGGATATTCTGTGATGCTCTGAAGAGCTTTCATGAGACCAAGCCATGAGGTTTCTGTTCCACCTCACTGCTGTGGCTCCACACGTGGACACTTGTCTGCAGGCCTTTTGTGAGAAGACCCCAGTGTGAGGCTCCTAGGAGATGGGAGATGAGCAGCGCCCTGGCTGACTTCTAGTCATTGACTTCTGGTCTTTGTTCACCATCATTCACTCAATGGCCAGAACATTGGAGAGGGGAGACAAATAAAGCTGTGCTTACTAGCCAGCTCCAACACAGTTGTGTACTGCAGTATGGCACAGCCAAGAAAAAAATCAGAGGCTAAAGCCTCATATATCATGTGCCTGCAAAGGTCTGATCTCCAAGGGTGAACCTAAGCAAGAGAAATAAACAGTACTCGGAAACATTCCCTGGTCTGGGATGCTGTCATACATACTGTTTAATTAATTAATCATGTAATTGTTGGCACGTTCCCTGGCAGGGTTTTAACGTGGGCCAACCACCATCATCCCATGCAATGTATGGAAACAGTAGAGGAGATAGCACAAGGACAGGGCTACTCGCCAGAGGCCCTGTTTAAGCCTACCTCTTGGCCTCCGTGCTGGAGATGGTCCTGGATGCCTTTAATTTAGCACTATAGCTCTAGCCTCATTTCTGCTGTGTAGTGATGGATACTGGGACACTTTTTTTGCACCTGTCTGCCTTGATCCAGCCAAGCATTGTCTTCCATGCTGCAGTCATGCTGCCTCCGTATGTTGGCCACCCAAGGTGATGCTGAGATCCTCAGACTCCCCCGTGCCTCCGAGGAAACGCCAGCCATCCACTGGCAGCCCCACACCTCGCACACATGCATCAGACATACTTGAGGCCGGGTTGGTAATTTCCCAACTAGCTGGCTACATGGGCCACTGGCAACCCTCCAAATGCCAAGCAACCCATCGTGCACCCTTGTCCATCATTACAGTTGTCCTTCATATCACTCCTGCCAGTGGACCAACTGTAGACCACTTCCCTTGGTCTTGCAGACCCTCTTCCTGCAGTCAGTGAAGAACATATTTGAAACCCTAACCCAGGTGACTCTGCTCCAGCTCTGCATCAGAGAGATATTCACATCATCATTCCTTGGAAGTGAGGGAATAAACTAAGTCAGAACCATTTCTTTGTTAAAATAATAATAATAATAATAGTAATAATAATAATAATTCTTCAGGAATGCACCTGGCTAGTCATACTGAAGAATAACACAATTATTTTTCACTTCTTTCTCAAAAAAGAGTCAAATCTGGTTAGAGCACACTGCTTCTTTGTCCATGCAGACCTTTGCCAGGGTGCTCCTGCTGCTGCAGGACACTCAGCCTTGGCTGCCCAGGTTGATTTCCAGATCCTCCCAAAGAGTCATCCCTGCAGGAGGCCACCACGCTGTGAATCACGCTGGGCAATCCTTGTTCCCTGGAATGGATCTAGGTCTTCGGTTGCTGCCTTGTGACATCTGGGAGGACTGACACACCTTCTCCGGCATCCATGGTGGCATGCAGTCCCCGAGTCTGGCAGGACTTCATCTGTTGGGCAAGCGATGTGGCTTATGCTCTCCACACCCAGAAGCTGTATGTCCATTGGAGAGGAATGGTGAATGCTCATGGGGTTATCAGGGCTGACTTCACCATCCTGTTAATCCTGCTTTATGCCAGCAGCATTGATAACCCCAGTGGTTTAAAGCCAGTATCAGAAACCTCAAAAACATGTGAAAATTATCCTTCTCTAAACACCAGTACCCCCCCTCCCCCCCGTTTTTTTTTCTTAAAATGGAAGATAACATGGGTTTTGGTGTCCCTCTGAACTTCCTCTGGTCATGCCTTCATTGTGATGAGCAATGATTAGTACCGTCAGGTGCCCTAAATGTGCAAGATGCACATGACCCGTGCTTCAGGGATGCTCACCTATCTGACTGATCTCCTGCCCAGGACCAGCAGTTTGCCCCCAGGCATTTTTGCCCTCCCTTTGTCCATCCACGTGTTCTCTGAGCCTCTGCCTCTTCTCCTTGTGCAGCTCCGTCTCCTAAACCCCAGGTCATGTAGCTACAGCTGGGTACCTGTTCTCTTTCTTGCAGACCAACACTTGCAGGGTGGAGAAGGAAGGGGCGAGCAGACAGCTGATGGCCCAAGCAGCTTTATTCACAGGGACTGCTCCTGCTTTGTCCTCTCTGCTCTTTAGTGGCTGGGCGTGTGGTGACTCATGGAGAAGCCTGCTGATCTCCTGCAACAAACCTTCTGATAGCTCTTTCCTTGGAAGCAGAGGTGGGGACAGGCAGTCAAACAGAGGCCCCAGAAGGGGTGAAATTATCAGCTCCAGCTTCACCCAAATAGATAAACATGCAGAGAAATCATAAAAGCTGGGAACCTTACATTTGACTGGTATCTAGCAGGACTTTGAAATGGATGCTCCATGTAAAAGGGGGACAAAGTGTTTTTACCCTTTGCTCAGATGTAGCAAAGCTGGAAACCAACCTCCAGTGTGCCAGCTCCTGCTTTTGAACCCCAGAGACACTGCTCTGTTGCTGCAGCTGCTCTCAAAACTAGGATGTGGAGCATTTAGGACTTTGTAAGTAACCAGCAGATTTTATAGGGAACAGGAAATTATAGGACATTTCCTGTTTATATTGCCAACCGTGAATATACAGTTAGATCTGTCCTGACTGTAGATACTGGGAGTTCTCCAGGTCTAACCCTGGAAAGGCACTTGGCAATCATCCACCCAGATGAAGCCATTAATTTATGCCACTTACTGCTGTTTTGCTTTGAGTAGATGCCTTCACTGAACTATCTGGCCACAGATGTGATGATCAGATTGGAGCTAAACAGTACAAAAAAACCCCACTCAGACATCAGTAGCACTACTAGCCTGACCATAGAGACATTAAAGTATTAAAAGCAATAAATGGAATGAATTGCCTTAGTGCTTTCACTCATCTCTGGACCCATCAGACCAGCCTGAAGGCAATGCCGAGGTGAGAAAACAACCCACATGCATTCCTATCCTGTCAAATAATACATGATCCCTGCCCATTCTTTCAAAATTGTTGTCTTCATAATCACTCAGTCCAAACGCAGGGAAGATATATATCCTGTCCCCAGATGAGGGTGCTTTTCCTGGGCTGCAGAGACGACTGAGAGAAGATGAAAGCCTTGTTCCTTGCTGTACTGGCTTTGATCCTATGTGCAGAGCAAGGTAAGGTGTCATGGTTCCTACTAGACAAAGAATAATTGTGTGTTGGAAAGTCAGGGAGGCCTCATAGCCAGGGAAGGAAAGTATGGGAGGGTGTGCCTTAGTGCTTGCAACGGGGATGCTGAAGGACATGGTGCTCCTCTTTGGGTTTCTCAGCCTGGATGTTTGAAGGCTTTCTTTTCTGCAGGGGAAATTTATAAACTTCTGTACTACTAGATTTAAATGAAAGCATGACTTAAAAAAAGGAAGCTGTTGCCAGTTTTATGTCATAGATAAAAGACTTTCCAGTGGGTTTGCTCGTTCAGATGATGTAAGACTGTGATTATTTCTAAATCTTGATGAAGAAGTGCTTCAGCCTACTGTCGCACAATACATCAACAGCTCCGTGCTCCTGGCTCCTGCAGTTGGTGATGCCGTTTCTAGCAGCAGCAGTGGGACAGGACCAGACCTACAACACCTGCCTGAGATGTTTGCCCATCTCAGAGACCCTACCCCGGTGATTTCAGAGACTTTGGTGTCAAGTTGGGGAATTAGGGAGAAGTTGAGTAGTGGCGTAAACAGCTTTATGCTGGTATATCGGGTAGACAGGAATATTTGCATGTTATTTGCATTATAGATTATATAGTTTATTTCACAAAGAGATTGCAAATGAAATCTGAGACCTCTGAAATATGGTCCTATAGCCTCTATAGACAAGACACTTAAGCAACCAGAGAGAATAAATATTCTCATTTTGTAGAGAGGAGTAAGGTTTACCAGCTCTTGGAAATTTGCCACATTATCTGGTGCAGAAAAAATAATTTCTTGGAATAGTTATTTCTGTCTCATTGTGGCCTAAGAATACCTTTCTGCTATTTAACTTGGTTCACTTTCCAGAATAGTGATCTTGACAAATTTCCAAGTGTTAACAAGGCCCAAGGGGCAGAGAGATTGTCTTCAGCACCAAAATCAAGAGCATCTTAACTTGGGTTAGAAAACCTAGGCAGTAAAAACGAAGCGTTGGGCTGCACGTGTCTTAGGGCTGAATTCACGCAGCTACGAGTTAAATGCCATTCTTCTCATCAGTGCTTTAACCCAGGTTTGAGGTCATTTAAGTCCCACCCAAAGACACAGGCGTGGAAGACTGACTTCTTCAGGCCATGGGGGGTCTCAATTAATGGAACCAGCAACTGCCAGTGCTTACTGCCCAGTTAGGCTATAGTCTAATTTCTAGTGTCTCCAGCAGCTAGAAAGGGTGAAACCAAGCCTTGAGACATCCCTGTACACTCCTACAGCAGATCCTGGCCTTCCCTGCTCCTTGCATCATATCAGATCCGGTGCCCTTGGCCCATTGTGCTGTATTTTGAGTGCAGGGCAGGAGGGACAGACTTGCAGCATCTGAACGTCTATGCACAGATGCAAGTGCCTGGCTGCATGTGTTGGGTGTAAATGTGTAAGTGTGCAGAGGGCAGACTGGGTTGGGTCTGGGTCTTTCAACCTCATCATTTTCAGCAGACCCACACCTCAGCATTCGAGAGTCAATGGAGAGAAAGTGATATTTTTGTTGCTGGGAGTGGTGGCATTTTGTCTTCATCTTCCATATCTTGTGTCTCCTCCTGCAGCAAATGCCCTGTATTGCTACACCTGCGAGTGGGAGCAAAGCAACTGGAGCTGTCTGAAGGCCAAGAAGTGCTCAGACAAGGATGAGTACTGTGTGACAAATGTTGCCTCTGTAGGAATTGGTATGTGCTGGCAGTGCATCCTCTCATGGGGACTCGGGAGTGGGATGTGGGGTTTGGCCTGGGTTTTTATGGTTTCCCTTTGTGGATGGATGGGATGAGGAGTCACAGGAAAGCACATGTGGGAGGTGGAGACCTTGCTAGCCCAACCTGGCAGTGCTGAAGCTCGCAAGGTTTTAACTCCTCTTCCCCAACACACATTGGGATTTTCCTCTTTGCCTGCATGGAAAAGGTGGGGGAAACTGAGAGATAAAGGAGTCTTCAGAGGAAGAATAAAGAAATTTGGACCTTGGTTAGACAGAGAGATGAAAAGAAGCAGGTAGCCAAGATAGATGAGAAAGTCTAGAGAGATGCAGAAGGGAATAAAACTGTTTCCTTCTCCCACAGAAGCCTGGAAATGTGCTTTCAATCCAGGCAAGAGCATTGTTTCGTGTATGCCATGACGCTAGGAAAGCCTCAGCATGAGGCTCTGTGCTAGGAAGTGCTGGATGCCCAGCAGAGATATTGAATGCCTTGTGTAGAGGGTCCCAGCGATCACTGGGCTGTGGTGGGTGGGATTGGGTTGGGTTTCACTGGCCGTGCTGGTCCTTGAGATGGAAGGACCCTTTAGTCCATCTCCCTCCTCTATGAGACCAAGGAGCACTCGGGAAAACCCTCATCACTAATACTGCTTTCTCCCTTCTCCTTTGGGCAAGGCTTTTTGTCTTTGTGGAAGAGGATCACCAAGAAGTGCTCTGAGACCTGTCCATACCACAACTTCAGCCTGGGTCTGGCTACCTACACCTCGTACTGCTGCCAGACCTTCTTGTGCAACCTGAGTGCCTGCCCAGGACCCAGGCTAGCTCGACCGTGAGATGCTGCGGGGTCCTGTGCCAGCGTCCTTCTTCACCTGCTCAGCGGTGGTGGGAGAAAGGGCCTCCTGAAGGCATGAAAAGCATGGTCAGATTCCCCCGGGAGGGTATGAACACCAAGCACACTGCAGAGTAGATAAAGTATTATGGTCACCACCTTCTGCCCTGTGTTGCCTCTCAACCTGTAGCTTCTCACTTGCTTCTCGTGCCTGAGCTCTGTTGCGCTGGCAGCTTGATGGAGAAGCGGCCGTGCTATGTTCCCTGCATCCTTGGGGAGGGAGAAGCTGCTTCTGCACGTCCTGCGCATCTCAAGGGGGGTTTCTCCTGCAGTCTCACCTTACCTTGGGTGCAGCTGGGAGCCACAGCCTCAGGGTGGAGGGGGGACCAAAAATAACAACCCCTCTGTGCCAACTCAGAAGGCAAATTGTGTGAACTCACGGGGTGGCTGCTGGGGAAGGGAAAAGCCTGTCCTGGCTATAAAATCCTGAGCTTGTGATGGGTACCAACCAGAGCTTTCCTCCCTTGCATCCCTCGCCCCCTCCATACAGCCTCTTGCTCCTGGCCCCCAGCTGGTGCCAATGACAACCCCCGTGCCACCACCCCATTAGCAGTCAGAGACACCAACCACATACCTGTTCCCGTTGGCTCTGCTCATGGTGCCACCTTTTTTATCAAAATGATGCTTATCGTCACGTGTTCTCCTCTGCAATCTTTGTCCCCATCTCCATTTCCAGCAGCTGTCCTGGGTCATCCCTTTCTTCATGCTGCCTTGCTTGCTTGTGGCTGCTGTTTGAGCCAAGTGACTCGACCCACCTGGAACTACCACTTGGCAACGTGTCCTCCAGCAAGTCGTTCATTTACCCATCCCTCAGACATCCCCCAAAGCAACTGCAGGGTAATGAAAAATATTTGCAGCGTTTGGGTCAAGCTGGTGAGGAACAGTGGAGGGGTTTGTAAGAGAAGAATACAGATTTCTGAGAGGCCAAGTATTTCATGTAGATGTTTCCAGAGGCTGCAGATAATGGAGGGTAAAAGGAAGCTGAAAAAAATGAATGATGACAATGAGAGCTCGGGGATTCTTCACTGCCAGAGGTGCTGCTGAATGCCTTTCCCTCCTCCCAAGCAGCACTTTTGGAGGAGAATGGAAATGCATGAACTTGGATGGGCTGAGAGGGCAGAGGAGCTCTTCCCAGACCTGGGCTAGTGGTTTGGATGCTGAACCCATATGCCAACTCCCGTGAGCAAAACAGGGCATATCTGCAGCCCAGGACCTGGTTTACAATCGCCCTCTGAGCTTGCAAATCTGCAAAGCGTTGCTCAGCCAAAGGATGACGCTCTGTGCTGTGCGGCGTTTCCAACCCAGCGCTGGTAAACAAGGGGGACAAAAAGGGCTTTGAGCCGTGCCGAGCACGTCTCCCTTGGGCTGGTGCCCGTGGCTGCTCCGGATGAATGCCTCCTTCTGAAGTGCTACATAACGGGAGCCTTCAGAGATGCGTGCTCTCTTTTATTAATCGACTTCTGCTTTCCTTTACCCCCTCCTTCTCACAGCTACACCACGCTGCGAGGGCAGATCTCCGCGCTGAAGAAGCTGTGCTGGGCAACGCACCTCCCTTTACCTCTTCGTTAGACTGTGATCTTTTTCATGCCCTATTTAGGAATTTGCATTTTTTTTGCCCTGAAGCAATCACAGCCCCCTCCTGTCCCTCAGCCCATGTTCTCAAAAGCTCTAATTTATTCCACACACAATATTTTCACATAAAAAAAGGACTTTGTGTGTATTTTTTTCCTGTGTGCTGGAATTATTCAGCTCCCTGAAAGCACTGAGGAATCCCAGTTGGACAGACTCTAATAATTAATATTTCATTGCATTGGATTTACACGTCCTGCGGCAGCGGAGACAGAGTCCCCCGCAGCCTGCAGGAAAACACAGTTGGTATTTTTTTTTTCCTTCTTTAAAGCAAAACTGGCTGGTTTTGCTTGGTTTGGTCTATCTTTGCTGCAGAAAAGCCTTCTTGTATCCCATGGTGAATATAAGGGGAAATAAATCATCCTGGGCACAGGTGAGGAGTAAAGGGCACTGCAGCTCCAGGGCATCGAAATCTGCCCTCCTCCCATGCAGCAAAACCACCCCGTTGGTAATCCCTTCTCTGAGATGTGCAGGGAGAAAAAAAGACACGGGTGCAATTTCTAACCACTAATTTTGGCCAGGGATTAGACCACAGGGAGATGGCAATCGTTAGCGTAAGGATGAGGCTGTCCAGAAAATTACCCTGTGGATCCCACAAACTTGAATTAGCCTTCTGAGATGGGCACTGCTGCATCAGCCCCCTCTTGCCCTAGCACAGGGCATGGACAGGCGGGGAAGAGCATGTTGAGGTAGAGAGAGACCTTAGTAGCGCATTTTGGTTCCCTGTCCCACTATGATGTGGTTTCTCGCTGTTTCAGTGAGATTGCAGCATTTGCTTGTGCCCCTTGCTGTGTTGCTGTGCAAGGCAACCCTCACCCCTTGGGCTGGAAAGGTGCTTGGAGGACCCTAAACAGAAAGGGGTTGTGCACAGGGCGGAAAGGAGCTAGTTGTTATTGTCAGCCCGCGCTGAGCTTCTCTGATATTCAAAGGTGTGACGGTGATGGGAGAAGCAGGAGAGAGGGGAAGGAGCCCTGCCAGCGCAAGACAGGGCTCAGATGTGATGCCCAAGTGGTTCGGGGCACTGCACAGTGCAAAAGGGTCAACTCCACGCTGTGGTCCAGGCAGTGGGTGAGAGAGATGCTACAGACTGGGCACAGTGCTATTGCAGGCACTTGGGAAGGGGACAGCCAACCAGCCAGACATGGGGCTGTCACCCCCTCAAAGGGCTAACAGAGCCCGGTGCAAGGTGTTGGGGAAAGGTCCCCAGAGAATGACGTGCCCAAGCACGGCACTTCGAGGCAGCATGAAGCAAACACGGGGTGCTTTCAGTGGCTGGAGCTGGCATGCGCACGCAGCACAGGGCTGAAGAAACACGCAATTACAAATGACTTAAGAAATGCCTGATTGCAGATAATAAGTAGCAGTTTGAATACCGAAGGCGCTGGTCAGATGGACGTAAGGGGGAGTTGTGACGTAGCTGCTTTGGGTCCAGGCTGTAGGACAGTCAGATCCGCTGCGTGCGGTTGTCACCCTTCTCCTCCGGTATCAGTGCTACCAGCTTGAAGCCTCCAACAGCCAAACCCACGCGATAAATTTAGCCCTGCGCCAAGCTGTGCGTGTGTGGGCAAGGCTGGAGGAGTGCTGGAAGCTGACTGGAGCCGTCAAGCCTTGTGAAGATGAGGGCAAGCAGCGGATGAGGGTAGCCAAGCCTCCATGTGGCCAGCAGCCGCCCCTGCTGTCCCACCACCACCCAAGCCACCGAGATGAGTGTCACAGCAAGCCGGAAAACCCCAAACCACCCTTCTGAAGGGTGGTGGCACTGACCTGTTGCCCAGCCCTCCGCAGGGCTCTGGGTGGGGGGGTTAGGTCCTCATTTGCTTTGTGGGGTGGTCAGCACCACCAGGAAGTTGGCGAGACCTGCTGGGTCACGCAACCTGGGGAGGAGGGAGAGGGGAGCAGGTACCAGGTCCCCAGCAGGTACCGGGGTGTGCTACAGGATGGACAAACATCTCCCCAGACTCATGCCACCTCCATGCTGGGAGCTGGGGTGGGAACTCTGCTGGGACATTCAGCTCTGGGGGAAATTCCAGCTCTTTAGGGAAACCAGGAGTTTTCCAATCCAAAGTCAGAAACAAACGACAGCATTTCCCAAGCACTGTATTGGGTCGAGCCACATTTTTGTCTGTTGCACAGATCAAAAAAGCTTTTTTAAATTTTATTTCCTTTTCTTTCTTCGCTTTTGACTTCATAAAACTTACTTGATTTCAACCATTATGAAGTGAAGTAATCTTTGGGAGCTCATGCTATGGCCTTCATTGATGTATCTGAATGCTGGAAGCTCAGCCTGTGCCTGCCCCCTGACTTCTCAGAGAGGTGATTCCCCCAATTAGTAACTTTGAATCAGAGACAAAAATGAAAGTAAGGGCAGCAAAACTATGGAGAAAACTAAAATGCCTTGTAAGTATCGAAAGGAAGCTCAACAGGAGTTGGCACATTCCCACAAAACTTCTGTTTTGCCTTAATGAATATTCAGAAGGGGGGTGGTGGTGGAGAAAACCACTTTCCTGGGAAATCCTGGATGGTTTCCAGCGCTGAGAGCCGGGCTAAGCCCACGAGAGGGAGCTGGTGCCTCTGTGCGGCGCCGGACTGGCTACTGAACGCGAAAAGCCTGTGCTGCCGGAGCAATTTCCAAAGGAAGAAAAACCAGCAGCCGGGCAAGGGACGCGAGGGCTCTGCTGGAAGCTGCCCAGGGAAGGACGGCTGCGTGAGCAGCCCTGGCAAGCCTCCAGCGTCTGCTTGCTCCCACGCCGTCGGCAGCCGGGGACGTGCCTCAGTTCGGCGGTGCAGGATTACTCTTGTTCATCTCATTATCAGCTCCTGGGGCGTTTGTGCTAGAAGAAGGGCTCTTGTATCTGAAGCCCAAAGCCGCAACCAAGCTCTTCAAGGTTTCAATCCACAGCCTGTGGCCATGGGCTGCTTGGAAGTGGGGTGCCAATCTCTGTCCCTCCCTGCAGTGCTCTTGGGAGTTCCCAGAATTGCTGGGCTGATGTGGGCACGGGCAGCATGCAGGGAACCTTATTTTCTTGGCACCTGCAAGGTTGCCTGGCCTGGGGAGTGAAGAGGGGTCCAAACTGGGTGGGTCTGCACCTTTCTGTGCCATTATGGGTGGCTGTCCCCTTTTTCTGATTTTCCTGCACATTCCCTTTTTGCAGTGACTCCTTTAACATCTTCCCTCCTCTCTAACGCTAAACTCCGCTAGCTCCCTCCCTTCCTGTTATAAATGGTCACGGCCAAAAGACAAGACTGGCACTATGCAAGCAAATAATGGAAATTCTCCTTTCTTCTTCCTCATCCGTGGGTTTTAGCCCCCTCTTTAACTCACTGCCTGATGCCTTCATCAACTGCATGGAACCAGAGAAGGGAAAAGATCCCCGAATGTTTTTGGGGAGAGGATGGTCCAGGTGAGGCTTCAAGCCCATGTCTGACCTCAGGAAAGTCATTTGGTATCTCCGATTCACGTGTTTCAGATGGAGATAACAACACGGGGCTTCTCCCCCTGCTCTGGGGAGCTCTTTGGATCTCAGCACCCAGTATCTCAGTGATGTTTCACCCGACTGGTCCAGGAATGTCCTTACACCCGGACCAGGGAGTGTCGCGCTGCCCACCCGGTGCCAAGCAAGGCTTGCACTGATGCCTCTGCGCTCAGATCCTGCCTCCCCCAGGCCCCTGCAGTGCTGTGCTGCTCTAACCGGTGTGAACACTCATCGTCTCCGTAACGCAATGCAGAAACCTGTCATGGCAAAACCGGGGCTGCTCCCACGTCGTTCCCTCCTCCAGAAATGCTGTTCTTTGACTCACTGTGGTGTTGAGGAGCTTTTGTTAGGAGCTCTGTTAGGAGCTGGGCACGCAAAAAAGAAAGACCTCTCTCCCCTGCTTTCCCATCACGCATGAGATTTTTGCAATGGGTTGATGTAGACACAGCGGTGAGGGCAAGGGAATGAACGTTGGTCAGTGCGTCAGTTGCTTGGCCAAAGCCTGATTTGGTGGTAGCAGGAGCACAAGTCTCATGGTCGGAGGCATGGGTTCAAGCTCATCTGAAGGCATTCAGGACCCCTTGGCCTCACTGCACGCTCAGCCATGAGGAGTTGCACAGTGCAACACTGCAAAAGGAGTTGCACAACTGCACTGTTGGCAGTGCAAACAGGAGCCCGTGGGGCCAGGACTTGGTCCCGAGGGATGAGCCCAGCTCCAGAACGAGATGCAGAGCCCCGTGTCCTCAGAAAGCATCTAAAGGCAGCAGAAGGGCTACATGCTGCTGCTGACCTGCCTCTCTCCTTGGCAGGCATGCTGCCCTCCTCCCCAGCACCGGTGTGGGTGAGATGGAGGGCTGAGAAAATGCTGCAGCTGACAGGAGAGCAAGGAGGATGCCTGGAGATGACCCCAGACCTGCAAAAGCTGGGAGACTGGCTTATCCGCTCCTGAGCCAGCTCCCAGCTGGATGTCAGCAGTGGTGAGAAGGGAGGGTGGTGCTTTGTCCCCTCTCCACATCTTAAAAACCTCCCCAGCCTGCTCTGCGTCTCAGTGTGCAAAGTCCTCCCCGGGTGGGAGGACCTTGCTGTGCTGCTGGGCTGGATGTCATTGGAGATGATGCTCCCCGCAGGGCTTGCTACCTGCTGTGGGGTGGAAGGATTCAGAGGAAGCAAAGCTTGAAGAACTGCTGGGTCTGACCAAATTTCATTTCCCAAAATACCCACTGTCACCAAGGCGTGGTGGCAGAAACCCAATCCTGCCTGAGATGCTCTCCTGCTTCCAAGGAAACCAGCACAAGTGGTGCTCAGCATCTCCCAAGCGTTACTGAAATGGTCCTGCCTGGACAGCCCCTTCCTCTTATTTGGAGCAAGAGGGAGCTGGGTCGGAGGCTGTCACAGCAGCGTCCCTGCAGATCATCTCACCTCCCACTCCAGACCTTCCATGCGAAATGCCACATCCTACTCATCGGCAGGAGTTTGAAGAAGCAAAGGGGTGGAAACAAGCTCCTGAAACTAAATGCTGCATGGAGGGAGTCTGGCTCCATCCAGACCGGTAAACAGTAGAGGACAGGGTCTGTCCTCCAGCCTTGAGGCTACGGGGTATGGCATGTTTGTGCCCAGATGGCTTGCCCCTTTCCATCCCCAAAACAAGGTGACCATATCCAAATGGTCCATTGGGCCATATCCTGCACGTGGCTTGGGAGGTGTTTCTTGGCATGGGTGAAAATTTAGCCTCCGGGGTGTGCTGATGGGCAATTGTGTGAGCCCGTGCCCTGTCCTGGACTTATTTACTAGTGCAGAAGTAGGCTTGCTGCTCTTTTTTGTTATCAGAGCACTTCGGGGGACCAGCCAGGACCCCACCACGCTGGACAACCCAAAGGAAGTGATGCCTGACTCCAGCAGGTGCAAGGATTGCTTAGGATGGCGCGTTGTATCCTCCCCTTCCTGGCCGTGCTTTTCCAGGGAAATGGGATGGAGTGGATAGGATTGGAGAGGGTGGGCAGGACCAGTCCCATCAGTGGGAGCTGGTGGCAGTGGGGACACTGGAGATGTTGTGGCCAGGTTTTGGCTGTGAAAGTGACACCAGAAGGCATCGCCTGGTGCTGAGGATGTGTTAGAATAGAGGAGATGCCCCACATCTTTGCTGTGAAAGCCAAACCTGGAGGATGAGGGGTGAGGTTTTTTCTGCGAAGCAGAGGTCTCCAGGGCTGAGCACACTCCAGAGCCTTTTCTGTTGGCTTTTCCTTCATCCCAAACTCCTTTTAGAGTGACCAAAAGTGGATTTTCCTCCACGTGAGGAGGCAGGAGACAACAGCTGTGAGCAAAAGCAGGGCCTGATGCCAAGCTCAATGCTTACAGCTCAGAAAGGGGAGGGTATTTCCCTCTCGCATGCTGTCAGAGGAAGGAAAGCTTCATGGGGCCTCTTTTCCCATCAGAGATCCTGCTTCTTTCCCCTCACTGTGCTCCTGCAGCAGCTTCCCTCAGTGGCTGTCTTTGGGTTGTGAAGCAAAGCAGAGACTGCAGCTGCTGCAGGCTGAGGAGCAAAAACCACTGCTCTCCCATGACGGTGATTTTGGGCATGCTTCTGTAGTTGGGAACGGGTCAAAACCCAGTACTCAGTGTACGCAATCACACTGGGGCGAGTAGTTCCAACTATGCCCTTTCCTTGGCAAGCACAAGGGTGTCTGCAAACCCAGGGTGGCTTTTCCACCCTGGTATTGCTCCCTGGCTCGGTGCAGGTGGCTTTTGGTTCCCATGCCCCTCCCAGGCTGTTATCCACAAGGTTTTCGAGCCTTTATGCTACGTGACTGGCGAGCTGGGTTTGGAGGGGGTGCTCTGCCAACAGATGGGATTGATCATGGCAAGGGAGCTGCTCTCACCGTACCCCGGAGCAGCAGGGATGGGGTGAGAGGAGCCAAAGCCTGGAGGGCTCGCTGCATCTGCAGTGTGCAGGAATGCTCTGGAGGCAGACCGATGCTGTTCCCTCCCTCTGCATGACCACCAGCACAAAGGTACCCCAGCAAAACCACGCCTTACTTTTCCAAAACAATATTTAAACACACACGCACGTGCACGTACACACACACACACATACAGAGCTTTGAATTTTTGGCTAAGCCTCCTGGGAAAATACCCTTTTGCTTGCCTGGTGAGGCACACGATTGTGTTCCCAGATACCCTGCTGTTTGTTTCTCTGCCCTGCCGAACACACCCATCGGGCTGGATGGTTTCAGCCAGGATGTTTCTGTCATCCGCAGCTCCTCCGCCTGCCGTGGGCTCTTCTCCTCTGGGGACAGCCCTGCTCTCCTTGTCCTCCTCGGCTGCCTTTGGTGAAGCGGTTGTGGAGGTTTCAGCAGGGCTGTTACCCAAGGTGTGACCAGTTTCTAGACGTAACAAGGGCCAGCCCAAGCACCTTGTTCTCACCATGAAGCTGGGGTTTTGATGCTATACCTGGCTGGGTCAGCAGGAGTGGGTCAGGAGAGAAACTGGAGCATCCTGATCTTCCCACACATGTGCTGAGTTTTTCGACTCTCAGCTGGGGCTCGTCTGCAAAAAAACAGACCCAGAGGCCCTAAAACAAATGAACAGAAATGAGGTTGTCTACGGAGCTCATCGCAGCTTTTCCTCAGCTGGAGAGAAAGGAATTTTTCTCATTTCACTCTCAGCTCTCACTTAACCTTGGAAATTTTAGCTATCAGGTTGCACAGCAGAGGATATTTCCAGCCTTAAAATACCCATCGCTCAAAAGCATTGGATGAGTCAAGAACCTAAAGCAAATTAAGAAAAAAAAAAAAAAAAGAACAATTTTGAAAACCATGACTGTTTCCTTGCCTTCTGGGGAAGGAGGGGGTGTGTGGCATGCTGGCAGCCTTTATAATGGGTAGATAAGGGAAATTACATTTCTTACAGAAGCAAAATGGGCAAATATGCTAAGATTTTCTTGGTGTCCCTGTGGACGGCTGTGGAGGCTTTCACAAGGCCAGCTGCTACCACAGCTGTGTCACAAATGAGTTTCTCTCATATCCCTGGCCTGGCAGCTCCAGATGACTGCTCTCTACACCACCATGCGACTCCAGGATCTTGAATTTTAGTTGGGAAAAAAAAAAAAAAAAAAAAAGACAGAAAAACCACAGTGATCAGAAAGACAGCTGTGATATCACATATTTTCTTCCTGCAGAGGACAGGCAAAATCATCTGTGGCAAAGCTTTTGGTTGGCTTTTTTTTAGCGTTTGTACTGGCATGGTTCAGCACCAAATTTCCAAAGAAATACCAAAGCATTGCTTGTTGGGACCAGCATGAACATGCTGGAGGAGATGGCCCCGTTTCAGTGCCTGCATGTTGACTGTTCATGTGAAAGAGAATCAGGAGGGCTGGACCTTGGACAAGGGGAAATTCCCACTTTCAGAGGAAAGGTGATGAGAGATTTGGGAATTATCAACTGAGCGGTGTTACAAGTGCAACTTAATAAACCTGTGGAGGGTCATTTCTCCCCAAATGCAGTTGTGGCCACTGGTGTCCTCCTTGGAGAAGACTGGCATTAAATCCTTAGGGGGTATCCCAAGAGGGTAATGGGATTTTCTCTTTTACCTCTTCTTCCTCCCAACCATCCTTCTTCACGGTCCTTTTTCCTTCAGATGCTGCAGATCTCTAATATCCCCCCCTCCTGGCTGCAGAGATCCCACCACAGACTAATCAACCTTGACCCTGGATCCAAGGAGGATGATTCACATCCATAACCTCTTCCCTCTGCAAACAGGGTGGTGACATCCAAATTGCTTGCAAGGAGCAACCCCATGTCAGGGCATTATCTGAGACAATGCTGGTTGGGGCGTGCCCAAGCTGTGTTGATGGTCTGATGGCATGGACGGCATTGGGGCTGGGCTTGTGCCTTGTTTGATGAGCTAGTCTGGATCTGGCCCTTGAGCCAGGACGTCAACGGAGATGTGAATCAGGATACTTGACCCCATGGGTGATGGTGTTGTTTGATGTCTCCCCAGGAGCCTCCAAGCTGATGGGGCTGAATTATCCCTTAAGACCTTGGAGGTCAAGGATATGTGAGAAAATGGATTTGGTACCTTCTTGGCTGGGAGCTGTGGCCCCAAAGGGCTCAGGTTCCTCACCACTTGTGACCAACAGCAAGGCTTCTGGTGACAGTCACAGCTGTCATGCCTTCTGCCTGGATCATCTTATGTTTCAGCCAGACATAGTGGATCTGGGCTAGCCTTGTGCTTCATAGCTGGAGGTTTGGTAGCCTCCATCATCTGCCACAAGGCTGACTTGAGGAGCTCTGTCCTGTTCGGAACCTACCAGGTCAGATCCAGACCCAGATGTGCTTTGGGGAAGGGAAGAAGAGCACAGGATGCCTGCAACAGTCAGGCTTGAGGGGGAAAAGGCAAAATCTCACATTCAGGTCTTCCTTTTTCCCTGGGGTTTCTGGCTCTCATGATCTTCCCCTCTTCACCCAACCCCATTGCCCTTGCATGGCCAGGTGAAGCACGCAGCCCTCCCTGACCTGTCAAGGAGGGAGGAGAGGACACGACCAGACCAGCCTGATGCTGTCTGGGGCTGAGCCGGACCGCTTGCCCTGCATGCTCCATCTGCGTGACTCAGGCACACCATGAGCACGACTCACGGCTGATTTCTTTCCTTCTCATCCCATGGCCTCTCCTTTCCCCCACTGAGGCTGCAGTTCGCAACCCTGAGCTGAAACGGAGAATTTCCTCCCTGCTGTCCATGGTTGGAGCCACTCTCCAGAAAGAAAAAGGAGAAAGTGGGGGGAGTTGACATTAAAAAGTCCCGGACTTGGCAGTTTGTTCCACATAGCTGCTCCATCATGGACTGAAAACGCTCTTTGTCTCACTCTGGTTACAAAAAGGGTACAAGCCTTGCACAACGTGCTCCCAAGGTCTGGCACGAACAGACGTGCTGGTTGCTGCCAAGCACAAAGTGGATTGAAGTTTCTTCCCTAAAACTCCCAGGCTCTGTTAACTCCTTAATACCCTCCACGACACCATCAGGTTTATACCCACCGGGCCCACTTCCTGCAAGAATATTTGCCCCACTGCCCTCCCCTTTTTTTGGTGTCCCCGGGAAAATAGTTTTAACACCTTCTTCACCTTCTTATCTTTCCTGAAGTCTCCTGCCACCATCTGTGCTCCCCACCACGCCGGTTGTATTCTCCCAGGCTTTTTTTCTCAGCCTTTTTCTCCCCTTGCTTGAAAAACTGGGCTGCTCTGTGCTTCAAGAGACACTCGTCTCCTGCCCCACCTCCGTGGAGCTGGTGGGAGCCCGGAGCCCCAGCGGTGGCCCTGCACGTGATTGCAATAGTAACAGTGCACAAGAATAGCGTGTTTTGGGACCTGGCCAGACCCTGGTTTGGGTCCGAAAGCTTTTGCAATTTTCTGCCTCAGGGACACAGGGATAGGGGCCAGGTGATGCTCTAGATGCCTTCTCCCTCTGGGCTCCATAAAAGAGCCTGCAGTCTGAGTCTAGCAACTGGTTAAACTGGGATTTGTGGAGCTATAGAAAATGCTCCTCAGACCTTGAAGAGCTACGGCTAATACTTAAGCAGTGCCTGAACGTAACAACATGTGCACTTTGCACGGCAATAAGTAATGCCACCACAGGGGACATGATGAAGGACCAATCCTTCCCTCCCATCCCATTTTCTTACCTTCCCTTTGCCTGTCTTTAATTATATCCCTGCTCAAGCTTTGTCTGTTTTCTTTGATTTATTTTGCTTTGTACCAACAGCTCTCAACTCTCTCCTTCTCTCTTTCCAGTTCTGGGTGAAATATTAATCTTGTTTATTATTATTAACCTTCCCTCTCTCTAATCTATTTAAATGCTTTCTCACATTTCCACTTCCTACAGCCCATTTCTCACTTGTAGATTTTTCTATTCAGCTGCACTTTGCTTTAACAGTGTCATTTATTTACTGCTCATTTATTTGTTTTAATTTCAAAGCCTTTCTCCTTTCTTGTTGTGGGCTGTGTTCATGCATTGCTCCCTCCTTCCTGCTGAGGTGGAGATTTTTCTGCTCAGTTGGCTCCAGGACGAGCTGGATTCAGACCAAAAATTCAGTTTCTTTTCTGGATTTTCAATGTGGATGGAAGGGAAGGAAGTTTTGCTTTCCATTTCACCAGCTGGCCATTATAAGTTTAGGAAACGTGCACTAGTACCTACTCTTTCCCCCCACAATCTAGCAGTTCGTATTTCTGTCCTGATGTCATTCACGTATTTGTACAATGTCTTGTTCAGAGTGTGACTTTTTCACAGATTATTTCCTAAGTAAAATTGCTACATTAGCTGTCATGTGGGTCTCTCACAACCTTGCTAAAAAAGGAGATGATTAAAGATTCATGCTCAAGGTCAGGGTAAGTCTGGAGAGCAGAGTGAAGGACTCTGAAAACTGGATGCGCGTCCCCTCTACCCCAGTATGGGCAAAGCAGAGACAGAAATCACTGGGGGCTGAAGCTGCTGTAGAAAATGAGGAATTGGGCAAAAGAATGATTGGAAGCAAATGAGCAGTCAGAGAGGCTGGGCAAGGAGCCATCTGCCCAGGATCCTGCAGATACGTGATCGGAGGAAGAGCCTATGAACAAACGTCTTGGGGAACAATTTGGAGAAAAGAAAGAGCAACCGGATGTTCTTTTTTCTGTTTCCACATGGTTCACGACCTTACAAGCCTTGCTTCTGCACTCCCTTGGTCTTTTCTCTCTCTAAAGATGAATGGCCCTGGTCTTCCGAGATCTCTTCTTGACCCGGGCTTGTTTCATTTCTTTGCCATTTTCCTTTCCATTCATTTCCAGTTTAACTCCCACAGCTGTTCTCTTGCACTTTCTGACTGCGGTGCACCTTGAGCTGTTTGGCAAGAAGTGACGAAGTGGATGTGGGAGCAGAAGGAGGGAGCCCAAACGGACTGGAAAGGTCACCGGGGACTGGAAAAACCTGTCAGAGTCCGGAGTTGGCCCACAGGTAGCAACAAACATTGTCACTTGGAAACCGTGGATGCTTCTGGAGGACAGAGAAGCAGAGCAAACAAAAGCATTGGATCCCATCCCTGCCTGAGCCTCTGTGACAGTCTCCGGGCACAAATAGTGGTGTTTCAGGAATGATACAATGCAACAGTTTTCTGCATAAAGCACTTTTCTTAGTACAAGAGAGTTAGTTCTGAATGACTGCGGGCAATCCAGTGAAAATCCCTTTTTTGCCTCCTCTCCCACTTTCCAGCATTACAGATATGAAGGTGTTACATCATGGCAGAGAGAAAGGATGGAGGATGCCAGACGATGCCTACTGTTTTGAAAGTGGTAAGCCACACCAGACTGGCACAGCTGCCTCTTTTGCTCCAAGTTTCGTGGCTCAGCCCTACAGAGTAAGAAGGGACTCCCATGTTTGAGTCATAAATTGTTCCCCCAATTAGCCATGCAGACCTCGTCAGCAAGAGTAGGTCTTGGAATAACAGATTGGATCTGAATGAGAGGTAGAAGAAATTGCTACGTGTAATGGGTTAGGTCCTATGTACAAACACACCCAGTGCTGATCCCATGTTATGGGCTGTCACTCCCCAAAACCTCAAATTGCTGTAATCAAAGGAAGTCAAAGCAAACGCAGTCCCAGTATAAAACCTTTCGGTAGTGTACCATCCCACACTGTGCAGGCTCTGAGGGTGCCACAACCATGAAGGCTTTTCTCATTGCCCTGCTGGTGGCAGTCCTGTGTGCTGAGCAAGGTAAGACGCTACAGAGGCTGGGGAAGCCAGGTGGAGAGGATGAAGATACCAGAAGAGAAGTTAGAGATAACATGGGAACAAGAAGGTTTGACTGCTTTTGCTGCAATTGCTGAAGTCTTGGTAGTGCAGTTTTTCTCTGGTATTGTTTGCTTCAAACAATATTTAGTGCGGTTGAGTCTTAGACTCTGCTTGAGCTCTGCCAAGGTGCTCATAACCCAAAGAAGATGAGTTCACCACTCTGGTTTCTCACACCCTGGAGTACCGTGCTCCGACCATCTGAAGATATACACGTGAACCGAAAAATGCTAAGAGGAAGAAAGCTGGGCTCACAGTTTTGCTTTTCATTTTATTTTTGTTCCTGAATGAAATCGCTGGAGTTGTTGATAAAGATAACAGGGCTGGTGTTGACACCGCAACTTCTGCCAGCTTTTCACTTTATTTCCCACAATGGCATTGCAATTAAAAAACTAGGTTGCTGGCAGATACTTGAAAGCCTAAGAGCTCTTTGCTCATAGATTTGATGAGCTTTTTTAAATGTCTTGGAGTGAATGTGTTTGTAATGGGATCCACAATGCATTGTGCTTGGCCTCTTTCAAACGGAGATGCAGATATGACTAGGCAATTGTCTAGAAATATCCAAATGAGAAACCGTGGCTGTCTGTGTGTGTTTATAATCCCAAGGACTCCTGCAAGTCTTTTTGCACCGTTAAGGCTGTTTCTGGCTGCATTAGCAAAACTAGAGCTAATGGAGGGTGGAGGCCAGATGTAGTAGGCAAGGCTTCATGACAACTGTGATGGTTTAAGTGGTTTCCTGACTGGGAGGGTTTTTTTTTGCATCAGTCAGCAAAAGAGAACGAGTGCATTTCAGTTGCTTTTGCGCATTTCAGTTGCTTTTGCACATGTGCTTGGGTCTTGGCTCTATCGGCAGCACGAAATGGTTTGAATGACAGCGTGAGGTTTGTCAGAGGAACAGATCGGGGACAACTGCAGCGACTGTAAAATGCAATAACATATTTGCTAGGCAGCAAGCCTGGGATTGCTCTGGCATGGCATGCAAAAGGGCAGCAGGCACAGCTCGGGTCAGGGGACCTCCAGAGGGAGAGGTGGGAGGCTTCACTCATCCAAGTGACGGAGAAGCAGCGAATGCTGACGAGTCCATTAAAGGGAAGTTAAAAACAGGATCCAACAAGGATCATTTTGTCTGTTGTTATGCAGAACACCCACACTCGCAACACCTGGCACTAGGAAAGAGTATCTGGGTAGGTTTCAGAACAAGATGGTCAGTCATTTGGTGAGGTCCAGAGGTGGCTCCAGAGCCATAGCCAGGGCACCTGAGCTCTTGCAGCAGAGAGGGGTGGCCTTTTCTTTTGCAACCTCGGGCTGTTAGGGCATAAAATGGCTTTTCATTCTCTTTTAAAGCTGCTTCTGGAATTGTCTAACCAAAAGTCATGGACAGGTTCAAATTCAGTCATGTATTTGAATCAGCTGAGCAGCCAGGCTTTGGAGAATGCTTGGGAAGAGCAGGTTCAAATTAAATTGAAAGGAGCTGCTCTGTGCAGAAATAAGGACCTTCCTGGGCTATAGAAACCTAAGGGAGCTGACCAGGGAAAATCTGGTCTAAATGAGAACCCTCCCTGGGTTGCCATTTGGTCACCTGCCACCAGGAACACTCGACCAGTGGTGGCTATGGAGCAGGCTGTCCTGAGAGCTGCTCAGCTGCCTCTGTCACCCCTGACCAGAAACGTAAGGAGCACTTCATGGGACTCTGAACAGGAGGTAAACCTTTTCCACCAACTATGCATCGACCTCCAGGGAACTTGATGGTACGTGTCTGTGTTTCTAGCTTGGCCAGCTGGCCAGCCTGGAAATCTGACTCTATTTACTACAGTTTTGTTCAGAAATAGGTATTCTATCTCTTTCTGGCTTTGTCATAGTCCTGGCTGAGACCTGCTAGTAATATCACTGAGGACATGTTGTTCCAGGCAATGGTAGAAATAATCTCTCCATTGTTCAGAGCAACCTCTCCCAGGGAACTCCCTTTAATGTAACTCATGTGCTCAGTAGTTTAGTTCACAGGGGTGTCATAGGCTTTAATAAATTCATGTTTGTATGATGTTTTGCAGATGCATTCTGAAAATACTCAAAATAATCTCTCACCTGAGAATGGTGCCAGTTCATCCTCTCCTTGCCAAAACTATGCTATAGTAAACTACACCAGGTTGCAAGTCCTGCTTTGCAGGTTGGCTGTCAGTCAGGCCAACGTGGCCCCTGGGGAGATGGAGCTTGGTCTGAAAGAAAAGTCACATGAGAGCGCTGCCCAATGTTTCAGATTTAATTACCAAAAATCTCAAGTAAAGAAAGAAAACTCGGTTTGTTCTTTTGTTTGCATTTTCAGCTTCATTAATCAAAACCAACTTCTTATTTCACTTCTCAAGAAAACTCATTTGTAACGTACTTTTTACCTTGTATTTTCCAAGAGACACGGCTTTTGAAACTTTCTTCCAGTAGGGCACTGCTGGAAACCACTAACGTGTGTCATGCTCGCTCTTTCCAGCTTCCTCACTGTTTTGCTACACGTGTGAAAACGAGCACTCCAACTGGAACTGTCTTAAAACCTACAAGTGTGAAGATCACGAGAAATACTGTATAACCACATACAGCTCTGCTGGGTTCGGTGAGTACTAGTAACACATCAAGGTTGTTTTTTATGTTCTTTTTGTTTGTCTGTCTGTCTGTTTGTTTGTTTGTTTTCTCCAGGGACATTGATGGGCAATAACTTCTTCAGGGCAGTAGTTGGTCTTGTTGGAAAGAGCTGATCACTGAGGTTTGAGGCTCTCATCATATAACGTGTCTGTATCCTTCAGCAGCGCCTTGTGAGCCACCACCTGGGCTAGGTTCCTCACCACCTTGTGGCAGGGCTGGCTGGAGCAAACAGATTTTCATGAGCAGATCTTGCTGCTTGCTCTTGAAGCTCATATCCATGCTTTGTAATGGAGGACAGAAAAGGGTTGGCCATAAGGAACATGGTTTTAGAAACTGAATATGTATTGGCAGTGATTTTTTGCTTTCCTACATGAAGCATGGCATGGGTTTCTAGCAAGGACTTTCCAGTGTCATGCGTTTGAGCCAGGTTGTGTGGGCACTCATCCAGCACTCATCAAATCCGCTCATCTCTGTTATTGCTGCATTGCAAATTAAGCGTAGAGCAATATACCTCCTCCCATTGTCCTCTGGTCAGGACTTGCAGATGAATCTTAAATCACAGCTCTCCTTTCTTGTCTGTTCTCCATCCAGGCAAGGACGCAGGATACCGCATCACCAAGAAATGTTCTGCAGACTGTCCTGAGACTAATATGAACTTTGGTGTGGCGGCCTTTTCCACCAAATGCTGTGGTACCTCCCTGTGCAATTTCAGTGGAGCCAACAGCGTGAAAATCAGCTACGCTGTGATGTTTCTGGGAATTGTGGCCAGTTTGATTTGTGTCATCAGGGCAGGATTGTGATGAGGGTTGCAGGTGGGAGAAGAGATGACAACCCAAGGACCTACATGGTCTTGCCAAACTTAGAAAAAAACATCTTCTGTAAAGTGTCTCCATCAGGGTCTATGCTATTCTGCTTTTTCTAAGACCTTGTTTCAGATCCAGTCAACAATATGGCATGGCAGTATAGCTCCTGTTTTTTCCCCTATATGATTTGTTGTTTTGTACTAATTTTCCCTGAGAAAAGTCTTTTGATATCATGCGTGTGACAATTGTCAGACAAAATAAAGATTTATGGTATTCTAGAGTGTGTTTGATATTTCCACATTAAGCTCAGCCTGAGAAAACAGCTCAGCCAGAAAGGACTGTAGCTTGAGTCCCTACTTCACATCAAATTCTTTTTATTTTTTAGCATCTGGGAGTCCTCTCTTGATTGCTTTTCTCCGTTGACTCAGTTGCATCCAGCAGCTCAAGAAAGACACTCCATAAAGCCACATGTTATGCCTGATCACTTAGATCTGATGAATGAAGGTGTCAGTCTGGAAAGGTCAAAGCCGTTTGCGTTGTCCCCGTTGTAAGTTGGTGCTTGTAGCAGCAGAGAGAATTGTTTTGTAACTACAAACACGCAGGAGTGAGGGCTTGGCACGTTGCTCTTGTGGCTGTGCCAGTAAGTCCTCATGTGATCTCTGCAAGGTGGATGATTTCATCTTTAAAAATGAGTAAAAGTCCCTCCCCAAGATGCTGGGAATGTCCAAGATGAGGACGGTGCTGCTGGAGTTGTCCTCATTGAGAGGGAACCTCTGTGCCTGCTCGGAGAAGACGCTGCTGAGTGATTGCTCGTGACTTCCCTACAGGGAGCGGGGGAATGGGCTGAAAGAGCCTGGCAGAGGTGGTGGTGCCTGATCTGATGGGGAGGTCTCTGCTCTGTACCTGCTGCGTTTCCCGGCTTGGGGATGGGGGGAGATGAGGTGGAGATCCCAGAGGAACTCTTGGAGAAGCAGAGCTCTATCTAAGATGGCCAGACGACATGCATTCTTGGAACTGGAGGCTATGTAATTCCTGGCTGAGCACCGTACAAGCACTGCATTTTGGGAGGGCTCATACAGAAGTTGCACCTGGAAAAAACCCTCACGTTTGCAACCCAGCTGGGTTTGGGAGAAGTCCTGCTCCACCAGCGCTCAAGGCAGGCTGCAAAGGGCACGAGCTTCCGTGCTATGGCGAGAAACCGCAGCGCTGGCTGAAGGCTGTGACGGTGGGATGATGTTTAGTCATTCTGTAAAGATGTAATTTCTGGGCAAGGAAGGTGTCCTGGCATATGTTTAAATATGAGATGGGCCAGCTGTAGAATGGTAGTGTTGTGGCATTTCTGTGCAGAGAGACCAATGGAAACTTGGCTTTTGCACTCCTTTTTAATCACTTCTACCATCACTTTTCCTGTGTGCTAACCACAGTAATTTCTGAAATTATTCTCAAGGCTTTTGGCCAACTGGAAAATCCACAATCACATTTGAATTAAGCGTGGTGGTTAGTTTTAAATTTCAGCTTTTGTTTCAAGAAAAATATGTGTTTTCACCAAGATAAAGAAATTGTTCATCCTTCTCATGTGACAATTTCAAAAAGGTTTAGAACAAGACAAGCAAAACTCTCATCCCCCTCACTCTCAGTTAAATTCTTTGTTCCTCCTTCCAAAACGTTCTGGAATTTCATAACTTCCAAATGCATGTAAACTGCAATATTATCTTCTCCTTTGCCTGGGTCCCTCTATAGTGACCTAATGATCTGTGTCCTTTCTATCCCCCTGGATTCTTTTCAATCTATCTCACCTGGTACTGATGGGAGATGAAGGTAGCATTAGCATCAGAGAGACATACAGGACCAGTTGGAAGAGTGCAGGACATCTAATGGCAAATCCCAGCTGACAGAAACCCTGCAATAATTCCTTTAAAAAATACAGCCTCTCCATCTCAAAATTTCAGCAGCTTGCAGGAGACAAGAGATATTTTAGTTTTTGCTTGGATAAGACTACAAGGGAGGGGAAAAAAAAAAAAAAAAAAGAAAGTGCCTGGCTGAGCTGCTATTTCTGTACCTGTTAATGGATGCTGTTGGCTGAAATAAATCTGAATGTGGGCTGCCTCTGCAGCGCAATGTGCAGGCTGCAGAACGGCATCGCCCTGTGACTGGAGCCCCCTTTTCTGCTGTTATTTCAAATAGTCTGCAATAAAAGCTGATTTACCAATAAAGACTCATGACATCTCTTCTGGACTGGAGAAAATAAACTATTTCACATGGAGTGAGGGTTACAGTCCCTTCTATGGAGGGTACAAGCTCCTGTTTTCCTCCTGCCTGGTATGTTACAAAGGCACTGGCTTTACAATGCCAAACAACACCCCTCCTTTGAGCTTTCTTGGTTAATTGCCACCTCTGTTTCAACAGAGTTTCATGCTCTACCTATTGAGAAAGCAGAAATTTCCTCACCTTAGTCATGCAGGTCTCCATACTAACAATATTTGTATGTCCAATTTACAGGGGCTGGAAAGACTTACATCACCTGAAGAACCGGGCATGCTTTTTCAATGAGATCATGACCGTAGCTGGGTCATATTGGAAGCCCAAATATGTAGTGGGAAATGGAAATCTGAGCAACTCTGAGAGCAGAAAAAAGGGGAAATACAACAGATGGAGAGCAGCAAGGGGCAGAGTCCCTGGCAGAAGCTCAGGGCACGCAGGTTGCTACTGTAGCTCTGACTGCCATGTGAAAGGGATCCAGCTGGACCATGTCTGGGACTGTGCCTCCGTCCCTACGATTAGATGGCAGAAAGACAGTGGTGGGAGGAAAAGGCAACAGAAATCAGAAGAAGATGAGAAACATTCTGATTTTGTGCAGGGAGATAGGATGGAACATGATAAAAAAGGAGGAATAATGAGCACTGCATGGAAACCCAGGGGAGTATTCTTATTTGGCATTTCAAATAATTTTGGATGGCTATATATATATATATATATGTTTGGTTTTTTTTTCTGAAAACTTAATGAGTTGAGAACCTTGATCAGGCAGCCCCTCATTCTCCATGCTTTCATTGTTTTGATATATTTTTTTTCTTCCTGACATTTATTTTTTGCAAATTGTGAGAAAATTCACAGCTTCTTCAATGTGATGGGGGTGGGTGTTATTTTTATTTTTTAATTTAGATGTTCATTTTCGTTGCCCAATGGATTTATTTTCCAATAAGACAACATTTTCCCTCACGTAATATATCCAATTTTTGGACCGAAACATTTAGGATTTTGAACTGCAGTATTAAAAATGCCCACAGAAAATTATACCCAATCCCCTGTGAAATGCAGTGGAAGGAGATTGCTCTTGTGATCTAGCTGTACTGACAGTCCTGGGAGACATTTTGAAAATGTTTCAATCCCAATTTCAATTTCAAATTCAATCCATTTCCATATGCACGAGAACAGCACGTGAGGACAGGATCCTTGATGATGCAGCCTGCGCTGAGACCCAAGCGAGCCTGGAAAGGCGAACACTCCTTTTCTCACGTGGATGCTGTTTTGTTTTTGTGTTTTGTTTTTCTTCCACTTATCCAGAATTAGAAACTGTTGCATACTTAGTACCAGATGAACAAGCCACATTGTGAAACAACTCAGAAAAGGGGGGGGTGGGAGATATACGCTTACTTAAGATTTCCAACAAAGCATACTTCCCCATACAGGCACTGACACGTTACTCTCAATCATTCATCATCTGACACCGCAACCCTATAGTTATTATCCCAGCATCAAAGCAAACACTGCAGAGGTATAAAAACTGCCCCGTGCGAGTCCTGCTTGTTTTGGAGGCTGCGAGACCTATAAAGGATGAAGACTTTTCTTGTCGTGCTCGTCATAGCCCTGTGCATGGAGAGCGGTGAGTCGCCAAGGATTGTTTTGTGCTAGCAAGACCTCAGAGCTGGGGCATGCCTTTGATATAGCAGGGTGACGAGGGGATTTTGCAGCATGAATGGGAATGCTGAGGCTCGTTATGCTCTAGAGGATATTCCATTCTTCAGGATAAGAAAGAGCCGACCCTTTTTGTTTATTAAATGCTTCTTCCAGCCAGGGGATGTATCCCCACCAGAAGAAGCTGGAAGGATGCTGAGGAGCTGAAGTGGGGGATGAGTTACCCATCTCACCTGATCCATTCTATCCCATCCCGGCCCTTGGAGTGGCTCCATTCAGGGAGCTGTGAGCCTAGAGACTTGGTGCAGCTCCATGAGAAGGGGAGTTAATTGAGGTTTATACATGCCGGATAGGGAAGTGGTAACATCTGCAATAAGGCTGCAAATTTGACATAAAGTACAGCCTGATTTTTTTTTTCTTGCTTGTTTATTGGATGCAATTACAAATCTTGATTACCTAAAATGGTAGAGATGGTCATGCCACAAGAAAATGCAGTTCTGGCTCCCATCCCTTTCTTGCAGCTTATTGCTTTGAGCTGCAACTTTGTCAACATTGATCCCAGACCTGGGATTGAGATGCAAAGTCCTATTCTTATTCTGATAAGTTTTTTTCTTTATCTTAGCATCCCTCTGACTATTCCAGGGGAAATATTTGGTTCCCTCAGCTCAGGTGGCTTTTGCCTTATTGCAAACTGAATCTTTCTCTAGCTCTGTTGTGGGGCTTTACCTGCAAATTACCGGCCTCTCCGGTCCCCATCTAGCAGAGCACTAAGGCTCTTAGTTAATTTGAGGCTGTAAATGTTCTTACTGTGGGACTTCACAGGCTTTAAGTTTGGTGTGTGCTAAATCATTGTGCTCATGAATCCTTTCCTGCAGCTTATCAACTGTAATCACATCTTTTAAAAAGATCACATAATGAGACAGCAAACTTACTAAAGGAGTCAGTGAAAATTCACCCATAGGCAGCACCATTTTGCTGTGCAATCTAGCCAGAAGGCTGGTAGCTGTTCCAATTAATCCTGAACCTCACTGATTTTAACGGTGCAAATCCTGCATCTGCCAGCACTTGCACTTGCTAGTGCTTTACATATGTAAGCTGCTTATCTGGGTGGCTCAAATTATTCACATGAAAATCTTCCTTGAAGAATGCTCCTTTTCATTTAGAACAGAGGTCTTCCTGGGCACAGACAGGAGACCTTCAAAGGCAGCCACATGTCTCCAGAGTCATCCACAGAGAAGGCTGAGCAGGAGAGAAACCTCCTGAGCACAGAGGGACGTTGGTAAAATCACCCTGCAAGTGCCTGCCCCCTCCCATGGCAACTGGACTCTTAAATTACCAGCTTTGGGAGGTTGGGATGAAACAGAACTTGGGCATCCAACAAGCTCCACTGTTTCCTGCATAGGTTCAGGAAGTTTCACTTTGAATAGTCTTGATTAAAGAAGCTGCATTAATTAAGGAATAAAATGAATTACATATCTGGAAAACCCAGTTTGGGGACTCTGCTCTAGGATAAGGCTATCCTGGGAGGAAAGGGTGGTTCCTAGTGGGGTGAAGCAGAGATGTGCGTGAGGAGTTTGCACAAGAGAAGAGAATGAGGCAACACTAATTTGCATGCAGATGGTCTAAAGGAGGGTCCTAGACTCAAAAAAAAAAAAAAAAAAAGGGAAAAAAAAGAAAAAGCTGCCTGCTGTGTCAGGAAAATACCGAATGCAAGAGCCAGGCAGGAGAGCTGAGAGGGTGTGGAGACGGCAACGGCCACAACCAAGGTAGGAAGCAAACTGCAACAGTCTTGGTATCACCAAGTCAGAGCAAGCTGGGTCCAAGGCTGCTGAAATTGTAAGGGTGTTGAGCACGGGAAAGGAGGGAGATGAGATTTGAGACACTGCAAGACCAGTTGCCCAACCTCTGTGTCCTCTGCTAGCTGCTCTTCATCAAGAGATAACAGAAGGAGAGTAGGATCTGCAAGGACTAGAGACCACAAGAGGAAAGTGAAGGTCAGTGCTGGGTGTCCATGGAAAAGGCAAAGGGGCTGTTAGCTGCAGTGGGGAGAGGAGGCTGTTCGCACAGAGACAGAGAAGGATGACTACTTCCTTAAAAGGCATTTTTGTGGTTTCCTATGAAATGTAGTGCACAGCCCGGTCACTTGGATTCATGGTCTAAGATGGGGTCAGGTCCTGGCTGGTAGGACACTGCGGAGTGGAGATCCTGTTTGGGTCAGATGAACTCGTCTAGGGTCAAACAAGGGCAGAAATGAGGTTGGGACATTGCTGGCAAAGGCACCAACAAGGGCAAAGAATCTTGGGCGAGGGAGAAGAAGGACGAAGGAGGTGAAGAGCAAGGGAAACAAAGCCAAGGGACAGTGCTGGTACAAGAATAAGATGGATATTAACTGGCCACGGATAGGGATAGTCTGGGAATGAGAAAAATGAGACGAATCTCCATTGGGTGACATTACTGCAGGAGTGTTTGCTCCAGATAAACAGATGAGCAAGAATTTCCTCTTATCATGCAAAGAAACCTTCCCCAAGGATCTCTTTGCTATGAATGACTGCTTTGGCTTACTTGAGTGCTAACTGTTTCCATTCATTCGTATTAGCACAGCGCTTTGCAGACGCACGGTGTTACAGATGTACAAATTTGGTAGTGCTAGAGCGTCTTCACCCATGGATGGTTGTGAAAAGGAGTGTGCTCCAGCTGAGCGGCTGGTTTGCTGAGCCCTGTCATCTACAGGTCCAGGATTGCCTCCCAGCACAGGAGAGCTCCAAAAATGAACCAGTGAAATGCAAGCATCCATCTTCCCATCAAACACTGAGAGGCAGAGCTACAACGCTCGTTCCTTATTCGAGATGTGTTGTGGAGGCATACAGTAAAAAAGTCACACCCAGTATGGCCAGGGGGGTTAACCTCAGACCGCTCTTCCTTTTTGTATTCAAAGAGATTTTAAAAAGATTTCACTGTTGGTCTGTCTGTTCTGAGAAAGGATGTGTAGGCCAGGACTCTTCAGATAACTTGAAGAGGATGTGGAACAGAGTGGACAGGAATCAGCTAGTCTCTTTCCACACAAGAACTATTGGCCATCAGAGGAGGCTGGAAGGAGCCAGGTTAGAAAGAGACCACAAAAGCTTCATGCTGCAAGTAGTGTAAGACTGGGGACCTCTTTCCAAAAACACATTGGGGATGCCAGAAGTTTAAATGGATGCAAGCAAGGCTCAAGTGAGTATCCAGAAGGGAGATCCCTTGAGGGTTACTAAAAAAGCAAACCACATCAGTGTCAGGAATCTGAGCTTAAAGTAATTTGGGTCCAGGAGAGTTTCCGGGGGGAAGTTTCATACACTTGTGCACTGTGCACTTACGCTTTCCTGGCTGCCTGCCTGTGGCTGCCGGGCTTGATAGATCCTCAGTCTGGAGCAGCACCACCAGTTTTGTGTTCCTGTGAATATTTATAGAGGTGAGCGATGGGTGTTGTGTGCTTCTTTTGCAGCTTTCTCCTTGACGTGTTTCACATGCAAAGATGCGTCTTCCAACATACACTGTCTCAGTACAACCACGTGCTCGGATCATGAGAAGTACTGTCTCACGACGTATTCTACCACGGGATTTGGTAAGTATGAAGCTTTTTCTAGGGCTCTGATGACAAAGGGGGTTCAGGTTAGGCTGACTGCAGCGTGTCCTCCCACCAGAAGGTGTGGCAGAAGAATTAAGAAGGATGATGGCACACAGAAAGCTAATCTTCCAGCAGGTGGGAACTCAGCATAACACACCTCTGTCGCAATATATCGTAACCATACCACACTGCTTATTAAACACACTCAGGAGAGGGAAACAATGGAAAAGAGAAGATTTCTCTGCACAAACCTCTTGTCTTATCTACAGGCTCACATATATACTGATGAGGTCGTGGGAAGGACCAGGTGTTGTGGAAGGAACAAAGCCAGGGCACGGTGACGACAATATCTTGGAATCTTGGAATCTTGCACTATATAAATGCGTCAGATCTCCAAATTCCTGATTCAGGTTGCATTCAGATGGCCCTGAGAATGCCATAGGAGTTTTTTTGTCTAGGGATGGTCTCCATAGGTCACATATAAACAAACCACGATGCAGTGTGCCGAAGCCCAAGGGAAAACCAACAGCATTAAATATAGAGCAATATATTCCCCACTGGATGTCGTGCAGACAGTCTATCATTTGTTAAAAAGAAACACAAGGTAAAAAAATCTGACTTTTCTCCTTGTTCTCTCTCCCACTTCAGGCAATGACCGTAAACAGCATATTACCAAGAAATGCTCTGCATTTTGCCCATCAATTGACCTGAATATTGGCATTGCTGGCATTGCTACCAGCTGCTGCGAGACTTCCCTGTGCAACATCAGTGGGGCCAGCAGTGTGAAAACCAGCTACACCATGATCACTGTGGGCATCTTGGCCAGTCTTGCCTGCATCCTTCGGCTGGGTTTCTAAAGGGGCTGGGGGCAAAGGAGCTGCTTGGTCTTGCACTGCAAGAGTTCAAAATCTGGGCTGTACAGAAGTTTCTGCCGGGGTGAATGCCACCCTGTTTCTCCTACCTGGTGTGTCACATCCCATCAGCAAATATTTTTGCTCTTTCCATGCTCTGATGACCACGCACAAGAGCATGACCCTACCTCAAAATGGTGTTTGGAAGAGAAAGGCATGACGTGGTGCTCTGTACCATATAGGTGTACCATACAGGCACCATCTCTCCTGCTACATAACTTTACAACTCCACGTATTTTTCCCCTTCATTTTGGCTTTACCATTCTCCTGTGACATTTTTCCCTTTATACCGTTTTCTGCCCTTTACCATTTTGCTCTGAGGAAGCCTTTGATATTATAGTTGTTAAACAGAAACTGGGCACAATAAAGTGTTATTTTAGTCTATTGTGTGAGCGTGTGGCATGGTACCTTGGGCACAGTGGCCGGATGAGTCCCCGTTAGCAGCAACAAAAGTGGAGGCGTTAGTCTGCAAGCTGAATTGAAATAATGCTGAAATATATTGCAATTGCTTTGCTTTCACTTCAGGAAGCCTCTCCTAAGGTCTCCCTCTCTCTCTTTCCTGTATTGGCAGAAGTGTCATTTTGTGACTCCATTTTAGAGTAAACTGTATTCTATTTCACTTGCTTTCAACTTCTCTTCTGGGTCAGCTGGCAGAAAGGAAATGGCTGCTGAGCTCTCCAGCAGGCAAACGGAGGGGGCAAGGTGGAACCCAACGCAAAGGGATCTTGAGCATCAAATTTTCTTTAAAGTGATTTAAGATCTTCCAATGGAAGTTGCTTTATAAGCATTACGGATTATCTTGAAAGGGAGGAAAAGTATATCGCGTGGTGCTTAAAGGAAACTCATCAGAAAAGACAGTTGGTTTCTGCCGTGCGTCCGCTGGAGTGTGGAAATTTAAGCTTCATTTGTAACAAAATATTAACTCTGAAAACAAATCTCTTACGTTTGCTAGTCAAGTTTTCTACCTGGGTTAAAATTGAAGGAAAACATTCCCCTGCGCTGACCTTCCTTGTGGATAATCTTGGCTGTGAATGAGAGGTCTGCTCACTTAAACCTTCCTGAAGTGAGTCACATGAGGCTGAAATGCTTTCTCCTGAGCTGGAGAAGCTCTCCATTAGGATTACTCCAGCAAAGATCTCCCGAGGTAATTACCTGGGTGCAGCTCACCGAGCTGGTTCTGTCTCCGTAGACTCACCGCACAGGGAGAGCAGCTACTCACGTTGCTCACTCAACTGGGGATTTGCCGAGAGCAGAGGAACAGCAACGCCCAGAAATATCCAGATCTTTATAACAGGTTTGCGAAGGAAATGTGGTCTTACACCCCCAGATTACCCCAGCCTGCTCCTGTCTCTTCTTGCCCACCCTTCCTCCCCTCCATGTCCAGTGCACTGCCTGGCTGTTTTGTTTCCCAACCTTCTTCATTGGCTTCTTCATCCAGTCTCAGCCTGGGCTTTGCTTCCAACCTCTATTTTCTTCCTATAGCCTCATCTCCTTTTTTTCTCCTTGGTGCAAATGCAAGGTTGAACAAGGATACTCCATCTTTAGCCATGAGACTCTTGGTTGTCCCTATGGTTTATATTGTGCTGCCATCCCTCAGCTGAGCAGGCTCCAATCTTCTATCCAAAGTACCCCCTTCACCTTTTTTCCCCTCCTGTCAAATTTAGAGATATTTCTGTGGCACAAACACTTGAACATCTTGAACAAACCAATAACTGTTTTGTGGCCTTGGATGGCCATACTCTGCCCTACATCCAAATCATATGGTGGTGATGATCAAACTACTTGAAGTAATCTCCAGTCTTTGATATCCACAGGCTTAGGTTTTCTTAGGGACAATGCTAGTTGGCACAGGCCAAGATCAAGCTGGGGCAGTATTAGTGACTGCAGGACAGGTCTCGTCCTGCTGAGCTTCTGAATATAAACCTCCTCTTGGCATCCAGGTTTAAAAGAAGGTCATGTCCTGTGCTACCTGAACTCAGCAGGTGCCTCTGCTTTGGGCTGGGAGGGAAGCTGGGACGTGAGGGATGAGCAAAGGGATGAAGATATTTGTTAGAACCTGCTTCTGTCATGCAGGGTTTCATGGTCTGCTTATGGCCGTCGTATGGAGGAGTTATGAACAGCACCGAGAAGCCAGGATTCCTGTCCTGAAGGGAGCAGTTCCATCTGTGGGCCCCAGCCTACCTCCCTCTCACCTGGGTTCTCCCTGACCCCACAGGTTTTACATTGCCTCCTGCCCAGCAACACAACCCACCAAGATCAACCCACATCTCAGGTTACACAAAAGGGTCCTTATCTGGAGATGGGAGTAGCAATTGCCCTGAGGCACAGGAGGTCCTAGAACCATGAAAGCTTCCACAGTAAGCCGTCCTTGGCAACAGGTGTTGTGTAAGAGGAGATTCCTCTCTGCCAGCCTCCCTGAGAAATCCTGATGCGACATCTCCCGTGCAGATGCAGGTGCCTAATTCCAGGTCCCTCCGCCCAGTGTTTCTTATTTGTCAGCTCCCATGATTGCACACTCCTCCCATGAGAGCATCAAACTACCCTGCAGAGACATCTGGGATGCCTGGAGGGCTCTTGGGAAGAAGATGGGCGTCTTGCTCAAATAGTTGGGATTGCTCCTCGGAGGTAGCTGGCTCTCTCTCTACATGGATTATATAACAGCTCGGTTTTCAGTGCTTTGAGTCACCGCGCCAGGACCTGAATCAGCCAAGGAGGCCTTGCCCTGCCTAAATTAGGCACCTGTAGGAGGTGATTTGACCTTGGCCCTTGTTTTCCCTCACTCAGGGCTTTATCACCATTGATATGGAAGGTTCTATGTTGCCTTCTGCTCTCCTTGAATGTTTTGGCTCTGTTTTCCCTCACAATATCAATATTCCTCCCTTTCTCTCTGCTTATTTGTCCAGATCAGATGAACACCCAGTGCACCAGTGACAAAGCAGGAGACAAGATGGATGCATAAGATCAGAGCAAGGTCTTCACTGGGTCTAAAATGCTTCTGAAAGCCATGGAAAGTGGCTAGAACAACCCCTTTTGAAAATCAGCTGTGGCTCTTTTGTCGTATGGCCAGCTCATGGCTCCATTTTGAGGTCCATTTTAGTTTTCCCAACTGCGTATCGATGAAGTCACTCTACAGAGGTGAGTCAGGCCCCATAGTTGTTCTGGTCTTCCTCAATCTTACTTCTCACTGGTGTCCCTGGCTGGCCTGTTCCAGGCCTTCCTCCAGGCTGACGTCTGTGATGCTCGTCAGCAGGAGATGCCTCCCCACTTTGGCTGCTTAATTGTTGCCTCTGATTGCTTTGAGTTTTGTAATCTGTCCTCTTGAGAAAGAAGGAATCACTGCAACCTAGTCACTGGGCTGCAAAATTAGCCCCCTCTAGATGCTGGGATGAGAGCATGCTCCAGCACTACTGTACACCTAGGTAATAACAAAGACTTTAATATCTTGGGGACAGCTCCCAGAAAACTGTTTGACATAGAAGAGCTGGTTTCCTACTCAAATGTCTTTTCTGAGTCTCAGTTACACACTTGTTGGCAGTGCTTAACCTCACTTGCTGACTAATAAGCTGGTGACCTGATGAAAGGACTGAGCCAAAATCTTATTGCATGAAGGTTCATGTAGAAACGAAAGGGTGTTGGCAAGGTCAGCATGATGTGGGATACGGCAATAACTAGAGCAGTCTTTTGCTCATGGAGAAAGGGGGCAGTAATACACAGAATAGAAGCCTATGGGAAAATTAATAGGATCAAAACAAAGGAAAAATGGTTGCTTCCTTTTACCCTTACTGCAAAATACCAGCGGGAGGAGATGCCCGCTAATTATGAAGAACAACCTGCTCATAACACATTTGGACAGTAAACCCAATTGCCCTCTGAAAAGCAGACGGTTCAATCTGATCATCACCAGCATGTACCCTGCTGACCTCACAAATGTCCAAAACCAAGAGCAGGGATGTCTGTTTTGACATCAGTCTTGAATAACTCTGGAATTCACCACCTGATGATGTCATTCCTGGAGCAGTTTTAGGAAGGCCTGAAAAGTGTCAGGAACTCGTGTGGATAAGAAAATCATCCAGTGTCTAAATGAATCATATTAGACACAAAGGAAACAACCCCTTGTGCTGCAAACACCAAGCAAATACCCTACTGATGACTACTCCTAGGGAACCACCTGCTATGTTATTCCATAATTGTGAGAAAAAGGGGGTTTTGGCAAGTTCTTCTTTTGTGTGTTCTGCTACCTGCTGTGCAGGACTAACCTCACCTTGGAGGAACATTGAGATGGCAGCATGAGCTCTTACAAGATGTATCTTCTATTAGGGTCTATTTCCCAGAATGCCAGAAACAGATCTTAAGAAATTCAGAGAGCAACACGGAGGAATAGAGGAAAAGAAATGATTTAAGAGGAGAGATTGAAAAAGAGATAGTGTGAGCGGTGGCTTTTTCAAAGTAGACTGGCAATTCCAGGATGTCAATTTGTGGTATTGTAAGCAGAGGTCTGCTTTCCAGAAACTGCTGGGTATGGAGAAAAGCAGACCCTCTAAAAGATCCCTGAAATAGAAGCAAAACATTAAACAAAACATTTATGGGATTTTGAAAGGTATTCGAGAAGTACAACCAAGAGAGGAGTGAGCACAGGGATTAACTGCAGGTAACAGAAAAATGATAAAGAAATGAAGACTGACAAGAAAATTTGAGGAAAATCTTCCATGTAAATAACCATTAGCTAATTTCATTTAGTGTAAAATTGACTTTACTGGAGCTAAATCAGTGTAGGCCAGCTGAGAATCTGGCCTTCTGGTTCTGTGGAATAATTAAAGAAAATGGTATGAGCCCTGGTAGATCACGCACTGGCTACCTAAAGGGATTACAAAAATGCGCTGCTAGGACTTTTTTCCTGTGCCTGCAGGCTTCGCTATTTCATCAGTGCAGCTGCTGCTTCCGTTGAGAGGAAAGATAGGAGGAAGTAAAGGAAGGCAGAGGAGAGGAGAACAGGCCCTCGTTTCCCATTACTCACAAGACTGGAAGAGCAATAAACGAGGTGCTAAAGGGACTCTTCCCCAAGGTGCTAGCCTGTTCCATGGGCTCCAGCATGGAGAACTCCCACATGCACATTACACACCCTTGGGTTGATTTCATGTCCACCCATGAGCCAACCGGAACCTGTAAAACTGCTGCTGTTCGAAAGGTATATAACCTGCCCTCCAAACACCTTCCCAGTCTGGCTGAGAGGATCTGGTGGAGATGAAGACTACTCTTGTCACCTTCCTGGCTGCTGTCTTGTGTGTGGAGCAAGGTGAGCCTCTAATGCTAGTTACTAGTTAAGATAAGGCTTATAGAGAAGATGGTGTAAACTCTCCGTGCGGCAGGGATTTAGAGGGCCACCGCCAGCTTCGCAGTATTGCAGTGCTGCAGCCATGCTGCTGCCAACCTCCATCTATACCTTGATTAAAAATCAGCTCTCTATTTGCTGCAGGAATAAGATCCTGCTAAAATAATTCTCTAAATTAAATAAATAAAAAATAAAGCTCTAATTGTGTTGCACTGGATGCTGGGTTATATCTATGCAGTGGTCCTTGGGATCTTTCCCAGTGATGCAAGTTGAAAGTACCAGAAGTCATAATAAAACATATTTTTTATCCATATCTGTTTTAAATATTTTATAGACTTTTCCATACAGCTGCTTCCTTCATTGTAGCAAGTCACGTGGTTTGGTATGTGTCTTGCTCCCTAGGAAATACACCAGCGAGAATTTTTACATGTGAAATCTGAGTCAGAGGTGAAAGAGCTTTTCCATGCATACGTCATGTTAAAGGCATCCTTCTTCCAAAGGGAAGTCCAAGGTATTCTAAATGCATGTCCTCCTTCTGGGACTGATACATGTGTATTGCTACATTGCTACTTGCACATAGGGATAACGACCAGATTGCCAGCATTTCCCCCACACTTGATGGTTTCCCAGAAACCATGATGCACATCTAGCAGGGGTTGAGAAAGAGGCATTTAATTAATTCTTGCTCTCTGATGTATCAACCCCTTACTCCCACATTTTGTGTGTTTTTTGTTTTTTTTTTTTTGGACAGATGGCTCTGCAGTATGCCTGGAAGATCACAAGTTTTGACCAGTTTTGGTTTGGGGAAAGGGGTATGTAACTCTACAAAAAGAAAGGACTTTGTGCTCGTAATTCCCGAGTGCTATGACACAACATGGAGACAGGAGAGTAATTATCAAAGGCAACACTCTCAGTATTACGTAGGATGAACTGGAAGGCTAATAGTGACCCAAGACTCTGGTAGAACAGATTTCATGGTGGCACACCTCATTGCTCTAGTGGGCTGATGACATTTTATATTGGCTTTAGCTTGCAAATGGACTTTAGCACAGCCTTTTACACAGCACCCTTCTGTAGCCCAGTCTAGATCGGAGAAAGCTAGTAATTCTAACTCAAGACTTTCACATTCAAGATAAACAGATCACAACTTTCCGGACCAATATAAAGACAAAGGCAATCTTGAACACAACCATTATTTGATCCTTCTCATGTATCTGGGGTTCCATTCCATTCCTGTATCAACTTTTGATCAAAACTCTTGATCTCCCAGCCCACCAGACAGGGTCTGCTGTCATTTGCTTCCATGAACTCAGCGGTATAGAAATATTATGTCCAGAAGAAGTCTTAAAAGGTCATGATCTTTTTCCCTGTTCCAATGCTGGACCAAATCACGCAGATGTTTGTCTGATGTGGCCTTGAAAATTTCCAGCAAAGAAGATTGAACAGCCTGGAACTGCTCAGACACTCTTCCCTTTAGAAAGTTAATCTAAATATCTAATGCCCATCTCTTTTTGTACAGTTCTCCTGTGTTTTCACCATAGGGTGTGAAGAACAGTTTATGACCTTCTTTGCAGTTTCTTTTTGCTTGCTTGAAAAAGGTTACTGTGTCTTTCCTCAGTATTATCTGACTTTGGCTAAACAAGCAAAATGCTTCCAACCTTTTCTACAAGGTCGTATTTTCAAGATCTCTGACCACTTCTCCCTCCACTCTGGTTTCTCTCCAAGTGCTTTGAATTTTTTGCATTTTTTGAAGTGCCACATACAGATTTGGACTTCAGTGTTTCAGATGAGGTCTTGCCAGAGTGGAAAGGCCACTTTGCATATCTTGCACATGACATTGCTGCCTGTGTTCCCTTGAGTAACATTTGTTTTCATCACTGTAGTGTGACACTGTTGGCTTCTGCTGTTTACACTGCCATTCTTAATTGTAACCTAACCTGTTGTTCCTCATCTTACATTTATATGACCAATCTTCATCTTAGTGCAATGTATTTCTCTTTATTGAACTGCATCCATTCTTTTTTTTTCATTCTTTTGCTACATCCATGTGCCAAAATCACCTGGAACTCTATTTATGGTACATTTTCAGCTATTTTCTCCCTGGCATCATCTGAAAATATGATGTGATTCCTCGATCCCATCCCTAGTGTTACTAGTGATGGTATTGTACAGTACTGAGACCACAGCAGAGCTCATGGAGAACCTTACAAGCTGCACTGCCCAAATTGTTTTGACCAATAACCATTGTGAACTATGCTGTGTGTTTTCATGTCTGGCTTTGCACATTTTCTATTGCATTTTCACTAGATTGTGTTTCCTGAGCTTACTCACAAACACACCATGGAAGATTGTGCCAAAAATTTTGGTAAAACACTATTGCATTTCTACCCAGTATCTCTGCTATTCTAGCGTGCTTTACTCTGTATATGAAGATTCAGCGTGTCTAATGATGAACAAACGGTTCATCAACGGTTGACGGTTGGACTAGATGATCTTGAATGTCCTTTCCAACCTTGTGATTCTGTGATTCTGTGAAAGCAAAAAAGCTACACAATGTTACAGTCCTCTCAGCATCAACACTTCTTCCCTTCCCTTCCCTTCCCTTCCCTTCCTTTCCCTTCCCTTCATCAGGGACTTCTCTTTTAATGGCCTCTCTGACCTACAATTGCCCTTCCACTTTCTTGCAGCCAACTTCTTATCAGGCAAACCTGCACTCATAGGAACGTTCCCTGTAGTTTCTATACTGACAGTGTCCCCAGACTTATCAGGAACTTGGCAAGCATTCTGTGTTGATTCCCTTTCCAAAAATATCTGTGTTTTTAAAGAAACTCATCACCTCTCCTACAGACTCCCGTCTCTGTTCTTCTTCCTTTTTATCATCACTTTCCAGAGGCTTTCCAGAGGTCTATCCTATCACCTTAGGCATCTCAGGGCAAGCATGAGCACCCTTGACAGACAGGACAACTCATCAGTGCCTGCCCTTGCTGCTGGTCATTCTCTGTATCTGTATTCCTGATGTATGAAGTATCCCACCAAATGTGCGTTTACCAGTTAAAGCATATTCTTTGTTAAGACTTCCCATTTATTCTCTATCTTACAGTAGCAGGCAGAAGTTCAACAGAGCATCTGAGTAGTCTCCTCAGACTTCCTCGGACTGAGGTTAGGCCAGCTCAGTTAGTGGTGTTTGACCCCAAGAAAAGATACACGACAGTACTCTCCCAGCCAGATGAAAGAGAAGTAGAATGCCTGGCATTGTCCACCTCCTCAGAATGCTTCGGGCCTCAGGCATCCTCAAGTTCTCCCTGGCAAGACCTGTGTACCCGTTGCGCAGGAGAAGCGACTGAGCAGTAATTGGCAATTCACTTGACAGAGCCCTCAGGACAGAGAAGCTATTGCTCAGCAATAATCTCCATCATAAAAGACCCCAAATCCTTGAATTCCACTCACATCTACTGCGGCCAGAGATTGCAAACAGATCAATAACACTTCGCAGTCTGAGACATATGAGACAGAGAGGGATTTAACATTGCTGCCACGGGTCAAGGGATAAAGTAAGTCACTGGTCATTCACAGGCGTTCATCAGGCTGCAACTAGGAAAACGCAGGTATTTGGATTGCAGGTATTGCAATTCCTAAACCATGAAATGTGCTCCTTTTTCCACCCCCCCCAGCTTATCCCTTTATGTGCTACGTGTGCCAAGAACAGGAGTCCAACAAGAACTGTTTGACCATTTCCATGTGTGCAAAGGAAGACAAATATTGTGTGACTGTCCGTGACAACGTCGGAGCAAGTAGGTTTCTGAACAATACTCTGTGCTGTAGAACAGGAGTCCCAGGAAGTCATGCCAGTCACAGCCACATATGGAAAAAATAACCCCAATCACCAGCTGTTAGGAAACACTGACCCTGTTGCTCCCTATTGCAATCGCTGCTCAATACCTGATATTGTTACCAGGAGCTGACGCCAGGTGTGGCAACACCGGAGAGCTAACTCCACGCAGGGGCTGCATGCGTGGCTTCATGGTTAGCTCCCCCAGCTTTGCTGTGACCACTCCAGCTAGCTCTTGCCATGGCAATACTCACTCCCAGGGTTGTTTTCAAAAATGTTTGGACAAAACTGCTCCACAGCTGACTCCCTCTGCCATGCACAATCCTTTGGGTCTGTCCCTCAGGTTCTGCACCCTCAAGCACCTCCATGTGTTCTCATAAAATACGTCTCCCTGGTTCTTCGCTGTAGGAAAACCATCCTTGTGGGCAGCGATCCGGCCTGAACATTGCTTCAGGCAGCTTGATCTGAAAGCCACCCACACATGCTAGTTTCACCTTAGGGACAGATGTAACATGGAGCCCGGAGAAGACCAGCATCATGTTGCAGCAGTGTGGACATGGCCAGACAGCTGCTGAACAGAAGACATATTGTCCTTGGAGACTGGTCCCTGGCCTTTTCTCATTCACCAGTGCAGATTTAGAACACCTTACATTTAGAAATGTAAGAACAATGATTCTTACATTTTACTTTCTTCTTTTTTTTTCTCTCTTCTGCATTAGAGCCCAACAAGCCTAAGTATGTCATCTCTAAGATGTGTTCTCCAACATGTCCAGCAGCAAGTCAGCAACAAAATGAAGCCTATCAGAGGGTTTCTTGCTGTGAGAAACCATTGTGCAATGTGAATGGAGTCAGCAGCAAGCAAAGTAGCTATGGAGTGATGTCCCTGGGTGTCCTAGCCAGTATCACTTACATCTTTGTATGTGGACTGTGATGCGTTAGGAAAAGCTCCCCATGATGGCATTGTTGTTTGAAATAAAAGTGTGTTGCTCGAGGATAATTACTGCTCTCAAGAGTCGTGCTTTACAGACGAGCTTCCCCTGGGATTTTTGAGAGTCTAAATAAGGTAGGTGCTGAACTCCCATTGATTTCCTAAGCCTACTTGAATCTTAAGTGTCCCCCGACATTCAAGTCACCTAAGAAAACACATAAATGACAGCCCTTTTGACATGTTCAGGCTTCAAATCGTTACAGCTCTGAAGAGATCCTTGAAGACATATTTTTGTCACTTCGAGTTTCTGAGCACTGCATGGAATAACAATCCACCCTGCCTGAAACACAGGTAATAGTTCGATAGTTAGGTCAGCACGGAGGGGATGTTCAGGGTCTTCTTCTGGTCACAACAGGTCGGTTATCACACATCGGTCAAGCAGTTCATAAACAAGTAAGGAGAGGTAAAGCTTACTTCTGGCAGTATTTTGGACATTCCTCCGGCCTCGGTGGGCAACAATTTCTAGCTCCCCTGGCTCTTTGCTCTTGTAGGGGTATCACATTTTGCAGTGAGCATCCTTCATCTCCCAGCTCTGACTTGTCAGCTGAGTTTGGGGAAAAGGCAGAGAGGAACAGATGTGGTTGAGAGAGGAAATGCAACGTCTGTCTGGTAGTGGGGAGACAGAGGGAGGAGGGAACGGAGGTGGCATGTGGAGTACTGTCTCCTCATGGACCTGGTCCAGCTGGAAAAGGAGATGCCTGTATATCTATTTCCCTCTTTTTTGCAGGGCCAAACCAACCTGACAGCTGTTGCCAAACCCCAGTCATGTAGAGATTTTGCGATGGTTTCTACAAAACCCTCTTCCTGGCATAGAAACGATTGATTGTGCTAGGCTTTGTCTGGTTTTGCACTCCAGGCTCTCTGCTCCCTCCTCTCCCAGCAAGAGCTGCAGCTGAGGGGAGATTGGAAAGCTCTGCAGGAGGCCTGGAGGTGTCTGCAGAGAAGAAGAAGGGCAGGCAGCCAAAGACTAACATGAACAGCCCAGAGCTTCCTGGTCATAGCCCCTGCTGCAAGCTCACTTCTCTGGCGAAAATAAAACAAAACAAAAAAGAGAAGAGTTGGCAGTATCACCAGCTCAGCTGTGTTCTGGGGGAAACCAGAACTCATCCACACAACTCAAGGCCTTTGTTTTGTGGTTGGTGCTGTCACTTTTTTTTTTTTTTTACTTTTATTTTTTTAATTTTGTTTGTTTGTTTGTTTGTTTTGGAAGGGACATTGTATTTGGTGGCTAAATGAGATCTCTGGTTTGTCTAAAGCACTGCCTTGAAAGTCTGCCATATTTTGGTTGCGTATGTGGAAGGATGCACATTTTTGAGATGTTTCATGCTGCTGGGATTACAAACCGACGGGTTTCCCTTGATGATCAGCCAAAGATGCCCCATCAAACTCTTGTGTTCGTACTGTGATCTCTGGAGCCTGGTGCCTGGCCCATGCTGTAGATATTTAATTTAAAGGCCAGGAGGGAAATGAAGCAAACGAAGCAGTTGACACAAAGGTCCTGAGCAGGGACAAGCAGCCACTGGCACCCGTTGATCTGAGCATACCAGTGAGCACAGCCCAGGGATGAAAAACAGATGTCAAGAGGGCCAAACGTGAACTTGCCAGCAAAATTCGCTGTTAATTTTCTTTTGATAAAGTCAACCACAAAACAGAAGGAAAGTTATGATGAAGAAATGGGAAGGGAAAGACTTCTTAAAAGGAGAGGAAGGAGGGGATGCCTGGCTGCTAAGGGAAGTGGCTAGTGGCAATGGTATGGGCTGTGGTGGCCGCGCTGCATCCTGATGCCACGAACGTGTGCACCACGAACACCCCATGCAGAGGGAAGTCACTTCTTCCCATACGCCCTGCAACATGTTGGGTGCTTGCAAAAAACTGCAGGAAAGTTGGGCTTGGGGCCAGAGCCATTACTATCTTTACCGCCAGGCTAGTTGGCTCAAGGAAGGGGAAGCAGAAGGAGCAATTTATACTTCAGCCAGTACCAGTGCGTGTGAGATGGCAAAGAGCTAGTGAATGAGGTCAGCTGGTGGGGATTGAAGGAGTCAAGGGTTGAGATAAGTCCACTGAGGCTGGCGGCATGCGGGGCACGAGGATGGGCAGAGCGAAGGAGGGAGAGCAAACCTCAGCCAGATATTTGCCAGAGCAGCACAGTAGGAGTTGCTGCAGGGTCTGGAGGGAAAAGCGGTCTTCTCAAAGCCCAGCAACCACTAGTGAGGACTCTCTTTTGTGGTCTTCCATTTCTGTTCTGGGATCCCTGACAACTGGACACTCTCTCAGGAAACTGCTTGGTTCTGCTCAGAGGGACTTTCTCCTGCCAGCAGCTTTCTGCATGCATCACTACGCGGCCCCTTGCAGGCCCCTATTGCCTTCCCCTCTGCTTCACCACACTAGTTTAAGTGCTTCCTGCTGATAGCACCTAAATGGATGTTACCTCCAGCAAGACAAAATGGACAAAGGAGATCCTAGGTCTCCCTGTCTATAAATTTAGAGGAAACCTTTTCCTTTCTTGAAATTTCCGGATGCCAGAGCACCTGACTATACCAGGATTATGATGATTGAAACTCTGCAGGTGAAGTGCCTTCAGGTTTTCACTGTGTTTAAAAGGATTTACCAGCTGCTTTGCCAGTCTTACCAGCACCCATCTAGCTCCTGGACTGAAAGCCCACAGCCGTGAATGTGGAGCTGAAGGTCTCTGAATAGTGACCACATGGGTAGGATTTACGAATGGACTTTGTCAAAGCACCAGCTTTGAGTGGGAATTCACTGAAACTCTTTCAGAGAAATGAACAGGCAAGGGGGACACTTGAAAGCTGTCCTTCTTGGTTGGGGGTGAGCAATGGGGTACATGTTGCCTGCATCAGGTCACAGCTCCTCTCCACGCTGGAACCTGCCTTTCCTGTGCTGAAGGAAGGTGCAGGTAGAAGCTAAGGGCTCCTGTGGCCCAGGAGCTGAGGCACAAACTGACAAGTCACCTCTTCTTCCAAGGGAAGAATCAGTCACATCTGCCTTTTCAAATGAAGCTGCAGCGTGAGGTAATCTCCAGGATCGCACTGGTGGTGATCTCCAGGATTAGCTGCACTACCTGGGAGCAGACACCCAGATGATGCTTAGAAGTGCTCCTTTAGCATAGGATCCGTTCTGCAATCTCAGGACAACTTTGAGTTCCGCACCCAGAGTCAGGAAGTGTGTTTTTGCTTCCAGCCTGCAGTACGTGCGGAGTAAAAGGAAAGGCAGGTGCAGACACTAACCACATCTAACACAGAGCCATTTTGTTGCTGCAGATGTTCATAAGATCAACACAACTTAGCCAACTAACACATCAAACCTAAGAACACTAAAATGAAGCAGGCCACAGGTCTAAGCAAAGGAAAGGTGGCTTTTTCAATATGAATATGCACATCAGTAAGGGATGTTAGCCAAACTAAATGATGACCAGGCACAGAGACAGTGGGAAAAGAAATCTTAGGCATCACAGCTACCAAACCCAGCCTGCTTGACCTGGTCTTGATTCTTCACCATGGGGAACTCGGGGGATTTCAGAAGACTGGATACCACCAGCTGCAGCATCCTTTATTATACAGGGGGTGAGGGAGACTCTGGGGAAACACAGAGCAGTCAGCCCAGGCCCCAGTCTTGGAAAAAATCTGAAATAAATTGTCAAACAATTTGTAACATTGTAGGGGCTATCACGAAGATGGGAATGAACAGCAAGAGCTTTGTGACAGATGGGTGTTATTCCCACCTGTGACAAGGTGGCAAAATCTGTAGTTAGGGTAAAAGTGGTACCTGTCACACATCTCAGTGTTAATAAAGCTTTTGGCACCATATCACATGGCAGTCTCATAAGCAAACTAAGAAAATACACTCTAGATAAAATCACAGGCAAATAACTGTCAATGGTTTGCTGTCAAAACAGAAGGATCTATTAAACAGGGTCCTCTGCAGCTTGCCATGGCTCTGGTATGATGCAATATTTTAATTACCGGTTTGAATGGCGGATTAGAGAATAAACTGATTGAGCATGCAGGCGACAAGCTGGGAGAATCTGCAAGTAGGAGAATTCTGGGTGACTGATAAATACAAGCGATGGTCTGAGAAAGAGGATGCAGCTTGGTAAGGACAAGCACAAAGCTCGACAGTTAGTGTGGACCTGTCATCTGCAAAAATATAGGATGAGGAAATATCCCTTGCAGCAATTTGGCAGAAAAAGAAGTTGCACTGGGTGTTATTAACAGATCACAAGTTTAACAAATGTCAAACTTGGGTGAGGGGGGAACAGAAAAAGAAAAAGGCCTTGTTGGAACTCTGCAGTCCTTTGAAAAGTCACACACTTCACGCTGGGAAGCATAAGCTGGAGTGTGATGGGATGAGATCCTTCCAGTCTCCCCACTTTTTGCTTTAGGTTGGTTCACGTGGCCGCAAAGGAGCTTTTAGATAGGATCAGAAAGGTTCCTAGCATGTAAGGGATGGTGAGGAGCTGGAGTGGATCACTGGGAGAACTGCCTCCAGCACCAGCAGCTTGAGCATCATTACCCAGATGCATCAAAGCATGACAGAAACATATTGTCCTCAGCATCTCATTAGCACTAGGGGTGGAGAATGAACTCAATTGCCTCTCCTGGTCCCCTCCACCTCCTTTCTATTATTCCCATGTAGCCGTTGAGGGTGCTGGCTACCTTTTCATCATTAGAGCATAAGTGTGCTGTTCAGGCTTGCCTTTGTTTTATACAGCAGTGCCTAGCACCAAACGTATCCCAAAGATGCTCTTCCACTGACATCATGTAGGAACCTCACTCCAAAGAATGTTCAACCCCCAGAATACCTCCAGGGTTCCCAGGATCGTAGTCAGCAGTACAAGCACTACATGAGCTAAGCCAATGAGTGGAGCTCTGCATAATATGAATGACATAGGGTTTTCCCCTCTTTCACCCAGGCAAACCCCTAAACACCATGCAAAGCTCTGTCATCATGCATGACGGGGTTCATCATGCATGACAAGGGGTTCAATCTTGGTGCAGGAGAGCCAGGAAGCAGGCACTGGCTTTGTGCCTGGTGCTCATAATAACTCATCTGGGACCTGTCCCTGGCTCCAGGGTGTGCTCCAGCATCAGATGTAGGCAGCAATTAGATAACCTGCAGACTTTGCTCTCGGGAACAAGAAACTCCTTTCTGCAGTCTACAGGAAATTAGTGTAATAAAACTCAGTGCAATATCTTCTGGGAGAAAAAAAAAAAAAAAATTACCATACAAAACCTCTAATCAAGTTGATTTTGCCCTCTCACACTTATTCTCAGAGATTTAATTTCATCACTTTCTCACACGCACCAGCATGCGTGTGCCCATGTTATCTGGCCAGTGCCACATCTATGCCACACTTAGGTAAGAGATGACAGCTATACAATCCTCATCGTGCCTCTGAGGTTCTTGGCAGAGCACAACAACTGATTTTGGATTTGCCTTTTACACCCTTTAGAGGGGAGGATGCTGTTTTTGCTCATTTTCCCTTTCATTTTGCCTCTTTTAGGCAAAAATCTTGAATATCCATATTCTTTTCTCTATCTGGGTGTTTTATTGCTCCCACTCTGTTACCATTCTCTTATTTAAGGTCAGTTTGTTGTTCTTTTTCATCTGAATGAAATTAGATACAGAACGCACTAGAGCAGTAAAAACTTGCCTTTCCTCTTAACCCTTGTGCTGCTGTTTCTTCTAGGTGCTTTCAGACATGTGGACATATCATACCCACTCGTATTTCATTCATACCCAACTTAGTATTTCTACTACAAAACTCCACAAGTCCGGCACCTTGCCTACAGCTTCAGTGTGGTTCCTGCAGCCTCCCGGGAGCCTGGCGGATTACTTGTTTACAGAGAGGCACATTTTTGATGGAAGGGATGGGAAGGGTCTGGAATGCCTTTTCCCTCCCCCAAAAAACAAGCATTTAGGTACCTGTGCTTGGAGGGAAGAGGCCCCCCAGGCACAGCAACCTTTGCAGGAGGCTGCAGAACCTCACTGATGGTTCAAAAGAGGCCGGGAATGGAAACAAGGCTACAACATGGATCCAAATTTCACCCAGAAGATGGAGATAGGACTGGAGACATTTATACCTACTACATAGGTCCAAGGGCCACCCAGCAGATAGGACTGGAGACAAGGCCACAACTTAAGTCCAGTGGCCATCTAGAAGATGAGGCCAGAAACAGAGCTGGAGTTAAAATACTGACAGCAAGGGTCCAACGTCCTTTCAGGACATGGCTAGAGATATGCACACCTATTGCATAGTCCAGGCAAGGACAAAAAGTTCTGGCTTGGGTAGGGGAGTCAGTTTATCATGCTGGAGGGCATAATTCTAGAGCAACATTTCTTTGGAGGCAGTCTGGTCCTCCAGACAGGGACATATCCTCCAGCACACTCCCAGCAAACTGGAGAAATCACAGCAGCAATCAGAGCTTAACTTTTTGCCTGAGTAATGACCCCTGCTTAAAAATTCACAGTTCTTTTCCTGTCAAAAGCCTAGAATAAACAAGCAAGACAGAGAGTGAGTCATGCAGACTCCAGAATTAGTAAGAGTGTCTTCTCAGATACGGATTGAGCATCCAGCAGCCAGAGAACCACCTTCACCTCAATGGCTCCGGGAAAGAAGGCAATCTGAAACGTTGACATCAGCCACAAACAAAAGTTCTTAAATCTGACAGCCTGATTATGACTGCAGGTTGTGCTTGGAGTGAGCAGCTGAAGGTCCTATTCTAGTACATACTGCGGCCCAAAGATGTACCTGATTATGCACCCACATTTTTCAGGAACCTCAGCAGCTGACAGCTATCTCAGGTACGTCCCCATGAGCTGCAGCAAAAAGTGGCCTGCCAAGGTGATGGAGGGCTGAGAGCTCTTTTGGCTCTGTAGATAGCAAGGAGCCCCAAAGAAGTATCTGTGACTAATGCCTTGCCAATGCAAAAACTTGTGTCGGGAGCTCCCTTGGACAAATGTGCCTGAATATCTGCTGGGCAGCTCTGTTCCGGAGCAGGCAAAAGGGGCTTCAGGAGGAGAAACATCCAGGTGAGGGATGATTGGACTGGCTGGTACATGAAATCAGCCCACCCATTTAGCCAGGTGGAGGAGGATGGTGTGAGTGGGAGTCCCAGGGACAGGGCATCACGGCTCCGGCACAATTTGCTGTGGCAGCACCTCGAGCAGAGAGGGCCTTTATGCCACGACTACCTTGCAGCAGACTGCTCTGGGCAAAGAGACTTGTCTGTCTGAGGGGAAACATATCTTGCAGCAGGGATGAAAATCCTGGTCTCCTGCTCTCCCAGGGGAGGGACCTGAACACAAGGCTAGAGAACAGACTGTGTCCTCCCAGCCCTCTGCTCTACCAAATCAATATTTCATGCTTTACACTGAGAAAGCTTTGGCAGGTGGGAGAGGACTCTTCCAGCGAGGAGCCCCTATCCTCTCTGGCAGAAGAGAAGTCTGAACACTTTATTTCCGGAGAATGATGTAACTAGTGAAAAGAAAGGACCTTGTCCTCTTCCTGTGGCATCTGTGCAAAGTGGTTTTAGCAAGTTTGCTCTGTGAAGCCCTTCTGCTCCACTGGCACAGGAAACACCTCATCTGCAAACTCCGTTGGAGTGTAGGTGCCTCACAGAGACCCACGTGCATAACCCTGGCCAGGCTCAGCTTGTCTCACCCAAGCCCTGAAACTGAAAAGTGGTTGTGAAGGAAACTCTCTGAAGGAAACCTGGCTCTGCGGACGCTGAGCAAGCTTTTAGCAGGCCCACATTTTAAACTCAAACTCCCAAAAAGCCAGTTCAGCAGTGAAGCCTTGCAGACCTAGTAATTCCAGTTTTAATTGCTGCACTGATCCCTGCTAACCTGCTCTCTTGACCCATGAAGGGAGCTGCCATTATCTTCATTTCTTTATTTTAACAGTAGACATTTGTCCCCAGCACACAAGCAAACCATGTAATATTTACTCTAGCACTACTTTGCTTTCAGTTCCAGCTGTTTCCTTGTCCCCTTTTACCTTGAGCATATCTTTCTACCTTTCTCCAGCACAAACCACATTCCTGCTGCTGGACTCTACCCCTGCTGCCTTTCTTACTGCCTCCCTCTTCTTCTGAGGACACATTTTTCCACCTTGTATTCACAGTATGAACCCAGCAGTTCAGCAAAGCCGTCCAACAAGCCCCAAGCCTGCAAGGCTGGATCACTCAGCATAGTGTTTTGCTGTATTTTGCTCTAGAACAGAAAGCCTTGCCATCAGACAGTCACTGTGCTGAGCTTTGCAGTCTGCTCTCCCACAGAGAGATTTTTTAAATATNTGGTAAGGAGGTGGGAGGCATGAGCTTAGACCAGTGACCTTTCAGAAGGGCCTCCTTACCTGGTACTTCTTCCATACCAAATTGGTCCCTAGGCACTATGCCCACCTGTTCCACTTGCAGTATCTTATAATTGTTACTGTCCCTGCCCCACCATTTCAGTATTACCGGGATGACTCCAGATCCTGCTGTGAGTTGTGTCCTGTCACTCTGAGGTCCTCTCTCTTCCTTCCCAGCAACAGACAGGGTCCTCTCCATGAAGCAGTGGAACTGCTAATGTTAAATTCGGGGTGTGTGGGGGAGAAAACTAGAAAGCTGTAGGCCTTTGTACATGTCTGTTGGGGATGGGAGGAGCATACAAGACACCAAAGGAACAAGAGAGCTGAACCAACATTGCTATGCCTTCCCGATACCCAGAAATTAAACCTTTGATGCTGTACCCCAAAGCTGACATGCCGTGAGGTTGCTCACATGTAGGCTATGAAAAGCCAGACCGACTCTTACAGACAAAGCCTGAACTTGGCCGTTGGGCACTCTATGACACAGACATCTTGTGAGTTTATCCAAATAATGGTGCACAGAGAGGCTCATCTACTGTTGCTCAGGCTACCGCAAAGCTGAAACTTCCCAGATTTTGAGCATCTGAGTTGCAAGCCAGAGAATGAAACAGTCCCAGCAGCCCATTTCAGTGGAAGACATTAGACCACAGAAATACACCACTCTCAGTCTATTCCTGCTAGAATAACTGGCAATGAAAAATAAAAACGAGCCTTAAGAGAGATGAGGGAAGTGGGGGCTTGCAGGCATGGATTTGGTTTCCAAATAGAGAACTCTGAATGCACTCTGAAAAAACAGGAGCTGGAATTTCTTCTGACAGACACATTTGCCAGGGAATGCTGATTCTGCAGAATTAAACCCATCTGTGGCATACAAAGATTGTCAGACTTGCATTCCTAGGCTCCCTCAACAGACAACTTCACAGGCTCCCTCCCCCAGTGTCTTCTCTCCAGCTTATTTCCTGGAGGACTTCGCTATTTCTTTGGGAGCTACTGAACCTGGGTCGCTCCTGCAAACCTTTCTGGTGGACCACCCTATGCTCTGAAGACCCATCCTGCCAAGCAGCCCAGGATGTCCTGTACTACTCCTGCTGCTGGGCCCTTTACCTTCAAGCTTCCCAGTCCCCTATGTCTAATCCCATTCGGGCTCCAGTAAACACATCAGAAAGTTGGTTCCCTACTTGCTTGTGTCTTGCATGCAGGGGGCTGTGCATGCAGCAGGGTTATACATGAAGAGGAGGCATCACGCATGCATGGGTCTTGCGTATACATAGGTTTGTGCATATGAGGGATCCATGCATGAAAGGGATCCTGCAAGGAGTTGCACACACAGGGCATGCGTGCACGCAGGGTGGTTGTGAATGCATCAAGTGTGTGTGTATGCTGGAGATCCGTGCATGTATTGGGGCATAAATGCAGTGGGTCCTTCTGTATGAAGAGAGTTGTGGATACAGGGGGTTGCTCATGAAGAGGGTTGTGCATGAGTGAAGACCTGCATACAGGGGGTCCTCCTGCTGATGGCTCTTCCCCTAGGGAAATAGAGGGAAGGAAAAAGCCTTGAATGGGGGGGGGCAGGGAAATGCAGGCGAGGGCAGTGCTGGCTCTGCTCACGCGCTGCTCCCGGTAGCCCAGCGGGCCATGCGCAGGCGAGCAAATGCGCCGCGAAAGCCCTACGCTTTCCGGTCCCCGGCAAGCCAGTGCGAGGAAACGAAACCAGGTGAGGCCGGGGAGGCGGTG
>VXAL01011223.1:231786-244438 GCA_013399475.1 Chauna torquata
GTCTGCGTCTTGCAGGGAGGTGGTCTGGAAGTTAGAAGCATGCGGGAGCGGGGGGAGGGATGCAGAAGGGCTGGGGGGACGGGGCTGAGCCGCGCTGGGGGTTGGTGGAGGCTGGGTTGGGGGGGGTCTTCCCAAGACCTGCCTGTCGGCCGTGTCCCCCTTGCAGCAGGAACTTCAGGGCTTCCGTGCCTATATGTGTGAGTGTGCATCTCCAGCTATGTCTGTATTTTGGAGCTTTTCTCACTTGCAGCTCGAACAAAGACCAGGGATGGCTCCGCTCCCCCTTTCGGTGCAGCGAGCCGGGATAACGGCGCTGAAATGGGCTGAGATGTTGTCGAGGGGAAGGGGGTGGAGGGGAGATGGAGCCCAGCCCCGACAATGGCAGATGGAGCAAAGTCAGGGCAGAACCACTTGTGATCCTGGCTCCTGCCGTTCCCCAGTATCCTTAGGGACAGGCTGGGGTGGCCAGCGTTTGGGGAGGTGACCCCCAAGGGACAGCGCCCTGTGGAGCACATCTAGGGGTTGCCACTGAAGCTGGGGAGAACGTGCTTCCTGTTGCTGGGTATTAAACTGCAACTTGGCCAAGTCGCAGGTCTGCTGTGAGCCCCATGACTCCATTTCTGCCTATCCGAACTCCATGGGGCCGTGCAAAACCCTGTATTGTTTCCATATGTCGATGCTTGGAGAAGCCAAACAAAGAGCAAAGAGGAGAGTTGGTCATCTGAGCCTCTGCTTGTGAAACACAGACGCTCCCAGCCTTCCGAGGACACCGTTAAAAAGAAACTAGTTTTCTGCCCTTCCTGTGCCCCCCCCTCCCCATGGGGTCCGTGAAGCAACTGGCAATTCAAGCTCTGGGTCTCCACCAGAGCCCAGCCGGCATGTACTCAGTTCCAGATGGGCTGATGGGCAGTCCAGGCCCTGGCAGGAAGGGGGTTAATCCCCCCTCCTCCCCCGCAGAAAAGAAAAAAACAACCTTTTAGCATAAGAGTAAGTTCTTCTTAGCCAGGCAAAAAGGTTTGTTGCAGGTTGCTTTATCCTCAAACACTTAGAGCACATCCAGGGAGTTTTTTGCAGAAAAGCTTTACCCGCTGTTCAAAGTGCCCTGAAGATCTGGCATATGGAGTATAAGGATCTTGTCTAAGAGCAATGTAACGGAAAGAGCATTTGACATAGAGACTGGAAGAGCTGCCGAAGCAACAGCATTTTTCACTGGTGCTGCTGAGCTTTGGAGCGAGCTTTTAAAGGCTTTTTTTTTTTTTTTTTTTTCCTCCCTGCATTGCTCTTTGCAAGAATAGATTCAACCTCTTATCTGAGGAATTACCCCAAATGATCTGCTCTGTTTTGGAAGCCCTTTGTTCCTGTGAGGAGCTGAGCAGCAAACAAATAAACACATAAATTCTTCCCATTGAACACTGCCTTGTCTAGTTGGTGAAAATGAGGCTTCCCTTTTTTCCCTTTTGCATTGTTCAGTCTTAGGTGTTTTTTTTTTTTTTTTTGTAAAGCCTTGAGCTCCAACTCTTTGCTCTGTCTCCAGCCATATAAAATAATTCTGCTCCCTTCTTGTGCCTTTTGTCTCAAGCTCGTAGCCTGCTTGCTCTCTTCACTCTGCAGTGGGTCCTTTCGTTATCTGTTCTGCTTAAGCAGAAAGCAGCAGTAGTTAAGACTATTTCCTGTCTTAAACTATGCTGAAAGACACCCATCCTGGAGAGATTTAGTGTACATTAAGACAAGGAGAAATAGGTATGAAAAAGGAAAAAGTGTAGGCAGGACAGTGTGTTAAGAACATAGATTTACTGGCAGAGAATTTCATGCCTAGAGGCACTTTTATTTGCACATATAAATATTTCTGATGTGTTTGTATCTGGAATCTTTAAGGCTTGATGAATAGCACTGCACCACTCAACTTGTGCTTTCAGCATAGTGAGCAAGTACATATGGGGACATACGTGCTACCATAATGTCCACAGAAAGCCTATAATCCACTTCATTCCTGCTTGCAGATGATTCCCGTGAGATGGGATGAGTCACTTTGCCTCCTTGGGCATCAGTTTGTCTTCAGGGTGTCTGCAAGGAGAAGGGTTTGGGACAGGTCACCTGAGACTTGAGAGCAGAGACGTGTGGAGGACAGGGGAAAGGGAGAGAGCCAGGCTTCTCTTCAAGGTCCCAGGCTGAGTGTGCAGCTGAGTTTTAGCCAATGAAGTCAAAAATGCCACCCATGGAAACGATTTGAGGTTTCAGCAAGGGACAACAACAGCCCGTAAATGCAATGGTTGGCTCCATCCTCCTTCCCCTCTCCTAGGGACAGGGTCCACTGACACATCTCACCTGAGGCCTTTGACTCAACTGGTGGCCCTGTAATCCTGGGTGCTCTGTGTAGGTTGTGGCTACTTTGCTGGCATGCTCAGGTAACTCTGCTTTGTTGCAAGGTTCGTTGGCAGACTGTTGATGATCGTTGAAGGCTGTATGAGACAGTCCAGGAAATTCTTGCTAGGGAGTTGTGGTGTTGGCTTTGTCTCCAGAGTCATCTGGCTGCTCTGGTGTGACATTCAGGACCTCCCACTAACCCACTTTAATCTGTTTCCCTGAGATACGCTATTATGTTTTTGTTTTCTTCCCCTGTCTTGGCTGTGGCTGCTCAAAAGTCATTCTTCTGAGCACAAATGTTATTTTTTTCCCAATTTTCCTGTAAAGGGCTTTTTAAATTTTTCTGAGAGAAACAGGATTGAGAAGAACCTCAAGAGGTCATGCAGGCCCATGGCAGAGTGGGACAGCTGCTACTAATATTTGTCCAACTGGTTCTTCAAAATAAGCCACAGCAGGGACTGCCAAGCCTCAGCAAGCTCTCCCAGGGCTTCTCCAACATCTCCTCCTTAGGATAATCTGTTCGTCATGGTGTTGAAAGGGGTAGGAGCAGGAACGAGGCAGCCTTGAACTTCTCATCCTGATTCTCCCTCACCTCCATTTTGGTTCCTATAAACACGGAAGAGAAAGGCAGGGCCTCATGGAAGGGTTCGCAGTCTGAGTCCTCCAAAATCAGAGCCTGTTAGGCGTTGGGAACAGCTCTGATCTGTCTGCGTATGTAGGTCAACAGTAGCAGTGTGGATGTGATGTTCTTATATGTAAAATACAGAGAAGATCATCTGTCCACTGCAAAATACACATGTCCATGCTGAGTCACTAGTCCAGGCTGTTTATGCAACCATTTCCCTTCACTGAATGCTGTTTCCCAATCTTTCCCTTTTCTTGGATGTGGGATGGGAGCTAGCTGGTGCAATCCATCCTGCTGGTGCAGGGTTGACCACGTTAGGGGACCTGCCGTGTAGGAAGTCATTCTTCTTTGCTATCTTTCTGCCCAAAATTAGAAAGGTTGGTTGCATATGCTGCCCTCACAGTGCTATGACTCCTGGATAGCGGGGCAGTGCAAGTCCTTGCAGGTCTTGCTGCAGCACTGGGCTTGCTCTGGCTGGGAAATCATTTCCATCATGTGTGTTATCTCAAGCACAGCCTGAGCTTTGTGCCCAGCTGCCAAAGGCAGGCCATGAAAAGCTCAAACCCATAGTCACACCTGGAACATTTCCCATTGCTGTCCGCGGTAGCAGAGGTGAATAAGCCCAAATCTCAGGCTCCAACCTTCAAGCTTGAACTTGCCTCCATTGTTTAGTTTAATGTCAGCAGCCACTGTTCGCAGCTGCTCTTGGTGCAAACAAGAGCATGCCATGAAGTAGCAGGCTGACCCGCAGTTACATTGAGGCTTTACTTGGCAGTTGATCCAACCGAGATCCTAAAATGTGTCCTTTGTGCGTGAACCCTTTACTTGGCCAAATTCTGGGCGCAAAAAGGCTGTCACAGATCAACGCAGCCTGAACAGCAAGCTGTGGCTGGATGCGGTGAGTGCTGCATGTTGGAGGTGGGGACCACTGAGCAGGGACATCTCCCCACCAGCCCCTAACTGAAGTGTGCATTTCCCTTGCAGCCCACACGCTCATCTGCTTTTCGTGCTCGGATGCATCCTCCAACTGGGCCTGCCTGAAGCCTGTCAAGTGCGGGGAGAATGAAAACCACTGTGTGACGACATACGTCGGCGTGGGAATCGGTGAGTGGTGATGGGACCTTCTTCTGTCCTTCTTAGCTGCTCTCCTGCATCACCTGGGGAGGTGGCAAGAGGGTTTTCCATCCTTTGGCTGGAGAAAGGAAAAAGCTCTGCTCAGCAGCTAAGTGTTGGATCATCCCAAGGGCATTTTATGAGGGATGTGCTGCCAAACCCAGTCACATTAAAGCCCATGTGCCTGCACTGATGCCAGGAGTCTGAGGGGAATTTAGGGGTAGAGAGAGGAGGTTGTTGATGTATGAGTGAAAGGGTGGAGGGTGCTGCAGGCTTCCTCTGCAGGAAAGCTACAGGATTACCCTTCCTGCTTGTGCCCTGTGCTAGCTGGTATTCAGGTTGTTCATCCCTGGGTCCTGCCTTTGCGTTTTTGCCCTCTGTGGGCATGGTGTGATTGCTAAGAATTTGCAGATTCCCTCCCTAAGTGCTTGCTTTTCACAGAAGGAAAAAAGCACCAAGAAAGATCTGGGGAATCTCCCAGGGAAGCAGGCTGCTCTGGCAGGTCTCCTGGTGGCATTGCAGAGCCCACGTCCCATCTCTGGCTTGCCCTGCTCTCCCCCAGCCTCTGCTTCCAGCATGCAGGAGAGAAGGGTGTTGCACACCGGAATTGTACAGTCCGTAACGTGGGCGGCTTGTGCATGCACAAATGGAGGCCGGGAGCTTTTATAAACCTGTCATCTTAGCACACAGTGCTAATGGCTTCCTATTTCTGGTGCTCGCTGCTAAATGCGAGCTGCTCTTCTCTCGCAGCTGAGCTCGTAACACAGCACTCGCTCACGAGCCCCTCTCCGACTCTCCCTGTCTCACTTGAGGAGCCCTGGGGTCAAGCTTGAGTGGGATTTTTGCGATTCTCCACTGGAGCCGTAGCAGACAAGTTTTGGCCAACAGCCTGGAAGGGGTGTCCCTGGGGTGTTGTACGGTCTGTAGGGGCAGTGTGGAAAGTAGGAGCGGGTGTTTCTCGAGGTGCGTGGGCTGGCTGGGGTTACCCAAAAAAGATCCTGTCTGTGCTGCCCGTGACACTCCAGCTTTTTCATTCCTTTGCAGAACGGATGATCAGAAAGCTGAAAGGTTTTAAACCCATCTCCTTTCTGCTTTTCTTCTTCTCCCCACCCTTCTCCCTTTCCCAACTGAAATTCAGGTGGCAAGTCCGGCCAGTCCATCTCCAAAGGATGCTCTCCCATTTGCCCCAGCGCTGGGATTAACCTCGGCATAGCGGCTGCATCCGTTTACTGCTGCGACTCCTTCCTCTGCAACATCAGCGGTTCCAGCAGCGTGAAAGCCAGCTATGCTGTCCTGGCCTTGGGGATCCTGGTTAGCTTCTTCTACATCCTCAGGGCTCGTGAGTGATGGGGCTGGCCGAGGAAGATGTGGTGCCCTGGGGACGGTGTGGGTTCCCCCGGCAAGCCCACCTTTGCAACGTGGTGTCCCGTTTTCCACGGGCTGTCACGGGTCTAATTAGCCAATATCTTCTCTGTCGCTGCCCGCAAGGAGATCCTCTACTTCTCAGCAGGCCTCCAACGTGGTCGTTTCCCAGACTTTATGCTCTTCCAGCATCAGAGACCTGGGCGGTTGGGCCAAACCGGTCTCCTTCTCCTTCGGACGTACCCCGCTGCACTCTCGCACCTCCCGGTGGATCATTTTGGAAGGGTTTCTGCTTTTTTACCTGTGCCCCCAGTTTCTAAGGTTGCTTAAAACAAGATTGGGACTCGCCGAGAAACAATTGCCCCCAGATGCCGCTCAGTCAAGTGTTCAGATGGTCCTGCCTCCATGGAGGTGCCTGGTACCAGCGTGCCCCAGCACGAGGGTGGCCTGGGCATGGGGAACGCATGACCCCAAGGGAGACACATTCCCGTCCCCTGCAGCTGGAGTCTCTTTTTATAAATTTCTTCCAATCCTGGGCTGACTTTTTCTGGAAAACAAATGAACGTGTACCTTGTCCCTCTGAGCTCTGTAAGTGCCAGACCTGAATAAACATGCTCCTGTTGTTACCTGAGCTGGGACGTGTGCTGTGTGTGTTTCCTTGCTGCCACCAGAGAGATTAGGAACATTGTTGTGGAAAACCCAAATATTATGCCCGACACGAGGGCCTCTTACCTTCTTGAGTGGCTTTTGAGTACTCCATCTCAGCAGTTTACCTCTGAGCAGCAAGTCCACCTCCTCCCTGTCCCTCACCTTTCTGTGGGCCCTGATAAAACACCCCTTGGCCAGCTTGTTTCACACCTCTTGGGCATCGCCATTTCCAGGTGCATTTTAATGAAAAATGCCAGCTGTGGGTCTGAGTCAACCACATTACTCCTAACACTGGGAACAGGACCTGTACAAATTAGTCTGCATATTACAGAGACATGGTGCCTCAATTTCCCCACTTAAAAACTTGAGATGGTGATGATGGATAACTTCAGTACCTAATGATCAGGGCAACAGCTCTGTTTGCAAAATTTAGTGAAGTCTGAGGCAAAGAGATCGATACTCAGATACTTAAGTTCAACCTGCAATCCCTGGATGGGCTGGTGGTGTGTGTATGGACTACAGAAGGTGACTTCACTGCCAAACCTGCCATTCCTGCTGCCTCCAGATCCCAGGATCGTCCCAGGTCTCTCAGCAGCGTTGCTCTGGAAGCTCTCAGCCATCCTGAGGGAGATGCGTCCTCCTGCCGCCTCTGCATTATGTTGGTTTCCTATCTGCTTTTCCTACCTGCTAGACTCGGAACAAGCCAAAATTGATCCTTAAACTTAGGCGAAAGCTTGCTGTCACTTCCACAGGTTGATCAGAGGTGCACTGGGCTCTTATCCTCTTCTAGCAGCAAAAGTTGGATGTAACATTGGCACTTTTCAGCCTTGCCCCCCTCTCCTTTCTATGTGTTTCTCATGTTTTGTGTCAAAAAGCAAACTCCCAGGCAGCAAATGCTCTTCAATTACACCTCTGTCCCCACTTAAATGAGTAATGAGCAGCTTCTTTTCAATGAAATGCGTGCAGTTGTACAGACATCTTGCAGCAGAAGCATTATCATGTTTTTTCCTCCTCCTCCTCCCCATCTTTTAATTAAAATGACGTAGATGCTAATGACGGTGTTTACAACAGGAGTTACTGGTCATTGTGACGTGACCCGAAATTAGGTGATGAGTCTGGTAAGAACACACTGTGCTCCATTATCTCATTGGGCTTGAGATGTGCCGCCTTCTGGTTATCTCACCCCCATCATCTGCCGGGTCTTAATCCTGCTGCGATCACAAGGCTCGAGGTTCACCACGACCCAGCATCCAGCCCTCTGCTATGCACGTTGGATAGCACAGGGCAAGTTGGGGAAGGAGTTAGCAAAAGTGGTGTAGTGAATACTCCCTAGCTTCCCAGTGCCTAAGGCTTCATCCCGAGAGGGTTAAAAACCTTGTTTTCAGGGTAAATTTGTTCCTAACTGCTTGGTGTGAGTAGATGGTGTAGTTCCTGTGGGATTAGTGTGGATCAGAGGGATGGGGATGCCATCAGGTGAAACCAAGACAGCTCCCAGAGCATTCTACCTTTCAAGCAATGGGGCTATAGTTTTTTTTTTCTAGCTACCTGGTAATCTTGGTTTTGGACTTAATTATCCTTGCAACAGCTCTGCTGCAAGCAAGGAGCTAGTTTTAAAAGCTGTTAGCGTAGCTGTGTCCTAATGCATGCTCATGCCTTTATGAGGTGGTCCGGAGAATGCCACACTGGACAGTCCCATGGGATAAAGCCACCAGCAGGACTGGGAGACCTGGTTACTTCTTCCAATGGCCCATTCCTTCCTATCTTGGCATTTCAGAGTTTCCTCACGCCAAGGAGTTGGTTATGCAAGGGAGCAAGGGCTGGCAGAAAGAGTGGTCAGCAGGCTCCTTGTCCTGTACAAATAAGTTGTGTTACTGGCATTGCTGGGGAATGGGGTCTGAAGGTTGGTTCACACATATTCTTGAGCCTATAGATGATGAATAGATTGCATATGGAGAACTTCTTTTCTTCCTTTTTTTTCCTCTTCACTCTTGTTTTCTCTTCTGCTCCTTGTGTAGTATATTCTTGTACACTTATTATATGGAAGAAGACATATTTGAAGTTTTTCCTTTTGAACACAGCTGACAAAGATCTCTCTGATAGATATATGTGTATTTGAGAGACAGGGAGGGTATAGCAGCCTGTCAAATGCAAGAGATGTAATTCAATAGTTTAATCCCAGGCATCATATGAAGAGTTCTCACATGTCCTGGTCCTACTACAGATCTTTTTTTTGCCCTCAAATCCCCAGCACCTGAAATCGTGTGAGAACTTCAGCTGTTGTAAGGCCCAGGAGTGAAAGGCCTGAAAATGTGCAACTGTAGTAATTAAAAACATTAATAATAAGAAGAAAATGAATAGTAAGAGCCCAGCATTTACAGAGCATTAAAACTGGAGACTGTTAAACCAAATGCCTGGTTTGGAGCTGAAGGGCCATGATGGGACAGCCCTTAAGTGCTTTGAATGTGTTTACTTGGGCTGGGGAATTAGAGATTGAAATCTCAGCAGAGAACTCAGATCTTCACTTTTTCTGAAAAGATGAGAGGTTTTGAGGGGAGGCGGCTTTGCTGTGTACAAGCATAAAATATCCTGGAACAGTTTTTGCTGGAAAATGAGAACAGTTTAGGTCAAAACCTGCCCACTTCAGAGCATGCTAATGAGAAAATGGTTTCTGTGCTTCCATCCTGGAAATGGCTGTATTTCACCAGCAGCTGCTGCCATCTACCACTATGTTAACATCACAAGGGCTCCCATTTTTTATGTATTGTCTGTACATGCTCAAAGCTTACTGCAGCACTGGTCCTTTCTGCTCAGGTTCAACTGGTCTTGCTGTTTGCCAAAAGAAGGACTTAAAAATGAACAACGTTCTTCCAACTGTTTTTGAGATCTTTTTTTGCAAAACAGCAGACCTTCTCCATTTGGAAAACACAGACCGAAGGTGACTTCCTTGAACAAACAGCCAGAACAAATAGGGCCAGTTGCTTAGTCACGTTACTCAAAGAATGTCCTTGCTTGGTGTTGATTTATTCAAGTTATGTGCTACTTGAGATGTCTTTCCTCCTGGAGACCTTCCTTGCAATGAAGTTGGCTGTGGTTCCACCACTCCTGCAGGAAGCCTTGTAGCTCTGGTCCATGGAGGCTGTGCCTCCGTGCTGCAGTGAGATAGGGGTGCCCATGTGCTCCCATCTCTGGGGAGGGCAGATGCGTGCATCAGGATGCTTGGAGCTTTAGGGCCCTGTCGGAAGGTTCCTGTGAACCCAATGATTTTCACCCTGAGGCTGGGCTCTTTTACTGTCATCCTCAGCAGCTAGGTGCTGTGGGTCTTGGCTATTTGGAAGGAGATGTCTCTGAATCCTCCTTTGATCCTGGAGGAGTTACTTCCCCCCCTGGAAAGCTGCTGTCTGAGAGTGTGGAACTGCACCGGAGACAGATACACCCAAGTCTGCATTTTGCTGGGAATGTTCATGGTGCACAGGGAAGCGAAGCCCTGGGTCAGTCCTGCCATCTACTGGCTTTTGCTAGACCTGGGAGAGATTCTTTGAAGCCAAGATCTCACAGGTCAAGGAGAAACCCTTAACACAGATAAAACTGAGAGTGGGGACCCAAGGGTGAGCTACCTTTAACCAGATAATTGCATGCAAAGCAGAGAAGCAGAGGCATTGGAAGTTGATTGAATGTATTAATTTGTCCAGCTCTGCACTGTTAATGTAAATTGAGAAATGAAAGGTATAAGAGGCTTCCCAGGTCCAACGTTTTCCAAGGGAACAATTTTCCAACCCCAAACCTACCACTTCATCAAAACTGAAACACTTCATGAAAATATAATAAGGCCAATAAAGTATTGCATAGAAAAATATTGACACATTTTATTTCAGCTTTGTTGAATGATCTCATTTCACTGAGCCGGTTACATTGAAATGTTCATTTTACTAATACATATATGTGGGCTTTGTAATTGTGTATTACCTTTATTGTAACAGAATAAGCAGAATAAAGAAATATTGATTTCTTTCAATATATTAACATAAGTATATGAATAGTGTATGTTACTTAATGTTTGTTATACTCTAATGAAAATATATGGAATTAATAAAAAAGGTACACTTGGAACAAATTTTTTGGATGGTTCTGAGTTACAGATATTTATTATAGATATTACTTCTTGCTTTGTGTGAAAGAAACAGCTCGGGTTGGACTCAAAGCCCAGCGCCGGGGGTTGTAGGCTCGTCAAAAGGAGCGTAGACATGAAGCTGAGCCTATAGACTATGGGGAGGGATAAATCCGTACTTGTCATCTCAAGGCCTTTGGAGTCTTTTCCTGTCGATGGACAAAGAACAGGGATTGTCTTTGCCTTCAATAGCTGTGCTCATAAATATCGTTGACTTGCCCGTGACCCTAGTAGGAATGGAGATAGGATTTGTCCTTTGAGCCTGCGCTCTTTCTTTTTGGAGAGGACGGCTATTTTGGGCACATAATGGCCCCTGTGTGGGTGTCTGTGGGCAGCTGCTCCTCTTCCTGAGCTCCCCAGGGCTGCAGTGCTGCAGGAGCTGCTCTGGAGACTCCCCTACTGCTCTCCTGAACCGGAGAGCATTCCTGCTGCTTTGCCAAGATGTATAGTTCTAATTTTTGTTTAAAGCTTTGTTATTTTGGGGGCCCCAAATAGTTCAGTCTCACGGGAGAAGGAGATTATGTTCCCTGGGGAACATATGGTAAATGCAGAATAACAGCGATGGGCTCTCAGGAGTTTCTTAGGAACAGCCACAGGCTGCTTGAAACAACAACAGCAACAAAATCTTTCCTTTTCTCTGGATAACCCCAGTCTGGACTTTTCCTTCCTGGGAAATGGTCTTCTCCACTGCTCTCTCTCTTTTCAATCCATATTTTGCAACCTTGCTATGTTTTCAGGACAGGATGGCACTGCACAGCAAGTGGGGACAGAAGAAACCTGCCCACAAGAGGCTACACCTGCCTCCTGCCAGGCATTCCCGTCCTTTCTGCTGACATTGCCTCCCATGGCCCCGCTCCTGCTCCTCCGTGGGTGGACCTGTCTGTCTCCAGGCAGGCCCAGGATGTGCTGTCCCACGTTTCAGTGTTCAGAAAATTCACATAAAATGGTGCTGTTTCTCCAGATCAGAGAGGGGACACCATTTTGACCTAGAGATACCAGAGCTGTTTCATTCATTAAGGTCCATATTTCCAGGTGAGCCTCATTAAGAGATGTAGAGATACCAATGTCCGAAAGTATTTCTGGAAACAAAACAACATGGGTCGTTGTTTCAGTTTCAGTTGGCTCCGCAGACGTTTCTCACTGACATTCCAAGGATGTGTTGATCATTTCAGGGTATGAGACACCATGTGCTAGAGCACAGGCTTGCAGCAGCAGCATTCCTGCCTTCCCATCCCTGCCCTTTTCTGTCCCTCTGGATCAGAAACTCATGCCTCCGCTCTGGCCATGGCAAACACAGGTTTTAGAGGAAGGAAGAGGTCTGGAGCTGGAGGGGAGTCTCCAGAAAACAGGTTCATTTGCTAGTTTTGATGTGGAGGAGGCGAGATAAGCATGTAGGTATCACAGAATCACAGAATCACAGAATCACAAGGTTGGAAAGGACCTTCAAGATCATCTAGTCCAACCGTCATCCTATCACCAATACAACCCACTAAGCTACTAAACCATATCTTGTACTTGCCCTCCAATGGATCCTCGTTAAAGGATTTAAAGTGGACTCATTCCAATTACAGGGCCTCGAAAGAGGCTGTATTGTTATTTTTCGTCACTACCTCCCCAGGTCGGGAGTGGGTAATTTGCGCGCCTGCTGCCTTCCTTGGATGTGGTAGCTGTTTCTCAGGCTCCCTCTCCGGAATCGAACCCTGATTCCCCGTTACCCGTGGTCACCATGGTAGGCACAGACAGTACCATCGAAAGTTGATAGGGCAGACATTTGAATGGGTCGTCGCTGCCACGGGGGCGTGCGATTGGCTCGAGGTTATCTAGAGTCACCAAAGCTGCCGGGCGAGCCCCGGTTGGTTTTGGTCTGATAAATGCACGCGTCCCTGGAGGTCGGCGCGTGTCACGGGGTAGATAGCTTGCAAGTCAAAATTTGAGGTTTGGATGCTAAAGGAAGAAAAAAAGAACCAAATCAAGAACCAACCCCCCTGCCAGTGCTGACCATCTCCACTTTCTTTCCCTGCTTTCTTTTCTTCCCAGTTTGTGGGTATTGAAGTCCACATGAGAGACCATGGGGGGCAAGGGGGAAGCCAGCACCCCCAGGCTACAATGCTGAGCCCAAAGCCTGAACCACAGCTGATGGAAAGAGCCTGGAAAGATAGGAGGTGCATTGTGTGGATGTGGGAATATGCTCCAATCTTCCTGATTATCATATCCCAAGAAAAATAGATTTAAGGCAACGTACGATGTACCTTGGTCACCTTGGGCTTGGTGGCCTGGCTCCTCCTGTGACACAGTGTCGTGGTTTAGCCCCAGCAGGCAGCTAAGTGCCACACAGCTGCTCGCTCACTCTCCCCAGGTGGGATGGGGAGAGAATC
>VXAL01011223.1:244634-270990 GCA_013399475.1 Chauna torquata
TCCTCGCTGGCAGGGCAGCACAAGAAGCAAAAAAGTCCTTGGCTCTGTGTAAACACTGCTCTGCAACAACCAAAAACATCACCACTATTTTCATCAAAAATCCAAAACACAGCATTGTGTGAGCCTTTACGAAGAAAATTAACTCTGTCCCAGCCAAACCCATGACACACAGGGACACTTGGCCATCTGAACTGCTGTTAAGTTAATAACACTTGTCCTTTGTATAGCAAGCATCAAGCTAGCACATCTGAAATATAACACATACAGCATCAAACCCATGGGGGAAGAGGTGTGAGCAACGTGCCTTGCTCTCCTTCTCCTTGCCAATTAACACAAATGACAACTGTGTGGTTTGTGTTTCACACAGGTTCTCGTCATGCCCACATCACCAAGAGCAGTGTCACGTTATTGTCCCTGACTGCCGGGTGCTTCTGGATCCTCCGCTGTCTTCTCACTGCTAAAATTCCGGGCATGCAACCCCCCTTTCTTGTACGAGAGTCTGAGCTTCGCACGAGGGCCCCTTGCTGAGTGCAGACCAGCTAAACCTGCTGGTTCTAGGGGAGGCACACATTTAGTATCATGGAGAAAACTGTTAGAAGAAAGATGACAAAAGCCAGGTACAAGCAGTCAATAAGTGTGGGATGGTGATACCTCGTATGTGACCACTTTGCAATGCTCAGGACATTTATCAGGGCAAGGCATAGCTACTCATCAGTTGCAGATTGGAGTTCAACTCCTGGTTTGTTCAAGGCAGCTTAGATAGACTGATTTTTTCTCCCTTTTTCATTTTCACGTGTACGCAACTCATCCTAAAGCTGTTTGGAACCAACTGAATATGAAACACGAGTTTTGAAAACAGTGAAAACGGAAAACTACAAAAATAATCCTAAAAATACTTGCCTTCTTCGGGAAATGGGCTAGAATCAGGCATTTGCATTTTCTTCTCTTGTCAGAAGGTGGCAGTGACAGGCCCCAGATCTGTCCTTACGGTCTCGGTAAGTTATCCTGGGGTGGGTTTGTTGATGTATCAGGACCACAAGCCCCTTCTTCTAAGGGATATCACGCAGCAAGGATCTTGTCTGGAGTCTAGAGAAGAGGAAGAAGTGCATTTGCTCAGCATGCTCTTGGCTGCATCCCAAGTATGGAGACACCACAGCCTTTCTGGGCACCTGTTCCAGTTTCCGAACACTCACGTGGAGAAATATTTTTCCTTATATCTGATCAGAATTTCCCTTCCTGCAATTTGTGGCAAATGCTGCTTGTCCTTTCCCTGGGCATCCCCAAGGACAGCCCAGGGCAGCCTTCTCTTTGACCCTCTTTCAGGTCAGATATTTTTAGACTCTCTGAGCCCTCTCTTCTCCAGGCTGAACAATTCCAATTCTCTCACAACTTCTTGTATTGCCTGAGGTCAAGCCCCTGGCCAAAACACATGAAAACTTGGGATCACAGAGATGTGGCGGGATAGCTCACGTAAAGGTGTGCTACCCAGGATGGATAGAGGCCATTTAGGAAGGACAGGCTGGGAAGGCGAGGAAGGGGAGTAGCCCTTCGTGTGAGAAAAGCTGGTGTGCATGGAGCTCTGCCTAGGGATGGGTAAAAAGTCAGCTGAAAGCTTATGGGATTAGCAGGCAGATCAACACGGGTGATATTGTTGAGGATGTCTGATACAGGCCAGGAAGGTGAGCCCTTCTTCAGACAAATGGAAAAAGCCACACACCTGCAAGCCCTTGTCATCACATGGGGCTTTTACCACACCATATCTGCTGGAGGAAAAACACAGCAATGCACAAGCAATCTAGGAGGTTTCTGGAGTGAACTGGTGACAATTTGACACAGGTGGTTGAGGAACCAACAAGTGGAGGTACTCTGGTGGACCTCACACTTGCAAACAAGGAATCACAGAATCACAGACTGGTTGAGGTTGGAAGGGACCTCTGGAGGTCATCTGGTCCAACCCTCTCGCTCAGGCAGGGACATCTGGAGTAGGTTGCCCAGGACCTTGTCCTGACAGCTTTTGAAGATCTCCAAGGAGGGAGACTCTATTACCTCTCTGTGCAAAAGAATAATTTGGGATGTAAAGACTTGGGGCAGCCTTGGCTGCAGTGACAATGAGGTGGTGGAATTCAAGATCCTGAGAGAAGAGAACAAAACAGAAAGCAGCATCACAACCCTAAAAAGACTGTGGCCTGTTCAGGGATCTGCTTGGAAAAATCCAATGGAGACTGTCCTGGAGAGAAGAGGTATCCAGAAAACTTGTTCGATTTTCAAGGATCACTTCATCCAAGCTCAGAAACAGTCCTTCCCTATGGATAGGAAGTCAGTCAAAGGTGACATGAAACGTGCATGTGTAAACAAGGCTGACAAACAGCCTTGACAGCTCCTGACAAAACTCAGACATGAAAAGGAAGCATACAGGAGGTGGAAGCAGGGATAGGTGACCTGGGAGAAATACAGAGACACCATCTGAGCTTGCAGATGGACAATCCCACCTGCAGCTGAGCATGGTGAAGGTTATGAAGGGCAATAAGAAAGGCTTCTGCAGGTGCATCAGCATCAAAAGGAAAGCTGGGGTAAACACTGCTAAATGCAGTGGGGACCCTTGAGACAAAGGACACGGAAAAGGCTGAGGTACCCAATGCCTTCTTTGCTTCAGTCCTTACCTGTAAGACTGGCCTTCCAGAAACAGCCCCTGAACCAGAGCAAGAGAGAATTGCCTTCAGTGAAGGAGGATCAGGTCAGGGAACATTTACACAAACTGGACAGAGACAAGTCCATGGGACCTGATGCGCTGTACCCATGGGTGCTGAGGGAGCTGGCTGATGACATTGCAAGGACACTCATGATTATCTTTAAAAAATCATGGCAAATAGGAGAGGTTTCTGATGACTGGAAAGAAGCAAATGTCAGTCCTCTCTTCAAGAAGATCAAGGAGCATCTGGGGAGCTGCAGGCTAGTCAGCCTCACCTCAGTCTGTGGGAAGGTGATGGAGGAACTAATCCTGGAAATTGTTTCTGGCCATAAGAAGGGCAAGAACATGATCAGGAGTAATCAACATGAATTCACAAAGGAGAAATCATGCTTCGCCTGCTTGATAGCTTTGTACAATGAGGTGGCTAACTTGGTGGATGCTGGGAGAGCAGTGGATGACAGGTGCCCGTGAACTGCTCTTGGATCTTTCTTTGCTCATTTATTAGGAACATCAAAGAGGCTGAACTGCTCATCTGGCTGGGAAACATCACATCCCCGTCGCTGCAGGGCTCCTTCCCTCACATTTACTGGGAAATATGCTCCAGAAGGCAGCAGCTTTTGATTCAGAAGCATTTTCCTGTAATCTTCAGGCATCTGGAGGCCAACCCTGGTACGTTTCTTGCAGCTGGTAGGAGATATTCTGAGTCTGTCACCTGGGCAGTGCAGGTAGCTCCAAGACACTAAGGCTTTCAGCTGGTTTGAGCAGGCAGAGTTAACCTGGGTACACACTCCTACCAGTCTTCAGTCAAAGACAAGAAGTTTCCAGCTTCAATGCCAAGCACTGTAGCTTCATAGGAAGACAAAAAAGAGCCTGGAGACAAAGCTGCTTCCTTTCAGTCAGGTCATTTTCTGTTTTACATGTGTTGTCCCTGTTATTTCCTTCTGAGTCAATAAGAAGTGACTCAGATAGGAAAGTATCTCTTGTTCATTGGATTGAGACTTGAAGAAACATAGGGGATAATTAAACCAGGTGACAGATAAGCTGAGCAAGTGATTTACGCTCCTGCATCATTAACAGTGCCTTGGAAAGCTGGTTGGAGCAAATAATCTCAAAACAAGTGATTATTACCTAATTCAGTTGGGGTTGATGAGAAGGGAAAAGATACTGGCTTAAAAGCAAAAAGCAAGACAATACGAACAACAACAACAACAGCCAAAAACCAAAAACAACAACAACAAAAACAACCAAAACAAAACAAACCAAAACAACAACAACAACAATAAAAAAGCAACCAAACAACAACAAAAATCAAGAACTAGAGAAATTTGATATGGAAGGAAGACAAATTCACACTAGCTATAAAGACACGACTAATCTTTTCAATGCACATTATGAACAGAGAAGGAGAACACACTCTGGTAGTTATTAACTCCTGGAAAATCCCCTATCAGAGCTCTGTATCCATATGCTGGTCACTGGCCAGGCAAATGACAAATATGAAGGTCCCACCCAGAAAGAGTTAAGTGTTATGCTTAGGTTAGGCTAAATAACTACCTAGGGGTAAGAAGTACCTGCATCAAGTTCAAAGGAAAAAAAGACAGGTCAATCATTACGTACAAGGAACATGACTCCTTATAAAAATAAATCATCTTGTTCCCTACCTCCGCATCCTAGTGATTATACAAAGCAAGGCTGATGCTCAGGCACAACACACAACACGTGCTTGAGGAAGAGGAGGTAGATTTAATGAGGTCCGGTAGGAATTTGGGAATAGGAGCTGAGTTAAGGAAACCCCTCAGACTCAGGGTCCTATTGGATCCATCTGTCCCAGGTCCTGCCCTAACCAACATCCCCTGTGCCCCAGTCCAATATCAAGGTGGAACAGTGTGGAGAGAGTTGCCAAGCCGTCTGTACTCACCTGCAGCTCCAGGCCATGAAAGACTGACCTGCTACCAGGTATGAAAGCCACAGCTTTCTGCCCAGCATGGTGCTTTGAGCTTATGGCTGGTCGGATCAAAGAGACCCATGCCCTTTCCCCAAGAGCACCTTCCAACACCTCAGTTCCAGGAATCACTTGACCTTTACAGGCTTGAGGGAGGGCTGAAGTGTCTTGCAAAGCTGTGCCAATATAATGGTTTTAAAGCCAGCCTGAGATGTACTGGATCTTCACTATACGTTGTAGGGAGTTGTAGTAAAATCAATCAGTAGGAACAAGGCTGCTGTGACTAATGAGCTAATGAGTGATGCCTGAGTGGAGATGGCTCCAAGAGAACTGCAGAACTGGATTCCTGATACATTATTCATAGGGACAGGCCAGATTCAGTCTTGGCACTGTTTATTTTTTCTTTGCTTTTCCAGGTTTCCCTTTAACTTTTAAAGACATTCCTCATCACAGGAAGAAATGGAGGAAAGCAAAGATAGATGTTGAATTCCTCTCTTTCTAGGTGGGATGTGGCTCTCATCTCTGCAGAATCATGATATCCACAAGAGATGGATGGGGGAGATGATGCATCAGAGGTGAAGTTCATGTAATTTAATCCCTCTGCACACCAGCAAGTTTACCAATTAGTCAAACCCATCCTCACTGCTGGTTTCCTTAAGTGGCTCTCATCACAGACGTTATTTTGAAGTTGCTGGGAGAAAACTACAAATTGTTTGACAAACCTCCTTTTTAGCCTTTCTAATACATAGCTTACACCATGGTTATGATTAACCCTGCAACATACCCTAACTTAATGTCAAAGAGGGAGAAACTGAGGTTAATTTTCCAAGCTCAGCTAGTAAGTCATTAATAGAGCTAAGAATAAACCTCTAAGCACCTGGTGTTAAGGACAACATTCACTCCTGTTGCTTCCAGTAACTCATACACCTCTTATCAGGGTTGCACAAAAATAGCAGAAGAGTACTCATGAAAAGGAAGCATTAACTAGTGGTTAAACCATGCAGAATACAATGTTGGCTCTATTTCTGGAGTTGCTGCTACCTTGCCCTATAAGCCTAATTAACCTTTCTGCATCTCAGCTTCCTTATATCTGATCTTGACATAATAATATTTATTCATCTTGCAGGAGTATTATCAGGTTTAACCTACTTGTAGGTGTTCAGCAAAAGCTTAGTGCTAGCATACAACACTGTAATATCAGCACTCCTCCCCATCTACCTTTGAATCTGATCATAACTTTTGCTCATACATCTTTCTACTCTGCAAAGCTGTGGGATTCCTAGCAGATTTATAAAGAGATGAACAGTCAAGAAAATGGAGGGTTTAGAATGATCAAGTCAAGAAGGCTCTTAATTGAAACCAGTGCCTCTTCTTCTCTAAGCGCACATTCAGCCCATGGTCCCTGAAGTTCTACCACAGAGGTGGATGGGCATACCCTGGGACTTCTTGGCAAGGCCTCCTCAGCGTGGTAACTGGGGAATGTGAGCCAGCCTTCTGGGACGTTAGGGGGTTTGGAGGATGTTGCATTTGCAGTCAGTAGGGAGGTTACGGGATATTACCAGCATGGATGCAACTGTTGCAGGACTGCTTCCACCAGATGAAGATACCTTCTTCAGGAGACTGTCTCAGCTGGCCACGTAGGACAGGAAAGTGGCTTGGCACAGGTTTCTCTGGTTGGAAGTGAAAATTGAATTGACCTTTTCATTTTATTTATGATAACAGATGCCTCCAAAATGCAGAGAATTCTTGTACTTGTCTGATTTGAACACATACAGTAGAAAATATCTTTTCAAATCCTTCTTGTGGGATATTGAAGCAGATTTATATGGCTTGTGTCTTTTTTGTTCTTTTTCTTCTCTGTAATTAATGGAAAACCCCCAAGACAACAGGCTGTGAATACCAACAAAAGAAGAAAAGGAGTTCAACGAAATGCTGATTGGATGTTCCTATTTGTTCTTGTTATTTCTTTGGTTGCTTGCCAGCACTGCAAAGCAATTGCATAAGGTGTGCATAAAAAAGGAAATATTTCCAGTGCTGCTTAAAAACTCAGATAAGATCAACTGAAACTATAAACAAATGACGTATGTTGTCACCCCCCAAAACAACCCTCCAAACTGAAGGAATGCACAGGATTTGAGCAAGGTGTCAGCATCATAAAGATTCTTCCATCTAAAAACAGAATGTAAGGAAGATCACATTTCAGATGTGCATGTGAAACCAATTATCTAGCGCACATTTTTGAGGCCACTTAATACCAGAAACTAGAAAACACGCCCCCTTCCATGTTTAGCTTTTTTCTTAAGAGCAAAGCAAACACAATCAGAGTATTTCCCCTTTCTTAATAGGATTATAGAATTCTCTGCTGAGCATGATGAATGTCAGACCAAGAATATACCGAAATACCTTTCCCTAGATAATTTAGGGCTGGAAATAACCATTAGACTTTCATAATCAACATAATGACTTCTTTTTCCTCTCCCTGTAAAAACAATGGGTATGAACTCGTGTGGATGTAGATCACCCAGAAGTGTTGTTTGTAAGTGAGGCCAGCCTTGCTAAAAAGTCACTGGAGCTTTATGTTTGAACAGATGAGGACTGGATTGTTTATCCGGGAATAGAAGACCCAGAGGACCGTTTATTTTTAACATTTCAAGAACTCGAGTGATACTAGCCCTGAGTAAAGTTCTGCCAATGGTGTGATAGACAACAGAGATGATGGGAATGTCTCTAAGAACATCTTTGTTTCAGCTTTCCCTTCTTTCTTTCCTTATTAAAAGTGTTTGTTGGGTGTATGAGTGACGTCTGGCATAATCACAGAAAGGCTCTTTTTTACTATTTTTTGCAATCCCACAGTCAAACTCACCCACCACACGTTGTAGAAGATAGAAGTTATTAGCATGGGGCTGGTCTGAGGCACAGGAAAGGCAGGTTGATAGCTGGAGCAGCAGGGTTTGGGGATGAGAAACACAGGGTGTTTGGCAAACAAAGAAGTCATGGGCTTGTCACCGTGATCGGAGAAGGTTGGCTTAGAGCGGAGTGGCTTCTCCAGACACCATGCTCCCTGAATGGCTTGGGATAGTGAGCCTGAGAGACTTCCTTGGCCCAGACTTTCATGGCCTGGTCCTACTGCCTTCCCAGTGCTCCCAGTTCTGCTACCGCCAGTTGCATCCCTGCAGGACAGGGAGAGGAGGAAGGAAGGCAGCTTGCTCCTATCCACAGCCCTCTGAAACCCTGCTCACAGCCTGGGGAGAGGTATTGCTATACTTCAAACCCAGCTGTGCGATTTCCAGTGAGTAAGGGATTGGAAGTCAGCTTTCCCCTTTTTATCCCAGTCGTAAACTCTGGTATCATTTGAGGGTAAAAGCACAGAGAAGAAAAGCACAGGGGATTTAACACCTTGCTGCAGACACTTTTCCCCAAGGTGTATGGAAACTACCCAGATCTCTCTAACCACAACAAAAAAGAAGAAATATCAACAAGCTGCAGGGCAAGGCAGAGACACTGGAATGATTTAATACCCCCAGGCTTGCACATCATGCCTAGACACAAAGGATCCAGCTTAAACTACCTCAGCTATTGTCCACCACGTAAACCCTCATTTTCTTCTCCAAGGAACATGAAAAGAAATGACAGTAGAACAGGAGGTGGGGCTTGCTTAGTGGATCATTCAATACAACTATAGCTCAATCAGACTCGTTTTTCCAGTAGAATTGGATCTCAGGTCGGAATCTGTACATGTCAAGGCACAAGGAGGTGTGCCGTTAAAGCCAGTGGTGAAGACTGGTGGCAGCCTAGTGACCAGGCGACGAAGGCCCATGCAAGATGAAGCTGTTTCTGCCTCTTCTGTTGGTTGCCATCACTGGCATGGAGTTTGGTAAGTTCCCGCTCTGACTTATGCAAAGTGCTGCAGGAAATGAAGGCTGAAGGGATGCAGTGCATCCTGTACCCACTGACGTCCATGCTTCCAATTTTGAGGAATTTTTGGCAAAAATCTGTCTCTGGAATATTTCCATCCTGTCAGATGTTCAGGACAATCATGGTCTCTTTGGGACTGTTGGTTCAGGCTGTGTAGGAAGTGTTAAAGATGAAAGGTGATTATACAGTGTCATTTCTTTAATGCAAATTTCAGCTCTCACTTTTTATGTGTTCTTGCTCAATCTGACTCTCATCTTTTTTTTTTTCTTTTTCCTCTCCTCTTAACTTCTGTTCCTCTTTTGATATTTAACCCTGAAGCTAGCCAGCCTGTTTAATGCAGTGTGTGTAGCGGCTTTCCCTAATTATATGTTGCACATATAGTTCATTAAAATTTAGCTGTCAGAAGTGGGAAAGACGGGCTGGGATACAAAGCAGGTGACCCAGGTACTGCAGGGCTGATTTTTCCAGCTCCGTTTGGTAATGTGGTCTGCATGAAGCCAAGGACAATTTTGTCATGCCGCCTTTGAAAATAACCAAGGGTGACGTGTTTTAGGGACCTTCCTCCTTTGCAGGAGGATTTGAGAGTTTGTCACCATAGGCAGTGTCACCCCTACCATCCTCCCTGCCTCCTTTCTGTCCCTGCTGGCAACCTGCCACCTTGCTGGTCAGACAACAGCAACCTGATATTGGGGGTGATCCATCTGGAACGTGGAGGTAGAGAGCAAGCCCCATGAGTCCCATCTCTTCAGGGATGCCGTGCAAACCTTACCCTTACATTTGCGGTGGTGAAAGTCAATTGCTTCTCCTCCATCTCCAGCTCCGTGAAGCCAAGCATGGAGGGGTGTATGGTGTAAGGTTGTTTGCATTCCTGGGGCAGTAGGAAATCCCCTTATCGCAGGCAGCCCCACATGAGTGGTGATGCCATAGCCTCTAATAGTGGAAGGGAACTGTGTGGCGGAAAGAACATCCTGGCATAGACTCTCCATCCCTTGATGCTGCCACCAGAATAGCTTCTTGCTCAAAAACTGATTTTACAGTGCTGACACCAAGCTCAGAGCTGAGGTTTGCCTGGATGTCCAAGGCAAGTCCTATTCAGGGTAAGTGCAGGAGCTGTGGTTGCTATTGGGACATTCATATACTCTGAACATCTCCGGATCCAGCCTGTGTGGGGTCTGATTTTACCAATGCTTGTCTGGTATGAGGAGCTGAGTTAGGACTTTTTCTTTCACATTTATTCTCTTTTTATGTAAGGATATTTTCCTTTTGCCATCTTTGGGTTGGCGGAGTGGGTTCTGCCTGTGAGAGCCAAGTGGTTGGAGAAAGAAGGAGGTCTTGGATTTTTTTGGAGGGAGAACATCGATGCTGTCTGGGGAGGTAGATCCAACCCAGGGCTGGCACAGCAGCTCTCTCTTTTTTGTGTAATACACTGACTTTGCTGTTATCTTTAAGACATGGCTGTGGTCATCGGTAGTCCAAAGCCTTGGGGTGCTTGTGTTGTACCAAGATCAATGGGTGCCTTATGTGCTCAACACAGCTGCTGCTGTAGAGATCAGTCATCACTGGTCTCCAGAGAAGGAGATATGGTTTTTTTTTGCATCATTATACACTATTCATTCTGGGGTTTCTTGTCTGCTTGTCAATGGACAGTGGTTCAGAGAGGAAAGTCATTAATTAATAGAGGACAGCCTAGAAAGAAACTTTATGGTCAGGTCTCCTTTAGGGAAGAGAAGTAATCATCTGAAAAGCTGCATAAAGCAGGAAAACAATGGGGCTGGATACAAATTTGGTTGAGGATTGACTCACCAAACTTATTTTGTCATCCTGCTTAACGAGACTTTGTCAAGAGTTGGGTAGCTGAGGAACAGAGGCTCCTGTTGTGGTCCAGGACTACCACATTGCTCCTTCCCCACTTCCCTGTCCCGTTTAGGTTGGCATAGTCAGGATGGATGCTTGATTTAGCAGGCAAACATGGGCAAATCTTGGAAACTTCATAATGGATTTGGCAAGGAGAATTTTCCTTCACAAAGAAAATTCCCCTTTCATCCTCTGCAAAGCTGGGATAAAACCATGATGTATGTGCAGTATCTTTGAGCTTTCTTCTAGACATGAGCAGGGTCTGTGTAGTTTTGGCATTTCCTAGAAGGACAGTCAGAGGTGAAGGACAGAAGATCTGTCATTATCTAAGTGAAGCTATATCTACACTGAAATATTTTAACGTTTTATACTTTCCTCTTCTTTTAAAGAAGGCTTGCAATTTGGATCTATTCCTTTTCATGGCATGTTTTCATTTTTAAGCTACCGCATGTCTTCTTTTCTATGTGTAAGTTCATAAGCTTTTAAAACAAAAAAGGAACCACTGCGGTTCTGCTATCTTCACAAATATGTACTCTTCACAAATAGGCCAGACAGACATTCCAGAGCTTGTTCAAAACAGGGCCTTTATACCCCAAGTCTTAAAGTCTTTAAGTCATGGTGTTTCCTCCCTCCTTTGTGAGATGCCAGCTCACCATGACTACTGAAGTACTGCTTCATTTGCAAAAGTAAAGTTGTTTAATTCCAGCTTTTGGTCATTTAAATGTGTTAAGCACTTCCTGATCTGCTATTTTTTTTTACCCCCCAAAAAAAGATATACTCATAACTATAGCTACTATTTAAAATATTCAGCTGTGTTTGAACCTGCTAGTCTAACTAAGGTTATTGAAAATGCCAAGTTTGCATATGTTGGTGACAATGCTCTCATAATCTCACATCCCTTTGTGCTCATCTTTTTTTTTTTTTTCTTAAAGATAAACACAAATCCACCGGCTTTGGCTTGTCAGGTGATGAATATCATGAAATACGAGAAAAATAACAAAGCTTCCTCCCTAAAGATGCATTTGACAGATGTCAGACATCGAATTAATGCAAACAAAGCATCAGTCCACAGTGAGCAAAGCAGGATAATAAAGTGAGCTTTGCATAAAAGCAAGACAATTGTTGTGGCTACTTCTAAAAGGGCTCTTTCTGGGTTGCTAGTTAGGGTGAAGCTGCAGGTAGTATCTGTTTTCATAAGGTGACTTACTTGCCTCAGCCTGCTCTTATTTCAGGTGTGCTGAGATGAACTAACTGGTTTTCTTTTTCAACAGGGTTTAAAGTATTTTTACAAGGATGGTCACACAGGTGGGGTGAGAAGGGTTCTCCAGACAGGACCACATGTGATCAAGGAGGGGCTGCCGACCTGTGATGGTACCAAAATGCATTGCTATGCCTTCAAGGCGTTGCTATGCCTTCAGGTGCCTGGCTGGCAAGTGGAAGAGAGGACTGAGATCAAGTGTTGGGTTCCTTGGCAAGACCTACAGAGAGCAAAGTGCTCTGGAAAGCTTGCCCCAAAATGGTTTGTGTTGCCTGGGAACCTTTGACCTGGGTGATAGGAAATATCAGTCAACTGTTTTGGCTTGACATCTTTAGCTTGGAATGCTCTGGGAGGGTTATGAATGATCTGGAAACACCATGCCATAGTGCTCTGGGCTCCTTAGCATCTCTCTGTGAAATCTCTCCAGCCCGAAAGACTTTAGGCACTGAAGGACTCGAACTGTGGTTATTCTGCATGTCTAGGAGCCCATTGGCACTGCAGGCTTGTGCAGTGGCCTTTGCAGCCCCGTGGGGAAGTGTTGGAGAGAAGCTAGGAGATGGTGAGAGATGAGAAAGGGTGAGCTACCTTGGACTGGATTTGGGTTCTTGGGTACCAAAGTGTCTTTTTATGGCCTCTTTCTAGAGCACAGCAGCCCAGAACATCTCCCCATGCAGTCAGTTATTGCGCTCACAGTCTTCTTTTTAAAATAACTTTTTACACACTCTTCTCACAGAACTAGAATCTCAGGAGAGGGGAAGGGTCATGCTTGACTTGCCCCCATGGCTCAGTAAATTTGATGGAGATAATTCCTTCCCTCTAGGACAATCTCCTACCCATGAGTTCTCAGTTTTTGGAGAAGTAATGGTGGTCAGCACCAGATTCTCCATGCTGCTACTCATGCTCAAGTCTGACTTCTCTGTGTGTCCAGATCTCTTTCTGATGCTCTGCTAACACAATGGCAAGGAGAAAAGTGGATGCAGAGTAAGAGCATTTGGAGTAAATCTGCTACTAGTGTGTTTACTGTCCTGTGGGAATAACAGATAAAAACAACTTGGGGAGGTGGTTGGCTGGCAAGCAGAATGGTTAGTTGCTTGTCATAAACACGTGAAGCAGGGCTTATTAGCTAATTGTGATAATGATTAAAAGAAAAACAACTTGCAAATTGCACAATTGAAGGGTTGGACTTCTCCTGGGTCTTTGCATGTCTTAGCTGGCTGCTGGCACCTGGGGCAAGATCTTCAAAGAATTCAAGCACTGAGATGTTGTGTTTCACAAAGCCTGTCCCACTGGCATCCAGCCACTGTGCAGAATAGGCAGCCCTGTCTTAGGCAATGCAATCACCTCACAGTGATAAGGGAGAAGAAAGTGGATCAAACTGCTCCTCCTCCCTATTTTCATGAATTTAAAGTTGATTTTTTTTTTTATCATCTTCATCTATTTTTATGCAGTGTTGGGATGTCCCAGCATATTCAGCCCATATATACTGCATGTTCTGGGGTGCAGAACCAAAAATTAAGTAAAATTACCCTTAAACTCTTTTGTGGACTACTTCAGACCTATCTGCAAAAGAAAAAAAACAACTTGTCAGCACCCCTCAAAAAGAAAACAAGAGCAGAAGGACCATCTTTGTGCCCCAAACATTCAGCAGCCTAGTGTTGACAGGATTTTCCAATATTGTGGAGCCTCCTGCCTGTAGCTCTGTCTTTCCTAAGTTGTTGCAGAGGGGTCTGAACCCACATCTGAAGCTGTGGTTGGCTGACCAGACTAATGTATTTCTCATTCCCCTTGGCACAAAAATGTTTTACTATTCCATTCCCGTGCAATGTGTGAGTATTTTGGAGACTGATCCTCCTCAGAGGTATCTGGAAAAGCACAGACAGAACCTGATGGTCTACACTAAGACCAGGCTCATGTTTTTCCTCTTTACAGCCCAAACCTTGCAGTGCTACTCCTGTCATGAACCTACACCTGTTGACAAGTGCCTGAAGATCCAGAACTGCTCTACGAATGAAACCATGTGCAAGACAACCATGTATTCCCTGGAGGATGGTAAGGGCAAGGCTTCTTCATCCTTATTTTTAACATGAATCAGTGTTCCTCCAGCACAGACCACTGGTGTGGCGAGCAGTACCCTTTCTCACTCACACATGTAAGCCTGGAAGTGATATTCTCTGGGACAGAGAGCAGTCTCCTGCTCTTTTCGCAGGAGTAAGCACCTAGTAAATGCAAGCTTATAGCTAATGTTCAGCATCGAACATGGTTGGAGAAAACGTGTTGACATGACTCTGAGGCATGGAGCTAGAGAATTCTAGCTCTCCAGACCATCTGCACAATGGGTGCGTGTTAAACAGTGCTCTCCTGACCACAGAACTGGTTATGAAAGCTGGGTGGAGTAGAGAAGCTTGCAGAGGTGAGTCAAGCTCAGTAAGGTGGGAAGACAAACTTCTGGTCACCTAAAGGCGAACCAGAAATGCCCTTGAGTTCTCTGGAGCATTCAAAAAGGCATCATCAGGCTGAATGGTGACCCTATAGGTCATAACCTGTCCAAATAAAGAAATACACTGCTAGCATGGAGACTGTCTCTTTTGCCTAGTTCATCTGGGAAGGCTCTGGTTGCATGTGGCAGAGGAAGGAGATATGGAATAGAGTCAAAACAGAGACAAAGTGCTTAATGGGACTTTTGTGGGAGAAACTTGATCCAGACAAGACACAGAGAATGCAATGTGCTCTTCAGCTTGGAACAGGAACTGTTTCTTATGTTCCTGATAGGAAATAGTCCAGTTGAGTTTGAACTGGAACTAAGACTTTGGTGGTGAACTTAGCTAATGTTTCAGCTAGGGACAAAGAGATTTCTCCGTCATGCCTCCCGTTCCTACCTGTTCCTTCTTTCTTGCTTTGTTGTAGTTTATCCTTTTGTGGGAGTCTCAACTGTCACCAAGATGTGCTCTTCTGTCTGCATCCCATCCGACGTGGATGGGATTGGCATGACGCGCCCCGTTACCTGCTGTTACACTGACTTGTGCAACACTGATGGTGCAACTAGTCTGAGGATCAGCTTTGTGCCAGCTGGGATGTTAGCAAGTTCCCTTTGTGGTATCTTCTGGACTAGACTGTGAGGAACTGAGGAGGACACCTTTCTTCCAAAGAACCCAATGAAGAAGAGAATGAACCCCTGCCAACCCAGCTTTCCATTCGGATGCCTCACGGACTACCTTCAGCAGCTCCCACAAGCTACATTTTTAGTACCCACCCTCCTGCCGTGACCAAGAGAGGAGCAGAACTCAAGAAATCCCAACACTAATTTTTGGTTGATTCTCCAACAACTCCCACAAAAGTAACTGGAGTTCCTTTGTTGTGCTGGTCTGGTTGATTTTGAACTAAAAATTCTGGTTTATATTGTATATTTAAAGCAAAAGACATGGACCTAAGTGCCTTCCACACCTCCTTAGAGCATTCTTTTCCCCAGGTGTTCCCCAGCAGAACTGACCAGTTTTGTCAGATGAAATTCACTTTTATGTGGCGGGTCCTCTCCACCCCACAGTTTTGTGCTAGCCCTTTGTGCTGTCTAGAATTCCTTCTTAGCATGTAAGAAGTTAGACTTCCAAAATATGAGACAGGAGACTAAACTTCCCATGCCAGTGATCTGATCCAAGGAGGCTGAAATCTCTTTTGTTTTCTGTACCCTTTTGAGTGGAATAAAAAGAAATGTTGTGTTAAAACTGTAGTGATTAATAAAGTTATTTATAGAGCACCTGTCCTATGATAAATTTTATTTTATTTTATTTTATTTTATTTTATTTTATTTTATTTTATTTTATTTTATTTTATTTTATTTTATTTTATTTATTTTCAAACTCCAGTTCCACCTCCCAGTATTGTTTATGCAGTGGGACGAGTTAAGTTTTGTGGTTAGTCTTGCAGCAGATGTGTAAGACATTTCCCGTTATTCCCTATTGCAGAGGCCTTTCATCAACAGTTCTTTCATAAACTCTACTGGTGAGAAACTACTTTTATTGAGAAGATTGGGTAAGTTGTGTAAAGATTTACTAAATTCTGGCTTGAATTTGGAATTCTGATCTGGTCTCACTCTTCATTTACCTGTAAAACCTTTTTCAAGATCTACCAGCAAAAATGCACTCCTCTAATTATCGCTCTGCTTATGATATTTTAAATCATCAATAAAGATGCTGTTTAAAGTCTTCCATGTAGCATCTGCATTAAAGCAGGTTTCCAAGAGAGGTGGTGCAATTTCCATCCTTAAAAATTTTTATGATTCAGCTGGATGAAGAACTGAGAAACCTGGGCTAATCTCCCAGTTGAGAGCTTTGATCAGGAACTTGAGTTAGAGACCACCTGAGGTCCCCCTTCCAACCTGAATTTCCTGTGATCCTATGATCCACCCGTTGAGATCACCAGAGCACAAACACCATTATTTTCAAGCACACTGCAAAGTCTGGTAGATGTTTCTGCAGCGTTTTTCATCTGTCCTACGTTGCTTCCCATTGCCAGAATGAGATGAAGCTTGGACGAACTGCAGTTCTGGATTCATACACAGCTTCCAAGTGGCTCAAAAGCAGTTCCTTTACTGCAACAACATTGTATTAGTGGCCAGTGTGCTGCACTGGCATGGAGGTCACCAGAGGAACCACATCACTGGCTATGGAAGGACTTAAGAAACCAGCTGCGTGCTTGCTCTAGCTGGCAGCGTGTGCTTTGCAGCATCCTCCGCTTGTGAGCCATGTCCAAAGCTTGGTCTCCAGAGGCGTGTGAGGTGTTTGTGGTTTACATGGGGATTCTCTCTTCTCATCTGCCAGCTCTGGCAATCAGCAGTCTCAGGTTTTGCTGGCCCAGGGGTTGCATCAGGACCATTCTGTTCGGTAACAGACAGTGAAACACCATCGACATGCCTTATTTTATGTTGAGTTCATTCACACTCTTAGCCTTCACAGCACCCTTTTAGGCTCAATGCCACCATTTCTTTAAGGGAAATTTGTTTTTCTTTTAAATCCTCTGCCTCACAGTTTCATTCAGAGCTTTTGTTCTCACAGATGAGCAGTAGTGAGACTGCTTCCTGTCTACATTTCCTACACCATTTATGTTATACAGCCCTACGTCCACCCTGGTAGATCTTTTCCCAGCCAAAGATCCCTTGCCTAAATCCAGATATCACTCATGAACTCATTCTCCACCCTTTACTTGCTGTAGTAAATCTCTACTCCAGGTACTCCACTGCAATAGAGAGAGGACTGCTAAAAATCCTGACTAAATCCCATGGGGAAATATGGGTGCCAAATTTTCCCACCAGTCCCAGTGCCAGGAAGTGAACTGGGCCCTTGGCGATCTTGCCGTGCTATTACTAAGATCTAGTGCAAGTGATTTGTCATATACTGGGTAAATGCAACGGTAACATGCCACCTCATGGCCACTGTCCCCCTCTCATGGCCACCTCTCTGCTCTTTGTCCCGTCATTGAACTGTCACTCCAGGGCACTTTACCAAGGGAGTGAGACCTGATATAGTTCTTCTACAGTCTGAAGAAATTAAAGTTTCCCTGAAAGCCAAGATGGGGATCAGATCTGTGGATAAAGACTTTCTCATCTCAGTCTGTAAGCACTTGTGAAAAACACTATTTTACAATCTCTTTCCAAATGAAGCCTAAAGGAACCCCCCCCCCTTTTTTTTTTTTTTTTTTTTGAGGAGGGGAATGAAAGGTTCATTAGGATGTGGCCAGAATATCCAGCTACTTGCTCACTTGTTGTCAGGGATAGAAAAACTGCTAGCCAGAAGTGTATGTCAGCACTTCTGCACATGAAACCAACACTGTGTATATATTAGTAAAACTCAGAAAGAAATACAGCTTCACCAGATTTTCACTGCATAGCACTGCTTTTTCTCAGACATGAGTTACTGAGCTCAGACTACCCTGTCCTTATCCTGTGTTGTCTGATACGCAATGAAGTCATGGCCCAGAACATCACAAAATTATCATGTCAAAGGACATTTAAAAGCAAATACATCACGAGCCGGATTATTGTGTTGTTATTTTAGTGAACACCACTAAAAATACCACTGGAGTCATGGACTCTGAGAATATAAATCATGGGCAAAGATACTGAAAATGCTTGAAACCTGAAAACGTTTGAAACCAATCCACTGCTGGGTTGGAAGAGGTGAGCTGAGCCTATCTGTCTGGGGGAGCTAAAGTCATCTCACCAGGAAGGTGCACAGAAGAAAAACCATTGGCTCCCAATTGCAAGAGATGACAAAGTAGCCCTGTAGCTCAGTAAGCACAGTGCTGGCATTGCCAGTAGTAGGCTACAGGCTTTGTATTGAGTTCGCACATCCTCAGGACTGAGGCTTGCTGGGCTTGCTCGGCCTGAACTTGTCTTGACCTGACCAGAGCTTTGTTTTCACTTTGCTCGGCAGTAGCTGCAGTTCTCCTAAATGACCTGGTGGTTATAGCTAATTTGCTTTACTTTTGTTTGTTTTTCTATGGTGTAACTGTAAGTTTACATAGATAGCTCTAACAAGGAGTTACTGTATGTAGAACTTATGACTCTAACGTAATGATGAGGTGTAAAGAAACACAGACCTTGTACAGCAGCAGATGCGTCGAGAGGTGGAAGTGCAGGACATGGAGCAGAGTGCAGGCATGGGGTGACAAGAGATGGGGCTCAGGCTGGCACTGGAGACCCTTCAGCAGTAAACAACTCACTGACTGTTAATCAAAGAAAGGCAGACCTGGAGGCGGACAAAACTGGCTTTAGGGATAACAACGAGAACAAAGAATTGAACCTACTTAGAGTGCACCAAACACTGTTAAATAAGATGTAAGGTGGACCGAGGAAGGAAGAGCAGGGTGTGAAAGTGTTTAGCAAACACCATCAAAATGACCCCCAGCGGATCCTCAGTTGATGACAAAGAATCCATTTCCACCATCATACTCCTACCAGCAAAGGGTTTGGGATGCAAATGATTCACTCTACCTCCCTGTAAGGGGGAAGCAACATTAGTGGAAGAGTGGACATAACACCAGGCAAAAGGTCAGAAATTATGAAGTACTTGTATAGCAATTTTAACTGTATTGTTATTGAAAAATTTTTCTGTAATAATGTTGTTCTTTTTTTTTTTTTGTCTGTAAGAATTTGACATTAACTAATCATAATGCTTTGATTAGACATTCATTAATTCTAACAGTAAATTCTTGACTTTGCATATAAGGTGCATTTCCTTTTTGTCTCTAACAAGATTTTGAGCATAACAAAAATTCCCAGCAGGACATGGAGAGATCATAGAATCGTGGAATCATTTAGGTTGGAAAAGACCTCCAAGATCACCCAGTCCAACCTTTAACCTAGCACTGGCAAGCCCATCATTAAACCAAGTCACTAAGCTCTGCATCTAAAAGTTTTTTGAAGACCTCCAGGGATGGGGACTCTACCACTTCCCTGGGCAGCCTGCTCCAATACTTCACAACTCTTTCAGTGAAGAAATTTTTTCCCAATACCCAACCTAAAATGGCTAGGTGTACAGATGCCTAAGTAGGCCTTATTTCCAATGCTGCTTATTTTGCTGTGGTGTACATCTAAATCCCCATGGGAGATGGTCAGTCCACCTCCTGACACTGAAGGCATCTTTGTGATATCTGAGAAACAGCCAGGGGATATTATTATTCTGGGGAGCAGAGATTTAGGAAATGACTGCAGCAATGTGGGTAAACATTTGAAGGGCTCCTAGAGAGATACCTAGAGAGATACCCGTCTCCTAGAGATACCTTGGATTGTTTATGTGTTTACAACAGGACATAACAACCAAAAGGATGAGAAGCTTATGTCACCTCTCTGATCCTGGCCAGTGGGAAAAGGAGCAATGAGCAGCACTTTTCTCCTTTCTTTTGTGCCATACCATTGCTTGCAAACGCTTGTACTGCAAGTTTGAAGATGAGCAGTGCAAGAACTTCTATGAGGAAAGGAAATCTGGTAACACAGGACTCTTCACATCAGCAACCAGTGACATGACAAGGTGCTACAAGCTGAAGGTGGACAAATTCAGACTAGAAATAAGGTGCACATTTTTAACCACAGAGGTCATTTATGGGAACGGTTTACCAAGTGTTCAGATGGATTCTAAGGGGAAATATTTTTTGCAGAGAGTGGTGTAACTGAGAACAGGACAGAATTGTACTGTGGACATCTACATCTGAGCTGTTCCTCGTGGCTCCCTTGAGAATCAGTGGAAAGACAGAGGCACAATTAATTTGACCAGGTTACAATTAAAGTGAGTTGTTGTTAACATCTGCTTTAGGGTGGAGTAGGCTGGAATCAGCTATTGCTTAGTGGTGACTGCTCAAGGAGCTTGACTAGTTCAGGTGGAGACTCCCATGTTAAGAACATCCAAGGTTTGGTGGGATGGGCCCTACATTCAATGTATTTTGATGTTAGTACCAAGCCTGGCTTCACAACGTGCCAGAATAAGGAGCATACACTGGGAAAGAAGCTAAAACTATGACTGTGCAGCAGCCCTTGGTGGGGATTTCTCCAGCTACCCCAAAACCACAGAGGCAGTCAAGTGGCAAGTTGGACTGAGCACAAAAAGTGGCACTTGAGAGACAATCAAAAGGTCTCAACACCTTGATTGGCCTGTGAGTTAATTAGAAGCAAGTGGTGAGAATTATTGCACAGCTGTGTGCTTCAGCCCTCCCTTTCATGATGTGCTTGAACCAAGGAGATTTTTTTAAGATCCTCGTCAGTTAAAAAGCATTAGACACAGCTGATTGCAGCCCTTTCTCAGCGCTCTTGCTCCATGACTTTAAATTCTGTGTCCATGTAGCTGTCATCGCTTTGACAAGCCACATGCGGGGGAGGCTAATCTTCCCCTCCCTCCGTTGGCCATAGATGCTTCACCTCTTTGATCTCTGGCCAGTTTGTCAGCATGTTTCCTGCATTTCAGCTGTTATGGCATGGATCACAGCTCCTGGTTGAGATCTGGTCTGAAAAGCATAAAATCTGTGTGGGTGAGGCCCTGTGTTTCACAGTTGCACCCAAGACCAAAACAGAGTTCTGAAACTACAGGGCAATGGTTTCTGGTCAAACACAAACCTGCTCCTCTCTTGCGTGGAGCAGGTAGCATAGCACGCAGACCTGGTATAGCTCTGTTCCCACTGACCTGGTGTAAAAAGCTGCTTCTGGACGTGCTGTCTTAGTGTGTTTATGTCCCCACAGAAGGCACAGCAGGATTTTTTGTTCAGTTTTGCTGGCTTTTGCTAAAACACAGTTCCTACCTCATCCAGATCTCCTCCAGATCCATCTGTTTGGGTTTTTTTTTGTGTGTGGTTTTTTTTTTTTTTTCCCTCGTCCTCCTCACTCCTGGGGGATGTTCAAGTCCTATGCTCTCCCTGAAGGATTGTTTGCATTTGTTTAGTCTTTTGCTCTCTTATGGCCTCTGTTCCTAAGCTTTCTCTGTCTCTTGTGTCTGTTGCCTTTTTTCCTATCACTGTGTATCTTCAAGAAGAGCCTGGTCCATCCTTCTCTATACCCTCCCATTGGGTTCTTGCAGACAACGGTAAGGTTTCCCCTTTGCCTTCTCTTCTTCTGAGTGAAAAAAAAAACCAGTCCCTCTGCCTTTCTTTGTACCTCCTGGGCTCCAGCCCCCTGAACACCTCTGACAGACTTGCTCCAGTTTCTTAATGTCTGTCTAGCATTGGTGTCCTAAAGTAAAAGTATTTGTTCTGATTTTCTCAATATTTCGGCTCCTCAAACAGAAAGCTAAATGACTTTTGTCCTTCATTTCATATTCTTCTTCTCTTCTTCAAGTTAGGAATGCACATGGGCACGATTACATTGCTCTCTCACTGTCACAGCACCTGTCCCTGGCATCCAGCAATGCCCACTTTGTGTTACACTTGACCATGGGATTAGCAGCATTTCTACAGTTGCCATGAAACCGGGTGTCAACAACATGACCCATGCGTGCTGGTACTGCAGCCAACGTGTCTTTTGATCTCCCAAAGCAATTGGTGCTTGAACTGGGAGGGAAATATTGTCAGAGCAGGAATATAATACCAAGTACTTTGCAATGACAAGGTAAGGTCACCCAAAACGAGACAGCAGCAGTGGCAGCTGGTCTGTGTCACAATCCTACACAGATCTTCCTGCACAAAGGCTTGTGGATTGAGACAAGCAGGAAAAAGAGTTTTGTTTCATGTAATTTCCCATTAGTCTAATTTTTTTTTCCATTCCACCAAAAATATTCTGAACTTCCCAATATTTGGGGTAAAGTTTTCCCTAGCAATTATTTGGTCTTTGATTGATATTTTTGAATAGAAGAATGGAAGTTTTCCAACCTAGAGAAAAATAAAAATGTTTTGTTTTTGTTTAGAAAGGTTTTGAGAATAAAAAACCTGGATACTTTTGATTCTGAAAACAGCAAAGAACAGCTTACCATACCTCATGTTCGAACTATATATAAACATTTCATGAAGCTTCTTTGCCAAACTTTTGCAGTGCTGGCAAAAGTGGAAAGTGGGGTGGTTTATTTTAAAAATGAAAAAAAATAAGTAAAATAAAAATATGTAAAAAATACATAAAATATGTCAGCAAATGTTTTGAAATGTTGGGAGAGGCAATGGTTAATATCACAGGTGCAAGGCGAGAACTTCAGGGCAAGGCAGATAACTTGACCTGTCCAAAAGCTGCCTGAGGAAATCAGGTAGGATTTTCCTTGGTCAGTGGAGAGAGAATCCATCCTACCCTTCACCGATACTTGCATCAGGTTGCAATGAGTCGCCATCTAAATTTGTGGAGATGAGAATCTTTCCCAAAGTAATCTGCATTCTCTTCCTGGCTCAGCATTGTTATTTTGACAGATCAATCTGGCTGTAGCTCAGTGCTTCAGCTAGCAGCCCACGAGCCCTTCTGGACTTTGGAGACATCTGAGACAGGCTTCCCAGGGGAGGAACCAGGACTCTGGATAAACACAACATCACCGAATGCAGAGCTAAGCTATCTACCAGATAACAACATATTTCTCCGTAGGTATTGTGGGTTCTCCCTCTCTGCAGTGGCACAGCAATGGGAATGTGTTGGTTGGGAAGGGGAACACTGTGCTTGGAAGCCCTCCAGGTAAAATCCAGCTTCAAGGAGAACCTGCTCTAGGTGGCAGGACCTAGGGGTTGGACTAGATGACCTCCAGAGGTCACTTCCAACCTCAGCCAGTCTGTGATTCTGTGATTCTATGACTGCAGGATATAACACAGGCAAGGAACCTGGGAGGCAGCGGGCACCCCTACCAAAACACTCCAGGTCTGATACCTGTCGTGGCTGCCCATGAGACACATGAGAAGCATGGACCTGTTCTGTGCTTCCAGTCCTCAAAGAGCATCTATTGAGAGCATCTATTGAATCTATTCCTGATGTTCACTTATTCTTAAGAGGAGGCATTAGGGGAGGCCAAGGCATTTGTATCCTCCTGCTAAGGTTGCAGAGGTATTCAGTAATATCTGTGGAAGGGGGGCATGAAGGTTTTTGCCCTTTATGATCCCACATAAACACGCACTTTGCTGCTTCTGACGGCGTTATCTACAGTATGAAGTTCAAGCCATGCTGGTGCTGTCATCTCTTGAAGACCATCACTCTACTTCCCTGCCCTCCACGGAGTGGCACAGCAAGGACCTCTTCACACCCACTACTTATTTCCTTTTCATGCCAGTTCCCATTTACTGTGTTTCCCACCTATGGGAAACCCACCCATGCTACCCTCCTGGAAAAAAAGTGGATGTTTGTACCCAGAGAGAGAGTCACAATCTGCAAGCAGAAATGTGTGTGTGGACTAGTGAGGAAGCAGTTGTGTACACCTGTGAAAACCAGGAAACACTTTCAAAAAATTATATTTACAATAAACCTAGATGGTTTACTCCAAGCAGAGAAGAATACCCATGGTTATATAACAAGAGGATTATCTTTCACTTAATGCATATGTAAAGATGACTCATGCCCTTAAGGGTAAGGTTGTGTTGTCATCAGTCAATGGTTATGAACTTGCAAATCTGTGTTCTCTCTGTTTACATTGCCTTCCCCTTTGCAAACAAACTGTAAAGGACTTGTGTACAGCACAACCACTACTTCATAATCCCCTCAAGAGGGAGAATACAGACTATCAATGACATTTGAAAAGATATCCAGCTATAAGCAAAGGCTTGTACTGGTGTATAGTGAAAGGCATTTTAAGGGCAAGGTAGAAAACAAGGGATAGTCCCCACTATGGATCCAGATCACAGAATCACAGAATCACAGAATCACAGAATCACAGACTGGTTGTGGTTGGCAGGGACCTCTGGATCCATCTGGTCCAATCCCCCTGCTCTAGTAGGGACACCTGCAGCAGGTTGCCCACAACCACGTCCAGGTTGGTTTGAAGATCTCCAAAGAGGAGACTCTCCAACCTCTCTCGACAACCTGTGCCAGTGCTCCTTTACCCGCACAACACAGAAGTGCTTCCTGATGTTCACAGGGAACCTCCTGTGCTCCAGTTTGTGCCCAGTGCCTTTCGTCCCGGCCTGAGCCGATCCAGCTAGTCTCTTTACTGGCTGCTGCTATTTCACATGTGCACAGACTCCATGTGAGCGCAGATCTGCCCTCCCCTTCCTCAACCCCAGTGCAGCAGCATGACAAGAAGTATTGCTTTGCCCATAAAAGCAGCTGGGAAATATGTAGAGTGAAGTCCTGATCCAAAGCCCGCAGTAAATTACATAAGTTGAGAGACTTCCCCCAGGCCTCAGCAGTTGGTTGAGGGTGGGATGGGAACTGAGCCATCTTTCGTAGTTGCCCTGAACCATCAACCCTTCTTTATTTATGGATGAACAACTTTTTTTTTTTTTTTTGCACACAGAAATGTTTCTGCTCTTTGGGACATTTGCAACCTGCTTCTGATTTTCTTTGGAGTAATTAATCATTTAATTGTGCTCACAAACCACAGAGACTTTGTTTTTTATTTTTGCAAAGGGCTTTGGTTCATTATCACATACAAGGATGCACAGGTCTATGGTACAGCTTCTCTGGCTGTAAAATGGGAAGAATGTTTATCACCTAGCTTTGATGTGGGAGCCCTTGTGTCTAAATTCAGCCTCTGAGGGAAAGCTGCTATAGAGCTTTAAAGCATTGCTTCTGTTATTTGTTAGCTTGGTGATGAGTCCTTAACAGTTCTCCCACTGTAGTTTGCATCCAGGGAGCTCAGGAGACTTTCCAGATGCAAAGGAACAAGTTTTCCTGAGATAAAGATCTCACAGGAAGTCTGAAGCTTGACTGGAAATGTTGCATTTATCTCTGCAACCAAAGTCTAGAAGCCCAGTGCATCCTTGTCCTAGTTATCAGACTGAATTAGAATATGTGGCTATTTATAATGGAAACCTACATCTCAGTACCAAAAATAGAGGGGAATAAAACCTCCTGAGGAATAATAATAATAAAAAGAAACACATTAGAAATAGCTGTGCTGCATTTCAAGAGCTTCAGATATCCCTTTTTTTTTCCTTTAGAAGTTTCTTTTTTTTTCTCTAGAAGTTGTTTAGCCTGGCAGTGGCTCATCGCTTTGTATCTTTCCATACTCATGGCAGAGTTTGGCCCAGGTCTTTGGGCAGATATTGAGCTTCACTGAGAGAAAAGACGCTTAGAAAAGAGGAATGGGAGCAGGAAAAAATGATCCCATTCCCTGCTGGATTTGCCTGGGCTGGCGAGAGGGTTTAGAGCAGCCCATGCAGCAAGCTGCCACCTCTGGTCCCTGTGGGACAGTCAGTCCCCTGTGATGGGTACACCCAGGACATGGCAGAGACATTTCTCAGGGCTCTGAGAGCCAGGGTCAAGAGGAGGAAACAGTGTTGCTCTATCTCCCCCAAAATTAAGCTTGAGGATCCTGGAGACAAGCAACTGCAAACTTCTGGGGGTGTATAGGTAATGCTTGGCAGCTAGCTGGTGCCCAAGTACAAGTGAAGCATCTCCCAGAGGAACCTTAGATGCACCTACTCCTCCTTAGTCAAACAGTCGTGTTGTCATACGTTACTTGAAGCTTTGCATGATTACAGAATACCGTAAAACCCATTATGTCTCCCTCGGCCTCCAGGGCCGTTCAGATCATGCCAAAAGTAAACAAGTGAGATTACTGAGCAGCTAAAGAGAAACAATAACAGAGGCACGTCCACCCACCCAGGCACAGAGACCAACGTGAACGTGCTCCCGGTGCCCTGACCTTACTAAAACCTGCAGCCACCCCCCTACATCTCCCAGCCCAAATATTGCTGTCGCTGTGGTTTAGAGGCTGGGGGATGACTGTGCAGTCTGCGGGATGGATCCCACCACCTAGGGTCTCTGTGACCTCTCAGCTTGGAGACAGCCTCCTTGTCCTCCTCTGAGCACCGCAGGGTAGTGGACCTACATTCCTCCTGGTGTTTGGTGAGGTGGAGGACGGCCGAGCTGTACAGGCTGCAGGGAAACATCCATGGGGCCAGGGCAGGAGTCTGAATAAAAGCCCTGGATACAATAAATATGAGAGGCTGAATGGCAGGGTCTGCTAACCTCCAGCAAATCCTAAAATGAAGATGTCTCTGGAAGGGAAGAGAAGGGAAGGGAAGAGAAGAGAAGGGAAGGGAAGGGAAGGGAAGGGAAGGGAAGGGAAGGGAAGGGAAGGAAAGAAAAGGAAAGGAAAGGAAA
>VXAL01011223.1:271112-282772 GCA_013399475.1 Chauna torquata
AAAAGAAAAGAAAAGAAAAGAAAAGAAAAGAAAAGAAAAGAAAAGAAAAGAAAAGAAAAGAAAGAAAAGAAAAAAGGTACAAGGCATGAAGATCCATTTACACTTTGTAGCTATTTATCTCCTGACACGGTATTTTCTATAGGGGCTAGAGAAACAAGAGAAATACTTTATTACAAACATGTTTTCCAACCATCACAGCAGAGAGGGTCTGGAATGGCTTCTGCCAGCAGAGCCACGAACGTGAATATATTTCAGATTATTTTTTTTTTTATAAAGAAGCAATAAGAATAAATAAGAATAGAGGCTGAGTCTTATTAGCTTAGGAGACCCTTTGCAGGTGCTCCTTGAGATTAGCAGTAAAAGCCCCAACAGGCACCTAGACTGGCTTCCTATGCATGAGGAGCCCCCACCAGCCCATGAGATCTTTGCACAGAGCTGGCACAGCAAAAGGGAGCTTGCAGAAAACTCTGTTGTGATCTGAAGACATGAGCAGGTAAAAAAAAAATCTCCTGGTTGGTCGCCCCAAAGGCAAAGATAAACTGAACACATTTCCCCAGTTGGCTATGGCTGGAAGGTATAGCAGTTTACTTAAAATCCCTTATTTTCCCTGCATAGAAGTCAAATCTCTTGCTGCTAACTCTCCCCTCCTCACCAGGACGGTTTTCCTCCTCTGCTGTAAGTGCATCAGAGTCTGTCACCATCTTCTGGATGTTTGTTTCAGATTTGGATGTCATCACCAAACATGGTGACAGCCGTCTTTACACTAAAAACACTGCTTCCCCTGTGTGCTCTCTTCCCAGGGCCAGGAGATGGGCAACAGCCGGAAAAGATGAAAAACAAATTCTGGCTTGTTTGTAGCCTGGCTTCATAAGGACACCAACCGAGCCACGAAGGTGCGTACACAGAGGCAGGGTTCAGAGAAGGTGCAGCACTTCTCCCAGATGTTCAAGGGTGCTCCTTACCGAGCTCCTTGCAAATCCAAAGGTACTGCAGAAGCAAGTGCACCATCCAGGGCACCTTGACTTGACTCCCCCTCCTTTTCCAGTCTTTTGACTTCCATTCCCAGATTTTTGTGTAAAACCGATTTATTTTGCAAGAAGGTGAAGGGATGTTCATGCCAGTGCCAGTCACAGGTGCCAAGAAGGCAGGAGTGAGGGCTCCTTCTCCAAACACCGATGACTCCAGGGCAAGGCTGTGTATTGAAACAGGAGCTGGGCAATGCTTCTGTGCTGGTGTGCTTTCACTGATGTGACTGAGGGCACATCAAATTGCCCTTGCAATGGGGAGGAATTCAACATGAAGAACATAGACACCTTTTGAATTCAGAGATCTGCTGGCCAAAGGGAGCCTGGAGTCTTTTTCCTCAGATGGCTGGGTTAGATTTTGGGACTGTGGCTCACGGGTTTCATATACCATGGCTTTCAATTCCCTTTAGTATCACGGATCTGCAAGGATTTCCACGATATTCCCAGGAGGAACTAGCTTAAAGCTAAGTCCTCACTGAAGATGTGTTGCAGGACCACGTCTGGAGCTGCCCATGTATGACATAGGTCATACCCCATACCACTCATGTATGTGTAATGGGGGCTGACTGGGGAAGGAGATCAGAGTCAAGTTCTCACTGGTCCAGACCAGCCTTGGATAGGGCACAGAATGATTAAAAACTTTTTTGTTGTTGTTGTTGTTTTTTGTTTGTTTGTTTGTTTGTTTTTGTTTTTTACCTCATGGCAAATGTCAGGCGAGAACCCCAGGGAATGGGGATGAAGGCATACAGGGAAGGCAGTCGCTGTAGACAAGGTCTGTCTGCCCCATCCTTTTGAAATATTCTGAGCATCCCTCTTGAGTTCCTCTGTGTCAAGTGACCCTAAATGATTTTTCTGAATTGAGATACCAACCGCGATTATTGCCTCCCTGCTTCCTCCCCATATCTGCTTCAGACACCCAAAGGTTTTCTTTCACCTCGTTTTCTGGGGGATTTACCTTGTTCCCAGACCTGGGGCCGTACTAAATAAAGAGGCGTTGGATTTATGTTCCCCTGGAGTCAGGGATGTGAGAGCCGTGCAGGAGAGACACGAAGGTATCTGAGAGAGGACATGCCAGTGTGTCAGATGCAGCCATTCCAAGTCAACCACGGCCTAATGTGGAAAAGCAGATCTATTTTAAGAAAAAAAGAAAAAAAAGCATATAATAGATTTTAGATGAGAAATAATTTGGGAAGGATGTTGAAAATGATATTGCTCCTGCTGTTCTTCAGTCCCACCAAGCATGTTCTATAATTAATAACTACTTCAGATGAAGTGACTTTCTTTTGAATGTGCAGTATTAAACATTTAAATCCCTATCTGTAAATATAAAACTATGGCAGATATCTCCATAAGCCTTGCAGCTACGTGCTAATGTATATTTATGTTCTAGATAGGTATTTTTAGCAAGAACTACAAGTTCTTTCTCTATTTGATTACCTCAGAGCTCCATTTTACATTAGACATCTGGACTGTGCAAATACCCCCTTCTATTTTTCTTCTCTTGGAGCTCCACAATAATTTCTGCCCTCATCTCCTTTCTTTTGCTTTCATGCCCAACTAGATTAATGCACCTTCCATGAGGGCTCTATGGGTTTATTTGCCTCTCCCTCCCTCGGAAGACAAAATATAGAAAATTAAAAGAAACCAAGCAGAAAAACATCTCCTTGTGTTTCCCACATTGCAGCTTGAGCCAGTTGCAGTCAGGGCACACTGGGATAACTATCGCCGCTCACATCTACATGTGATGTGAGCAGTGTCCTGCTGTGACTTGTGGAAAGTAACTGTAAATGATCCCTGATGGAAACGCTGTTGCTCTAAGTACTAATCCCTCTGTTCGTGTAGCTTTGCTCTCCCACTGCACCACTGATACCTTTGTGGGAATCAAAGCAGCAGGATTAAACCTAGGTCCGAATTTCAGCTGGCAAAATACACCAGAATGGTTCTCTCCAGTAGTTTTTTCAGCAATGCAAGGAGTTAACATCTTCTTCTACCCAATATCACACAGCCTGGGTCTGAACCACTGTCTTCCCCTTGTGATTCTGGGACTAAGACCCACAGGCTGCTGTGGACCTGCTTTCCTGATCCAGCCCAAGCCAGGTCTGGGTGTGCATTGTGTTTACATAGGATGAACAATCCTTTGAAATGCTCATTCCACCTTTAAGAGTCATGGAGCCCACAATGAAAGGCCACCAAGGCAGACACATCGCCCTGACAGTCAGCTGGAGGCAGGACTTAACTGGGTATAGAAATTTGAATACCTTCACCAACTTGGTACGCAAACACCTCCCTGAAATTTTAGTCTCTGCTTTGCTTTGATCTTTAATTCCTAGATAGATGAAAGCTTTGCCTCCAGATTTGCAAAAGAAAGTGGGCAATGATGATCATACGTCTGTAGGGCTGGAAGGGCTAGAAGGTGGTGGAAAAGGCAACTGCTTGTGCAGACAAAGCATTAGGCATCGAGGAATGCCCTCGAGTCTAGAGACAATGTCTGTGGCCCTGCAAAGAGTGATTGCTGGGAAGAACGAGCCCCCCCAGAGTGGCAGGTAAAATCCTTCAACGCAGCTACAGCGCTGCTGGATGCCACCAGCCTCAGAGCCTCATCTTGCAGGGTGAAGAGGCTGCACATTTTTTTACAGCCCATTGGAGACACCTCTCTCTCTGTTCTGTTTTATTCAGCCTATATTTAGACTTCTCCCTCTGTATGTCCACTCGACCCAGTGATGCAAAATTCTGCAAATGCCTTTGAATCTCCTGGCAGTGTCCTACATTTGCTGGGGCAGCTGTGCTCACTGGGTTTAACTCCGAGGGACCAAGCAGCCAGAATAAATAAAAGCAAAAGCAGAAGCAGCAGTTAGGTGCAAATCAAACTTTGCAAGGGCTCCCTGTGACGACTGTTCATCCTGTGGCTTAGGACTAACACAGCACCAAGAGATAAATATTACTGCAAAATTTTGCATCCCTGACACATTGTGCTAAAGGCTTTCACCTTGCCTGATATAGGAGCATATTACAAGTGCTTTGAGCCTTTTGTTTTTTTTTCTTTTTCTCTGTTAATGTGGAGCCACGTTAATAGGGAAGTCCCAGATAGCAGGAGACCGTCAGTGCAGTGAGATGCAGGATGCTCTCAGCCAGCACCAAGTGACACAAGGAAGGCAGCGGTCCCCACCTGCAGCATCTTTGCTCCCAGCTGCCCACTCGCCTTGCAGCGCTGAGCTCAGCTGCTTTCCCTTTGCCTGCTGCAAGAGAAGCTGCACTAGGAAAAAAAAAAACAATTCTCCCTCTGCATGCCCCCCAAAAAGCATATCCTGTAGACACTGCATGGTCTTTACCCCTCTGCCACCCGCCTCCCCATCTTCTCCCACCCGCCTTAAATCTAGCTCTTGCAAGAATAATTTTTGCACTCCCATGCCTGTCCCCTTCTGTAGCTTTTCCCCTCCCTGGCACTTTCCTCTTCATCCAGGGTAGTTCAGGAGCTCGGTGCGCAGAAAATCATCCAAAGACATGCTGAACACACAAGAAAGATGCTGCAGGCTGAAAATGGGAGGATCCAACTTTATTCACTAGATTGTCATCCAGAAAGCCCCCTTCTTATTCCTTGATTTTCCTGGCTGATGTCTTGTATGGAAACAGAATGAAAATGGAATTTGCTACGGAGAAGGTTGCAGGGACTTCATGAATGTGTGAGGATAGTGCGTGGGATACACCCATGCTGCCATCTGCCCCTGTTTTTGCAGGTTCCCTTTTGCTCCCCTGGATGAGCCAAGGAATAAGACCAGAGAAAAATGCAAATTTCCCAGCTCCCCCCTCCCAAAAAGGGCCACGATCTGGGCATGCCTAGCGCATTTGGATCTGCTTCCACTCCTTCTGTTTTTACAGCAGACAGAGCACCAAAATCAAATCTTACAGCTGTTACAGGGGAGAACGGAGTAAATCCCCAGCGGGGCTGCGGCAGCACCATTAACCAGCATTGAGTGGAGCGGTTGGTTTACCCAGAGCTGGGGGTCTGGGGTAATCATTACTTTTCCTTTCCTGTGGTCCCTGCTGTGAAGGGATAGGAGAGGGCAGAAAAAGACTAACAGAAGAAGTTGCTTGAAACAGTCTGTGAAACACATGGAAAGAGAAAGCCAGGGGCTCTGATTGCAACCCGAGCTCAGGCAAAGGGTTGATGGAGGTTTGGGTTGGCCAAACTCCTGGATTTATTTTCACTTTTTTTTTTTTNGTTCATCCTGGACATCTTATAAGCTTTCCAGAAATATGTCCCATCTCAATGCATGAAGGCTGAGCCCTTCTGAACATATTGTGTAGCTTATTCTAGACAGAATTAAGTGCCAGCTCTCTGCAATTAAAAACCACACTTTGCTGAGCAGGTACTGGGAGGGGTCCAACATCCATCTGACTCAGGAGATGGCACACACTGGGGAAAGAAAATAAGCCAAGATCCTGATGGAGGATTCCAGGTATTTTGGGGGTTGTGCATTGAGATTTGATATAGGAACACAGGTGCATGTTGTTTGGGAGCTGAGGAAGATCTGGGAAAACAGCAGTGTTGTGTCCAGTGTGCGTGCAACCCCTGCTGTTGCTGAGGATGATCCCCAAGCACCAGCCTTGGTGGCACTGCCCAGTCCCTCCTGCTGTGCAGAGCCATCATGCTTCATCCACCTCTGCTCCCCGGTGGGGAAAGCTGTAAGGCGAGATGTGGGTCCTGGGGACCAGAAGCAGCTAAAGATGAAGAGTATCTGCTTAACAGCTGGAAACTGGAAATATGAGGGGTTTAGGTCCTGGCACCCAAACTCTTGGCTTGAATCCACTTGAATTCACAGCACTGAAGATGAGTGAAGACACGCTTGAGCAAAGAAGGTTTTTCCCAAGGCATCTAAATGTTCTCAAGGCATCTTGGCAGAGAGAGGAGTGGAGATGCTTTGGTCAGAGCACGTGTGCCCATGGCATCACAGAGCGCACTGAAGGAGTGTGCCAACAACCATGGCCATCAGACCCAGCGCTGCAGAGCTCCTCTCCCCACTGCTGCTCTTGTTGTCATCAGAGCAGAGGTCGGTGTAGCAGCATGACGTGGGTCTGTTCGCCCCTATCCCATCATAGATGACACAGGTCTCATCACAGCTTCTGGTCACGGTGATGTTGCCAAAAAAGGGGTAACCTGAAATGGATGCATTGGAGAAGGGGGAGAAGGAGGAAAGAGAGAAAGAAATGGTGAAGGAAAGTGCGCACGACCGGCATTGAGCAATACTGACTTTATGCAATGGAAGGGAGTTGAAAGCACAGTGTTTATAGGTAAATAAAGTCAAATGAGGGGTTGAACCATCTTTAATCCACAAGTGCCTGTAACCCAGACTGCTCTTTGTGGGAACAGGTCCCCTGGTTATCCCTGCTGCCTCCCTCTCTCCCTCCTGCTCCTTCCAATTTTTTTCTGGTGCAGACAAGGGACACAAGTCCCTTAGTGTTTTGTTCAGGCGGGTTGCTCCTGCAATAGCTTTGCGTAGGAGATGACAATGCCAAGAAGCACTGGTGTAACACTAGCATGTTCAGGTTGTTTTTCTCACTGGCGAGAGAGTCAGAGTTAGGTGAGAGCGTCTACAAATAAGGAGCGAGTCCCTGGGTTTCTGCAGTATGTTTGCACAGATCTGTAATTTCAGGATATGTAATGCATAGGGGTAGGAAAGGCAAAACAGATTGAATGAGTGGGGTGAGTCCTGTGTGCTTCACTATGAAGCTCTGAGTCTGATGGACTTCTCTCCTTCCTGCCCTGGATAACTCCAACTGGATTCTTACAGAGAAGTTAAAGGATAACCCAAGCTGGGGACTGGGAAGGGGAGAGGGAAGCATGGGAGAAGTTCATAAGACAATTTGGCCCACAAAGGATTCATCTTGCTCCATGACCACTCAAAGAAAATGATGAGACTTACCTGTGTCTACAGAGTGCAGTGTTGTTTTGCACACCTTGGCTTTCGGCGGACACAGGGTGGGTGTTCTGCACTCAGAAATGTCTGTTGGCTCCTTGCACGTGTAGCACAGCAAAGATTGGGCTGCCGAGGGGAAAAGAATGGATCTGAGTCAGTCACAGCAGCGAAGGCAGACAGCAAGTCTGCAGCTTCTCTGCTTTGTGGTAGGAGATATGTGATGGTCAGTGCTTCATCCTCACAACCAAGATGCAGAAACCTTGGAAACTAAGCGTGGTTGGAGACAGTGACAAAGCCTGAGTTTCTCAAGGGCAGAGACGAAACCCCATTGTCAAAGGATGAGGCTGGTGTTGCAGGGTGCTGGGCATCATCACTAGTTTGGGGGTTCAGCAGCCAAAAAAAGAGCTGATCTAGAGGGACCTCTTGCTTGAGCAGCTTTAATAGCATCTTTAGAGGGTCCTGACCCATCGGCAGTTTGGTGATCAGTCTATGGCTGTGATCGTTCAGGTGCATTACAAAGTTGTTTTCTGCTTTTGTACTGCGGACTCAAAGAACAAGACTGTATCAGTTTCTTAGAAAGAGTCCAATTTTAGATTTAGGGGATCAATCTGACCAGAATTAGGACACTTGGGTGTTTTGTGCCTCCTGTGTAAGAGATGTTGCAGCACAGAGCGAAACAGCTCCTTCTGGTTAAAGCAGCATTCACCTGCAGTTCCTCCACCTGCAGAGACAGTCACTGAAGTTGAATTTCCAGGGCTCCTTCATGCTTATTTAGAGGGTTTTCAGCAGAACTTAGTAACTGAGAGCAGAGTTTAAATTTCAGAACTGTACCAGAGATCCTAAGGGCTGAATGTGGCCTAAAAACACTTCCATCAGGGGCTATTGCTGGTTTTTAAAAGAGGTGATGCTACAAAGCTCTTGCTGGATGGCTGCTGACACAGGGATGCCTTTACATATGCAAGCCTTGATCGCAGCAGTTGCTCAAAAGTCTCCTCATGAGACCTACCCATCCGCAGCCAGCAGATACGGAGTGTGCATATTTTTTGGAGTCGTGCTGGTTTGGCTTGATGACAGAAACCAGCCCAGTTCGATGTTTTCTATCCTATGCATCTTCCAGCAACGCAGCAGCTAAAGAACCACACAAATGTATCCACTGCCATCTATTGGTAAAATTGCAGAAAGACGATGTTTTCTTGCCACTAATTCTGCAGCGTCTGTTGTTAGACAGAAACCGCTGGGACTATGCGATAAGGATAAATGTTTTTGAAGACAGTTGTTTGAACGCCTGACTTCAGAATGGATTTTCAGGGCATCTATTTCTGTTAGCTGCACTTGAAAAATTCAGCTGTGCAACAGAGTCCACATGATGCAAAAGCTTTCTTCATCCTCTTCACAAAGGTAGGAAAGGCTTTTTAGTTTGAGAAGTGGTAGTGTGCTGGTGGCCATATCCTTTGCAAACAGGTGTGGTGAAGCCATCCCCACTTGCCCAAGTTGAGGATTTTGGCAGATCACTTCAAAATGACTCACAAGAGGTTTTTTTTTTTNATTTTAACAGATTGTGCACACTGGGAGACAAATCACAAAGTTGTCAAGCTGGCAAGCATGGGGATGCTTTTGGGTGTGTAGGAGCAGCATGTGTATGGGTGGGGCAGTGCTAGTTCAAATCATCTGAGGAATCGGTCTATAACCTTTGGGTTGAGCTGATTTCCAAACCTGACCATTTTTGTTGGGTGAGCAGGACAGTGCCATGGATTCTGGAGAAATAACTTCCAGTTACGAGAAAGTTTAAGTGAGAAAACTATCACCTACCACCCCACTGACTCTGCGTGGGGCACTCAGAGGACACTGGTTTTGTGGGAAGATTGCAGTAGAAGAGGAAAGCCCCAAACTGTAAGAACCAGAGCAGAAGAGAAGAACTGAACACAGGATAGTGCTGTGTCCTGACCTGAGGCCAATAATTGCTGTCCATCACTGTCCGACAGCACCTTCTACCCCTTGATTTCCAACTTCTGGAAGGTGAGCAATAGACCTTGAGCCACAGTCATATTCCTCAGCTGCAAGTGCTATCTAGCCCAGCTGTTTCCCATAGCACCATCCCAAAAAAGCCACATCTGCCTCAGTCTCAACTATAAAGCAAAGGGAAGTAATGCCTCTGCTCCATTAAAGTACTTCAAGACCTGTGGATGGAAACCTACTCTGTCAGCTCCTCAGTGACCCCTTTAAACCCAGGACAAGACTAGAGGGAGGCAAAAACAAACAAACAAACACATAATACACCACCTGTGAAGTGTCTTGAAAGAAAAACAAGACAAAATAAAGTGACATGGTTTAATGGTGGACTTGGCAGTGCTAGGTTAAAGGTCGGACTGGATGATCTTGGAGGTCTTTTCCAGCCTAAATGATTCTATGATTCTATGATACTATGAAAAAACTTGTACCGAAATGTAATAAATTGCTGTAGTTGTATGGAAGTAACTGCACCTGTCCTGGTTCAGCCCTATGGTGTGTTCAACCCAGAGCATGTAAGGAAACGAAATGTTCAGCCACAGTTGGGTTTGCTTCAGAGGCATATGGAAGGAGGAATGAGGGTGGAGGGATAAAAAAAGACAATGCAGCTTGAGGAAGAGACCTGACGCACTTTCATGCGTAAAGATTTGCAAGGTGTATGCATTCCAGCCTTCTTTCACTTGCAGCCTTCTGAATGATCTCCATGTGGAAATGCCTCCAAATGAGGGTGTTCAACCCCTACCCAGGCTGCCTCTCCTTTGAGATCTTTCTGAGTATGATTAAGGTAGCCTGAGGATTTCTGGCACCCATGAGATAGAGGCTGAAACCCACAGGGTTTGTGTTACACCAAAAATAACTCTGTTCCAGGCCAAAAACATATTCACAGTAGGTCACAAATAAGATGGAGCGAGAGCACAGCAATGACTGGACCTCACTGCCAGCTTACCCAAGACTCTGATCTAGCAGAACCCAAGCCCAGACAGACCCAAGGGAATTTTGTAACTTTATCTACCTCCTAATCTCCAGAAATCAGTGTAAGCTCTGGAGCTGGTGGTTTCATGAAGATTCTCAAAGTCCCTGGAGTTACTTCTCAAACTCTTGCTCATATCTATCCTGAAGTCTTGCTCTCTGTTTTTCAGTGCTTCCAGCAGCCAGCTGTGAGATTGTAGGGATATCTGGAGATCAGGATGAGCATACCCCATCCCATCCCCAAGGGGACAGGTTGTCAGCCTAAGCAGAGGCTGTCAGCTCAGGTCCTTGCCCACACTTATGCTCCCAGTGCCATGTAGCTGTCATTCACCTCTTAGCCTTATGAAGCAGCATCAATTCCCTCCACCCTGGGGTGCGGTGTGAGCGGGGATGGGTGACGTGCGACCACCCATGGGTCCGAACAGTGTGCACTGCTCTCTGACAAGCATCACAGCTCTCCCCACCAGGAACGCATAGCTGCTTTCCCCACTCACCATCTCTGTTGACCTTCTTAAATACATTGAGGCATTAGTTCCCCTACCTTGGGATTATCAGGTCTTTCTGCATTGCTGCCTTTCCCCTCCCTTCCCGGACATTTCCCGGGGGTCCCCACAACATCAGGAATGCAGCAATCTTACCCAACTCCACGTATGCCAGGCCAAGCAGCAGCCCCACCAGAAATGTCTTCATGCTGAGGGCAGATCCGTGCAACCTGGGCAGTAAAGGCAAGCTGCTCCCAGGTAGCTTTATATGCCTTTCCACCTGCCACCTCCTCTTGATCCTGTGGGCGGATTGCCCTGGGGTTAACAGGGGAGAGCTCAGCTCCAGCCTGGATTGGGATTTGTAGAGGAACAAGTTCCCGGAGAAGGTGACATCATTGCGATGAGCAGACTGCTGCCATACCTCATCTCCTCTTCAGGTTTATGACCTGGGGCTGGTCCCATGGAAAAGGAAAAAACATAGCTAGTACTGCAAGGGGTGGCCCCATACCGGTACTTGGACGGGGAATGTGACAAGGTATGTTTGTTCCTTCAAATCTGGCTCTGCGAGCCAAGAGCAGGTTTGTGTCATGAGTGTTGCGTTGGGCAACATCAGGTAAGATGCAAGTGGCAGCAGGCTGGGCTTCCACATGTGTTGGCTCAGCCTCACCAAAACCAGTGCCATGTTTTCATGCCTACTGCTCCCTGGGCTGGCAGGCAGGAATCTGGTGTGGCTGGATTTTCCCAAAGCATGTCTATTTTCTCTAATTCAGTGCAAAAACAAGCCCGGTTTCTGGCTCCCAAGGGCTTAGTTATGAACTGAGCCACAGTGCTGAGCTGCTGGGCATGGGAGGAACTGAAAGGCCAGTAGAGGTGAGCATGGGAGATGGTGCCTCCAAGTCTGGAATTTTGATATGTTATTTTGTTTTAAGTTCCTGGGTCATGCTGGTGGAACAGGGAGCTGAACCTTCTTTTGCAAAGGTGTCAGCTGTTTACTAAATTTTAGACTGAAGATGAGAAATTAACCCAACATGGAGAAATGGATCAATTTTCCCACTGCAGTACCTTCCTGATGAAATGTTTCTCTTTAAAGTGTTTCAAGGCAACCCTTTCAAACATACTTTTTTCAAGTCTTATACAGTATTTGTGGAAAGGGCTTAAAAGGTTTGTAGTTAGGGAGAAATGCTTTGCTGCTCCCTTTAACTAAGCCAATGACATTTTTGCCTTTTGTGAGAAAAATGTACTTTTTGTTGTTGTTGCTGTTG
>VXAL01011224.1:10874-22358 GCA_013399475.1 Chauna torquata
CTTTCCTTTCATTGAAGGAGGCAGACGTTCTGGTTTGGGCTGCATGGGGCAAAAACAAAGGGTTGCTTGTTCATGTGGCTAGTTAAAGCAGAGTGTCCAACAGTAGAAATATTCAAAAAAAAATGCAGACATGCTTCTAGCAGATGTTCTGAAGTCATTTTATCAAAATTTTCCATTTACTATTACTTATTGTAGATGGCTTCAGAAATATTCTTTTTAACCTTGAAGCAGCTACAGCAACGGGGAAGGAGGACAAAAGGCAGTTTGCTACAACAAGTTTTCTCATAATTTTCAGCATTTATAAATCTCTATCGAATGGGGTAGTGCTGAAGTGCAAATGCATATTTAGAAAAAACAGAAAGAAAAAAGGAAGTTATTGAGCATTCAACTTACAGCCTTCTTTTTCTCTGCTTTGGGTGGACGTCTTTTTTTAGGTCTTGGACCATTTTCATGTTCTTCATCATCACTCCCCTCATCTGCTTTCTGGGGTCTTAAACAGAATCTTATTTTATAATGCTGTAAAGTATATCATTGCAAAAAACTTACCACATGCAAAAACGTCAGTCTCAAAATTCAGCTCATCAAATGTTATTCATACTTCTCTTGCATAGGGGCTCTTTAATTTTTGTTTAAAAATACACATTTTAAGACTTAATCATGCTAACCTCTTAACAACAGTTCATTTACGTTATGAAACGCTGCATAAGAATATACTTAAAAGCCATACTGTTTCTCAGGAAAGTCTAACATTAAAGTATCAGTTACCTCCTCCTCTTTTTCTTCTTTCTCTCTCCCTCTTCTTCTTCCCCGTCTTGTTCACTACCACTGCCCTTCCTCTTCTTTTTCTTTCTAGACATGGGCAAATCTTCATCACTGTCATCGTTGACAAACTCATCAAATTCCCCTGCTCCTTTTTTGGAACGCTGTAATAAATAAAAGCCCCACAATATGGCCTGCTATTCGTCTTCCAGTTAAAAGCTACCAGACAAGTCAAAATAGAAACTCTATCTGAACACATTCTTGAAGACGTGAAAACACAAACCTTCTTGTGCCAACTTTCTCATAACCTCTGGATTGATATCATTGAGTAACTGATCCCAAGTTTACACATAATAATCTTCTGTTATTTTAAAAATTGAACAGAACAGATTTTGGTAACGCCACTTTGCTCATGGCTTAGGTATTAGCTTTCAGTTTTTACGCTAGAGCATTAAAATCTGTGCCATTTCACAGAGTGGAGCTTAGGCAGCTTGAAATTAAAACCCTGCGCTATCCCAAAAGAACATTTATCAAATGGGAAAATGAAGGAAGTAAAAAAAAAATTCTGTTCTACCCTGCCTCCACCACCACCACGTTTTTTCTCCTTTGATCCTTCTACTTCACCAGTGAACATCAGAATATTCTTGGTTTTCTCCACGTATTGAGCTCTTTGTTCCAGAAGTTTCTTCTGTTCTTCTTTTTCTCTTAGGCGCTTCTCTTCCTGAAACAGAGAGAAAACTAACTATTACTATTATATTTGTACTATTATATTCACAGGTGTGTAAGTTATTTGTTGACAAGAAAGTGGAATATTGACTTTACAAGCCTGTCCCAGCACGAGATCCATATGGCAAAAACGTTTTCTACAAGGCCTATACTAGAGTAGACAAAAGACCAAAAGAACTTTTGCACCAAGTGCTCCCTCATCCAGCCCATCAGTACTGAAATTTGATGGCAAACCTTTTAAAGTCTGCCTACACTTGGATTTCATTATAAAAATAAAAGTGTATTTTTAAGGCTACAGGGAAGAATGAATACCACCTGTTAGCTATAACATTTTCTGCTAGCTCTTACTATACCTAAGAAAAATATCTACGAGATATTTTATCAGTAATACCAGGTACCATCACAGAGCAGTAGGAACATACATTTTATTGAGATAAAAAAAAAAAAAAAACAACAACAAGATATAACAGAACAAAACCTGTTCTTTAAGTAGTTTTTGGCGAAGTAGCTCCTTTTCTTGCTCTTGCTTTGCACGCAACTCCCTCTCTTCTTCATCCTGCTTTCGTGCCCGAGCCACGTGATACTGGGCTTGACTCAGTAAGTCAGAGCATTGCCTATAACATGCAATGGTTTCAAGTAAAGGGAGATGGCAGACATACTACAAGGAGAAACATTTTATAAAGGGTATGCATCACAACACTGTATTAATGACAAAAATAAGCTACCTGAAATACTACAATAGAAGACCATTACAGATTTTCGAGTAAACTAAAGCACTTTATATTAAGCTAATTTACCTTTAAATTGCAATACACAACTTCAGAACTTACTGCTTCACACTTAAAATTTAGCCAATTTATATACATAAAAAGCAAAGAGGAATAATTTCAACCCCTTTGGATAGCTTTAGAACTACAGTTAATAAAAAGAACTCATTTAATCCAAACTGAATAAGCAAACCTAATCAGAAAGGTAGTTAGAAATTCTATCTTAAGAAAAATAAAGATAAAAAATAAAAAATCCACAACTGTGTAAGAGTTAAGGTTGCATTAAGTGTTCAAGTCTCATAAAACATTAATGGAAGGTCCTTTCAATACCCTTTCTTAGCTATGTTACAATGACATTTCTCTTAAAATTTTCTTCTCTGTACAAAATACTTTAATGATACCCATTTAAGATGTACAGTGCATGATGGCCAATAGATGTTATTTGTATATGTCTACGGAAATCTCAGAAGAACATGCAATAAATAAAACATGGGGCTGAGTGAAGACCCAGGAAACAGATATAAGCTTACAAGGAAACCGATTTGAACACACTTGTGTACAACACATTACCCTGAACAAAATTTAAAGCAGACTAGACACTGAATGAAGCTTTTTTTTTTTTTTACCTGGCTTCTGTAGCAGCAAGTGCCAAGTCAAATCTCATCTTATCACCCACTTTACTCAAGTAACTGAAGTACCTAGAGGAAAAAACAACAACAAAGACAAGCAAAAATGGTATTAGTTGCATATTTATTGTAAGTTGGCCTTAAAACAAAGCATTTGCTCCTGAGTTACAATCCTATAAAACTCAACAGAAGAGGAAACCCTCACCAATTTTCTCTCTCTTTTTGTGCACAGCCCCTTTTAATACCACAGTATAAAAGTACATTCAGAGTTCTCAAATGCAGGACATTCTAAAAGCACTCTAGAGTGGAACAATAACCCAGAAAAATTCTGAAGAGAATTCCAAGATTTCATTCATTGGCTACTAGCAGAAAGGACACTGCTGACCCCATTAGACTTATTCTTCATCTGTCACAGCTTAAACGCTCCAAACGAGCTTAAGACATTGATGGAAAACATTTTATTTTTTTTCTTCAACTCCTTCCAAAACAGCCCTTGTGAATACAACGTACCTTCAAATAGACAGGTACGCTGTGATGATCAGTGTTTTGAAAAGAGTTTCTCTAATACATTTAAAGGAAAAGGATAAGGACTATCCAACTTTTCTGAGGTTGCCAGTTTCTTCCCATGTTTATAATGAAGCATTTTCATGCTAGACTGAACTCAAAAGGCTTGAGCCTATGAAGAAAGTAATTCCTCCCTCAAGTTTTAGCTTATGGAAAATGTCTTCCAAAAGCTAAGTGCATCAGACATCAGATTTTTTAGTAAACTGGATATCAAATAAAGACAATAAATAACAAGCTTCTAACTGAATTTAAGTCAGAATTTGTTTCTGAATTTATACTGTCTGCAATATGTAAAGCACTAGAATTTCTAAATGCTTGCTTGTATGAAAGGCTTGCTATAGTTGACAAAATAATTGGAAAACCTTTGACCCAAAGATCTGTTTTGGTCAATAAAGATCTGTTTTGGGCAATACTACAGTGAATTATAGGTGCAAAGGAAATTAAAGAGCCGATCTCAAGCCACAGTTCCTGTCACTACAAACATCTGAAAGGCAACATCTATCCTGGACATAAAAGCAGAGCTAGGAATGCATAAAGCAAGCATCAACGACATGAACAATAAGTTAGGAGCAGAATACGAGCTTGAAAGCTGTACTGGTTTTGGCTGGGATAGAGTTACTTTTTGTCATAGTAGCTTGTATGGTGCTAAGTTTTGAATTTGCGACCAACACAGTATTGATAACATACTGATGTTTAACTGTTGCCAAACAGCGCTTCCACAGACTCTTCTCTTTCTCGCACTGCCCTGCTAGCGACGAGACTGGGGGTGCACAAGAATTTGGGAGGGAACACAGCCAGGACAGCTGACCCCAGCTGACTAAAGGGCTATGATATCATACTTAGCAATAAAAGCTGGGGGAAGAGGTGTAGGAAGGGGTGGGGCTGTTCAGAGTTCTGGCATTTGTCTTCCCAAGCAACTGTTACACATGGAGCAGCCTCTCTTTCCTGGAAATGGCTAAACATCTGCGTGCCGATGGGAAATTGTGAATGAATTCCTTATTTGGTTAATCACGTTGTTTTCTTCCCATAAAACTTTTTTTTTTTTTTAAACCAAAACCTATAGATTTCAAACAAGCTTCAGAAACAGCTTCTGTTCTTAAGTTATCAACATGCTTAGGCTTTATTGCTTTACTTGCCAACAGGAGGGCACAATAAGTTATCGAGGACTACTAGTCATATTATAAGTGTAGTAATAAGCAGATTTGATTTTGAGATCTAGTTTTAAACTTTATAGGTTGTTTTGAAAGAAGTTTTCAAAAAAAGTATTAAATTTGCAGAATAATTTTCAATGCTGTTTCAACTATGGTCTTCTAGGAGAAAGCGCCTCTTAGTCATAATACAAAACTCCTTAGTAAATATGTACTGGCCACCTGGCCAAATAAAAATGGCTCTGGAGCAATGCAGTTTTGTCAAGCCCAATCATTTTGCTACTAGAAACTCTAGAATTCAATATAGTGTTTCACTGGAGGTGATCGCTCTTCTAATCATAATTTCTGATCTACACTGCACTTTTACTGTAAGGAAACAAATATATTATAATGATTAGAAATAAATCAGCTTTACCTGTGGGCTAGCTCCAGTTCTTTCACAGCATTAAGAACCTCCTTAAGATTGCTTTTTTCATCTTTCAGGACAGAGGTAGCTAGTCTTTGTAGCACTAAAGCCACATTAAACATAAGGACTGTATCACTTGGTGCGACATGCCTGGCCTGTAAACAAAAAGCATGTTTTTAAGATGCTCCACAATGTGATACAGAGGTATACAAGTAAGGTATAAAGAGAATAAGCATCACTGTTAAATTCAGTAGTCTTGAACTGAAAAGAGACCTAAACATGCATCAATTTACACTAATTTTATTGTTATCTATGACATTCTATATTCATACCTTTAACAAAGTTTGTTTACATTCCTGTAATTTGCCACATTTGAAGAGTGCCCGGGCCAAATATAACAGTACTTCAGTGTTTTGATGCTTATAGAACTTTCTGAGGCAGTTCTCATACTGAAATAGAAAAATCAAATTAAGAGGTGACAATGGTTAGTTACTTTAGATAGCTAACTTCAGCAAATTTTCCTATTCCTAGAAAGTATTACTGCTAATATGCCTTTTTTTTTTTTTTAAATAAGCATATCATTCTACAAGGATGCTTCCCTTTTCAGCGATCAGAAAATCCTTTCTGCTATCCCAGACCTGATTTTTCTGAAAACTGGCAGTAGTTCTGAAGGCTCTGTAGGTCTTAAAAGAATACTTTGCACGTACCATCCGTTGCAACAAAGACCAACAAACAAGGCTCATTTTAAGAGCACTCTCAGTTATTCTCTGTGGTATGAAAAAACTATTTTCTTTGTTCATAAATTGAAATATACTTAGTGTAGTAACTCCATACATCTGATGCAATTTGTTACAAAGAAAACCCTACACCTTCAAGGTAACTCAAAGTCAAATTAGTCCTGTCCACCTAGCTGAATAACTTGGCATGTCTATTTCTTTTACACTGTATCTTCTTTTACACTATAGCTGTTCTAAAGTGTAAAAGAAAACTTGTTACTATGTGTTTTATGGGCCTTGAATTAAAGCTTCCAAGAGTTACAAAATTCATCCTTTTCAGTAACAAGTGCTTTTTGTTTGCCATACTCTCTTCTCAAGCAATATTTCATCATTTCTAAACCTCCAAAATACTAAGAAATACAAAGTAACCTTTATTCCCAGCTCAAATACAGAAATAACCCTGTACAGTAATGCCTGAAATCACTACTCATGGGTTGCATGGTGCTGTGCGCGTCCAATTTTCACTCACCTTTATAGTCAAAGATTTTGTATTTACCGTAAGTCTGCCTTGGATTTGTATGCTTTACGGTAGAGAACTCACTAGAATACTTGTTGTGGCTGCGGTAAGCTAGGCTAATAAATTCAATTTGTCTCCCTTTGAGTCCAATATCATGCATTTCAGACTTTGGTTTGTACTGACTGCATAGCAGAATCCAGGGAACAGCAAAACACCTCAGTGAATAAACACGTTTCTTCTAACAGCTTCACTTAAATATATTAGCAAATAGGTACAATATTTTTCTGACAAATCAAAAGGTGAAAGCTTCCCACTGCATTTCACTGCATTGCTAAAATTAGATTTTTGATTAGGCTTTTTGTCAGTAAAAACAGACAAGGTCTTAAATAAGACAGGCTCAATCAGATCATGTTAACAAAGCCTTTTAACAGTAGTTCAGTGGAGAAGAGTAACCACTGAGCTCTTGATCAGGTATGAAAGGCCCAGTATCTCTTATAACCATCACAAAAAGCTTCAGGATAGCTCTGAATTAAGTATTTTTGAGCCTCAGTGTGGAATAAATCTTAATGAAACAAGTTTGTTCTGAGCTTCTATCCCATCCAACATAAACATTTTTCTATCCCATCCAACAAACATTTTTTTTAAGCTTGTATGGTTTTTGATCAACTAACAGGCTGATATTTGGAAGTTAGCTTGCCTGAGCAGATTGAACTAGATGACCTCAAGAGATCTCTTCCAACATGAATTACCCTGTGATTCTAACTGTGGTGAGAAAAATCATGGCAGGCAGCTTTTCAAACAGCTCTGATTGTTCTTGCAAAGGATTGCATAAGTAACTATAATAGGAAGTGCTGGTAGTAAAAAAAAAATTCCAGCAGCAAATTGCATTTATTTATTTCAGTAACATCTGAAAGTAAATCACATACAGTACCTATACTGACTGAAACCTCTCTGACTAAAAATGAATCTCAAGACCAAAATTCTAACCCAATTACATTTTAACTCTGCTACAGGGGAAAAAAAAAAAAGTGTACTAGTTGGGAAGAGCTTTGTTAACCTTACCTACTTACCTACATCTGGTAGTTTAAGTATAGACTTGACAGCCAATAGTATGCTAGAAATAGACCTATAAATTGTTAAAATATTATTCAGAAACTTAGCAGCTGCCAGTGACAGCTAAGAAACATCCAAAAGTCATCTAACCCAACATATTATGTAGTTCAATTTAGAGATGTTACCATCTGCACAGCACTGATGTACTGTTTCTGTTCTACATATATATGTGCCAAATTCAGCCACACATCACTGATATCTGCTGTTGCCTCTCTCACTTGTGCAAAAACATCACGAGCTTCACGGAAATATCCTTTATGCGCCAAGACAGCTCCTAAGGGGAAAGTAATATGTACAGTGTAAGCTTCCAGGTTCATGTACTATGTACTCCTGCCAAAGAAAACAAAATATTGCCTGAATCAAGTTCCCCATTAAAAACTCACATAGCTGTCATATGAAAGCTATTCTTTCATGTGCTCCACTAAATAGTGTGCAGGCCCTGCAAAAACAATTCTATACATATTAAAGCATGAAACATAAGAATATCATCATCGTCTCTGATATAAGGAAAACTAGTCTAACATTCACCTATGCCATTAGCAGCATACAAATTCTTTGGATCATTTCTGAGTACTTGCTTGTAGATTGCTAATGCACGGTCTTGATGACGCTTCTCCTGTGGAAAGAAGTATCCCAGTTGATCACTCATTTCTATAATGAGGTACTAAAAGATCTACCCAGTATTTTTATGGACTGCAATATGCCAAATAGGCAACAAGAAAAGCACTCTGAGTAGCTAACAGCTAACAAAAATTAAATAAGTAAAACCACACACAGGGCAGACAGCTGCCCATTACCTTTTCTCTGTCCCTTGTGGGTTGATGTAGAGTCTGCAACCAGACATTGCCAAGAGCCAGCATGGAGTAAGTATCATTTTGAGTGGAAGGCTGTTTCAATATTCTTTCAAATTTCTTCTGTCCGGGACCCCACTCTTGTTTAGCCAAATGAAGATTACCGATCAGAGACCAAGCATCCGGATGGTCCTGAATAAAAATTCACTCTCAATTGCAAAGGCACCATTTTCCCTTGGTTACTTTTCCAAGTATAAAATAAAACTCCATATAAATAAATAAATAAACTAAAAAACCCAGAGCAGATATCAGTTCTCTCTCTCCTTAGTTTATGTGAACAAACAAAATAGAACTGCAACACAAGGAAAACAAAACTGAAAGAATAAGCTAGTATTTCAAGTGTTTTAACTTTAAACACTTAAATGGTTACAAACCTGATTTATCTGAAGTGCTTCTTTAAACCAATCAGAAGCCTCATAAAAATTTCCTTTATCCCTAGCCATAGCTCCCAAGCGCAAGTAGCCTAAAGATAAGAGAAAAACAAACAAACAAACCAAGAATCAGGAAACAGGTTAAAGTCATCACAAACAAGAAAAATATTGGCCATACATGAACTTCAAAAGCAATCTTTTTCTTGATCTGCTAAGAGCAGCAAGCATTACACCCTTCATATTCTATTCAGGATGAGATGCACTTAAGTAAAGAGCAACTTCCCTTTGCATACACAGAAATTGTGGATTTCTAACAGTTAAATTAATTTAGGTGTTTTTAACTATTTTCACAATTTGAAGACAATTGAGAAACCTCAAATAAAGAAGGCTACATCAGTTACACAGATTCTCTCCCTCCACATTAAAGAGCTCTCCCACCTCTGCAAGCTTTGGGAAGAGTATCAGCTAGCAAGGGGCAATGACAGACAAGAAAAGACTACAGATTAGGCGAGAATATGCTACGGCTTGCTGAGTAAGCGTGACCTCCTCTCCTTTACAGGAAATATCACAGGTCAGACACTTGGGTGCAAGAAGAAGAGTAGAGCGAAGAGAAAAAACAGGATGTGTCATAGCAGCTGCACTGATGCCCTCAACAGCTGTTTTTCCCTGGAAGAAGGCCATGGTCCATGACAGAGACCCTTTGGTAGAATCACTACTTCCACCAAAGTAAGTAGGTGTGGTTGCAGAGGATGGGCATATCAAGTGGATGGCCTTGATAGCACCTGAGCGCTGAGCTGCTAAGGCCTTTGGGGACAGGGGAAAGGGGAGCTTCAAAGGAGCAAAGGCATGCAAGTCTAGACAAGCTAGTCTTGCTAGGTTTTTGGAGTACAGTAATGATCTATCAATAATTAGAAGCCTTAAGCCTGGAGACTGCACTATAAAGATGATTCAGGCCTTAAAAAAAGGTAAGGAGAACAGCAGGTAGGTAAGCAGGGCCCCAGAACTACTACAAAAAGACAGACATAAAGAGTCTAGAAGACACTGCGAATGGAAAGGTTTTTGGTATTTTAAGAAGGACTGTGGAACTAAAATACCAAACGTTTCTTACAATCAACGTAATTAGGATGTTCTCTTAAAATGTTTTTATACAGCTTTTCCGCTTCATGAAATTCACACATCGCCTCATATAGTCTGGCAAGGTTATAGGACGTTGTTACAGAGATAGCATTGTAATAATGCTCATCATGTTCAGCTTCTGCTTTTGCACGATCCAGTGATGCCAAAAAATATTTCTGAAGTATAAAAACAAAAAAAAGAATAAAGCAGTCCAGAACATTCTTAAAGGAAAAATTCAGGGTGATCATAAAATTCAATTCAAACTTTGAATAATTACAAACCTTTGCTTCTCCTAGGTTCCCCAGCCTGAAGTGCAGGGCACCCACATTATTCAAAATCTCTGGTGGGACATCAGCCTGTACTTTCTCTTGCAGAATGCGTGTGGCTGTACCATAAGCTGACAGTGCACCCTTTACAAAGAAAAAGTGGATGAGAGAAATAGAAGAGTGGCCTTCATGTGCTCTTATGAAAAGCATTAATATAAACAGGGTGAGTTATATGAGTAATACCTGTATATCAGTCTGTTCTAGAATTTGGGCTAGCTCAATCCATGCCTCTACATCATCAGGATATTGTTCTGTGACTTTCTTTAGATGCCCCTGAGAAACAGCAGAAAATAATTACGCTTCTTTGCGGACACAGAAATTGTTACAATAAACCTCAAAAAATGAGCAAAGGTATAACCTTAACACTACAAAGAGAAACCATAAAAATATCATATTAGTTTCCTTCCCTCACTTTTTTTTTTTCCTCAATATAACACAGGCTTAAAAGTTTTAGAGAAGCAGAAGCACAAACTATTACACACCAACATGAGAAGCTCGAATATGATGGCTAATATTAGGTGCATTTATTTACCCAACATTAGATTAAAAAAAAAACTTTCATTAAAGAAAACACCAAAAACCGTAACACTGTCTTTTCAGACAAGCCAAGACAAGCGTTTTCTGGAAATCACTAGCTAACTTTAAATCTTCAGAAAATCACTACTTAATACTACCTGAAAATGGCAAGTTAATGCACATGGGAAGAATGCTGCCTTCTAACAGTAGCAAATATAAATGTGAGGCTAGGGTTCCTTTAAATTCCTGGAGTTGCTTTATCCAGGGCCCTGTAGGAGTTCTAGTTCTGTCCAGAAGTTGTGGTTCTCCACAGTTAAGAGGATCTCTCATGACAGCCAATATTAAATACTCTACATTTACAGTCAAGTAACCTTGAGTTTTATCAATCTTCAGGTACAGACTCTGATTTCAAGTCTGATCTTCAAGTTCTGCTCTTGTACGTGAAAGTATGAAGCTGGCAGAAGCAGAACTCACCTTCGCAATATCCCGTTTCTCCTGGTCTTCTGAAGCCGCATAAAGAGATCCAAGGATTTTCATAGTCTCATAATTGTTAGGATAGGCTTTCAAAACCTTTTCGAAGCATTGTGACGCATTCTCCTTGTCCCCTCTATAAATGTACATTTGACCCAATCCAAAAAACGGAAGTACAAAAGAAGATGAAGCAAACTGAGTGGCCTGATAGTAATATTGGAAAGCTTGATCATAATCTTCCTAAATAAAAATTAAAGAAAGAGCAGGTAGGGTTTTCACAGGTAAGCTTTGTATGAACTGTTATAACCAGAATTTTAGGTGTAATCTCAAAGGGGGCTTTTAAAAGCTGTCCTACCTGTACATGAAAAGACCTAGCCAGCTGGTAACAACTCTCTGCCTGCATTGCTTCAACTTCGGTATTATGGAAAGCATGAAGAGCCAAGTGTTGTACTTTACCGTAATCCTAAATAAATAAATTTCAAAGCTTTCAC
>VXAL01011224.1:22722-42076 GCA_013399475.1 Chauna torquata
CTTCTCTGTTTATGTTAACAGTTCCATATTATGTACCGCTTAGCCTGATGAAATGAGATCAAATCTAACATTGGAATCCTTGCTGTTCAGAGGTTATCAAGTATTTGACTGTAAAATTCCACAGACCACTTACCTTCTTGAAGAAGAAGTGATTAGCCAAGTGATTCAGCACCATTGGATTACTGGGATCAATCGTGTAAGCCCTAGAGAGGAGCTGGACACCATTCTTGATGGAATCAGCCTAAAAGAAGCATTCACAGGTATCAGCAGCATCTCAATAGCTGTATCTTATTAAGATTTTAAAAATTATTCTTCAGATCATGTTGCTGCAGGAACTCTTACAAAGTCCTTGCTAGGCTCACAGAAGAAAGTAAATTCGGCTACCAGCTTTTTTCCCTGCAGCATAAAGATCTGAAAATGAAGCCACCACACAGTGTGTGGAGGAGAAAAAAACAAAAAACAAACAAAAAACAAACAAAAAACCCACAACAACAAAAAGCAGAGCAGGACTTCCTAGGAAAATAAAATACTTAGCCTTAGTGTCCTTTTTGCTCTCGCACCTCTGATAGCCTTCCATCTACTGTCCAATGCCCCTAGCTCGTATTTGGTTTAGGTTTCAACCTTTTACATGATTCATTGAACAGAGAAGTGAAAATATTCTCAGGTTCAAATTCTAAACAAGAACTTCAGATGCCAAATTAAGAACTACTGAAAATTAAGTTCTAACAAAAAAAAAAACAGCAGAAGTTTGCTCTGTTTACCTAGGGATATTACTACAAAAACATACTCGTTTATACAGAAACCTTACTGTTTAAAGAAAGCTTTCCATGGGTACAAGTTCGACTTGCAAGTTCAAGTCCATAACTGATACAATAATTGCTATTTATCTGGGACATTGAAGAGATTTATATCACAAGCACATCATCTCAAATCTGTATTTCTGAACAGAAACACCAAAAATGGTATCTAGTATTCATGTAACATCTGTGCTTTACTTCGCAATTATTATCAGCAGAAAGCTATCTTCTTGAACAGATTAGGTTTTATGAGGTTGAGACATACGGTAAAGTCCAACAGGCAGCTAAAAGACAATTTTATTTTAAAAAGGCAGTATCTTTCCAATACTATCATAACAATATACCCTCGTTAGGAGATACTGAATCATTCTTACCTAACTCTCAAACACAAAAGAGGTTTTATAATCAGAATATTTACAACTGACTTTTCCAGTAATTTGGGTCTCGTGTCCAATTTCAACTAAATCCAGTAGATGGGCAGAAGTCTCAAATCTCCTAAGCTTTAATGAAATAAAACCAGAGAGAAGACAGGCCTCAATGACAACACAGTATGATCTCAACCCTCATTTGACATCATAACAACTTTAAGGGAGGAAAAACATTGTAAATATCTACACATGGAAAAGACATTAATTAGAAGTTTGCACCTCAGAGAGAATCTTTTCCCCACAGAAAGTGTTCTTCCTCCCCCACGTCAACTCTTCAGTATTATACTAACTGTGCAGTGCAAGTTGTGGAAACAGTTTGAAGTAAAGCACAGACAACACATTCGTTAGAACAAAAATGTATTTGAGTGGGTCAGCTTTTAATTACACCTTTTCAAAGTTTCAGGGGACTTTAGTCAAAAGAATTAAGAAACCTTCAGGGAATCAAAAAACCCATAAGATAACAGCTTTCATTAGTTTCTTGCCCATGGAATTATTTATGATCTGATTTTAGAATATTTTTGGTTATCTCTGCAGTCTTATGGAAAAAAACTCTCATGGCCACATATACCCAAATTATTTATGTAAGTCTAAAAAAAGTTTTTCCCCCATGACTTAGTGAACTAAATCATTTTCAGATATTCTCTACTAAAAGATCCTTCTAGAGAGCTACATGTTCTACAGAAAGCAATGCAGGAATACCACTAAATTTTAGCAACATACAATTATGCAAGGAAGGTTGGTTTTTTGTTTTTTGTTTTTTGAAGTATTAAAGGTCCCATCCTCCACTGATAACTTTCTTAGCATGGATTGAGCATCTCAGATCTTATGATCTCAATTAAGCTATATACGTTTTTAATGTTTTTCTAGCGATACAACATCTAGAAACGTAGGACCACCAATTTACCATAATTTCATCAGCCTCCTTAAAATTTATTGTCTCCTCTTTGGTTTACTATGCAGCACACACGTCAAGGTAGCTTGAATAAAACTCAAACACTTGTTTGAAGCCTTATGTTTCATAAAGCCCTAAAAGCCCAGGACTAATCTCCTGAGACTGCGTCTTTTACCTTGACCTTCCTGCTAGCATGATGCTCTTCCAAAAAAAAAAATTCCTGATGCTCTGGAATACAGCTGCCATTGCAAATGAGGTCTCCGAGTATTTGGGGACTTTCAGATCATCCTGACTACAAACTAATTTAGTTCACCTTCACGGAATCGCAAATGACTAAGTAAGGCTGGCTATTAAACATATTCATAACTATTTCTCGTTAAAATAAGATTTTTAAATCACCACTTCTTTTTTTATTGGACATGCATTCACACATCTCACCAAGGATTTTTATTATTCTAATTAAGATAGAACTAGTTTTCTATACTTAACACCTCTAGAAGCAACAGAATTGAATGTTTTTAGCAACAGAAGAAAGTTATTCGGCATGTGCTGCTCATAGCAAGTACAAATCTATAACATTATTCAGCAGTAACACTCACTGAAGTGATTTAACCACAAATTTTATTACCCCTTTTAAAACCCGGAGTGCCTCTCAAAGGATAAGAAGTTTTGCTGTTTCAGATAAGTGAGTACGGCTTCTTGTTAAGTTGGACCCACCTCTTTATTATTGAGTTCCAGAACAGCCAGTCCAACCAAAGCCCCTACGCATTTTGAATTTAGCTCCAGAGCTCTGCTGAACGCCAAGCGAGCTTTTTCCAACTTGTTCAGTTTCACGAAGCAATGGCCCATACCTAATCGAACCTCAGCTAGAGAACAAGATGACACCATTCAGAATCCCAAAATTTCAACAACTTTATTTTACGTATTCTGGACATTACTACTTCTTTAAAACCTGTAAAACCTTCGAATGATTTGTTGTTTTTAAGGGTAGCCTCCCACACTTCGTAGCAAAATTAACTTTCATAGGTTAGTAAGACCTTATTTCTTCATACACTCCAGAAGACTGGTCCCCACCTCCAGAAGACTCAGATACTAAGCAAGTAAGATATTCCTTTTACAGAAACGTAATAAAAATAACAGAGAAAGACATTAAAGAACTGTCAAGACAAAAGGGCTGGAAATTTCTTGGGCAGGTTAAGTTCAGCTGAGACTAGCAGGCCTTCAGAAAACACAGTTGAATAAACAAGTTAGCTAGGCATTTCACCTCAAACAATCAACTGATTCAACTGCTAACAAAATGCTGTTTACCATCCTCTAATTTCCATGATTGGTACAGATGAGCTAATACAGAAAATTCACATCATATTGCTCTTTCAGGCTGCCTGCGGACTAGGAATAGAGACACATTTATATACAGCAATTTCAAAACTGAGCATGTGTGAAAAGCGGGCGTGAACAAAAGATGTTTAAAAGTATAGCTTGCATTTCTAAATCCATTTCAGCAGCAATGACTCTTATGCTAAGCCAGACTACAGAATACACATCGATTTTGTAGTAAATTCTTTTTCAGCTATGTTAATCAAAAAGCATATCACATCCCTCAAGAGACATGACAGTATTTATGATACCAATGCAAATATCCTGAACTACTATTAATACTTCTAAATCACGTGCATAGCTTTTACAGCTATTATTTACAGCTTTCCCAGATTTTTGCATTAAGAAAATCATACAACACAAGGAAAGCTCTTATCATGCACTATAGGCAGAATTTTACATTTCAAGTCATTTCATTATTAATGCCAATACACTGACATCATTTTCTTAACCTTTATTCCAAGAGATCACAGATAGGTTATGCAAGACTTGAACAGCATTTTCCTCCCCACCCCATACAATTGTAACTTCTCCTACATGCAACTCGTCATTTTCTAATAGCTGTATAGAAGGTAATAACCAGAAAAAAGAAAAGCATTTTCCTCAACATGACTTCTTTCTCTAACAATCAAGGAACACTGCAAGTCCACAAACTCTTGACCCCACCCTCACTACCAAAGCGTTTTTTTAGTGGGAGTTTCTTTTTTATTTTTTTGGACACCTACAGAACGCAAAACAGCCTGTAAGTATTTGAATTAGGAAGACCCGATTTAGAACTTTCCACTAGCGAACAGTTTCTGTCTTACCCGGGCAACCTGGATTGGTACGCAATGCTTTCTTGTAGTAGGCAAGGGCTCCTCTATAATCTTTCTTGTTGAAAGAAATGCATGCTTTACCTGTTATAACATATCAGTTGCAAATGAATTAGAAATATAAACAAAGCACTTATAAATCAGCTCATAATTATTACTTGGTGAACTTGTACTGTACCCATTTTCAAAAGTTACAATTAAAAAACTAACAGAAAATTCAGACAACTACAGCTGTTTTAGTATCTTAGATGATGTCAAGTATATGAAACCAATAAAACACAGGAATTTACATTATCCTGGTTTTCTGCAAAATCTTAATTCTTTCCCGGTCTGCAGGAAAGCCATTTGCTAAGACTAGATTCATTAGTGAACACAAAAATGAAAGTGTTACAGCCTGCTTACCCCTTGGTACTCATGGTATCCTCACCTTAGAAGTATAAAGCTTCACTGGTATCATCAGGAATATCTAAGTAGCTGGACTGGATGTAGGCACACAGGTGTCAGGATGCTGGCTAGCAACGTACTTTTTCCTAGCTTTTCCATCTGCTTATGCTTCCCAAATTTAAAGTAATCTCCATCATGCATTTCTGGTCAAAAGCACACACTTCTTCATCCCCTTCTTTATCTCTCTACTTGCATACACACCCCCTTCTTAAACACAACTCATTCCAAAACTCAAGTGGAGAGACCAGATTAAATACCCATAAACTCATACCAAGAAGGGCAGGAATATTATTTGGAGACTGGTTAAGCACAAAATGGAATTGTGCATCAGCTTGGTCCATCTTATCACCTTCAAGCAGACAAAAACAGGCTCTTCCCAACAAGTGATTCTAGATAAAGAAAACAAAACGTCCGCTACATTTACCTTCATAAAATACGAAGATTAGATTATGGGAAAGATTAACTGGCTATGCAATAGGATTTCTTCTATGATTAATTTATTTCTCTTGCATCAAGATGAGATAAATCAAAAAGGGTCTTTATTGTCTAAAGTTCACACATTATCAAGCAAAAGAGTAACATCCAACCTCTTCTCCCCAGATTCCCAAAAGTTGACTTACATAGTTCTATCAGGTGTCCCAAGCTAGAGATAGTTATTCCTGGCAGCACCACACATGTTTCAGATAGAAGTTTTACGTACACGTACTATACACTACCAGACTTAAAAGCCTGAGCATTTTCTACCTTCTCTTTAGTGAATCAACACTTGTTTTCTTTCGAAGCACCTTTAGAATTCACACAGAAAACATGTTGAAATTAAGCTAAAAAGAACCATTAAAAAATTGACAAACATGGATTTTTACACAGACTGTTTTTACCTGATCATACATGATAATTTTGTCAGCCATAGTATATAACAAGGTAGCTTGCGTAATGAGCTCCTTCTTGTTATCTTTGTTCTTCTCCTTTCGAGCTTGCTGTACGTAGTATGCTGCTAGAGTATCCAGACATGTCATCTGATCTTTTTCATGGTCTCTATAGTCCAAATTACCATCTATACGTGCAGCTTCCAACAGCTTCACAAAGTCTTCTGTTTTTCCTTGTTTGTAGTACTCCAGCTATAAAACATACAGATTTAATGGACAGATCCATAAGGCACATAAGTATAGGGATAATCAAAGACACACTTTCAACAGTATAGATAATGGACTCCGCTTTTTATGAAGTGCATAATCAAAGACGCAAAATGGCAAAACTAAGGATTAAGAAAAAAAACTTAAAAAGTAGACCTCAAGCAGCATTGTTTCATGAAAAGAGATGAAGTTAAAAAATGTTAATATGCTATGTCAAATCAGAAATATCTGGCCTAGACTCAGTTACCAAATAGTCAAATTAAGTTCCAGTTCTGAATTCAGTTATCCCTGGTCATAAAAACAAGGAAGTGGAAATAATTCTTTGGTTATCTGAATATACAATTTGTGTATATACTAACCGCTAAGGCGATCCATATGTGCAGTTGTGTGTGTTCCTGTTTCAGTATACTTATAACTTCATCACCCTCAGGTAATTGATCGAAGTCAAGCTCAATAACCTACAACCAAACAATACAGGTTTTCTTTTCATAAAGCATTAACAAGGTTATTTATCAGTGAGCTCAAAGCAAGCTGGACATTTCAGCATGCAAAACATAAATAAGTCTCTTTAAACAAAGTTGCAGACAAAGAAGAAGTGATGATGTATTTTATTCCGCAAAATACAGAAGCAATGGCTTCTCACAAATATCTGAGAAAAGATAGCCCAATGTTTGGGATACTAGTCAAGGAGAATAAACAGAGTTGCTAATTTGACTTTTTTCACCATACACTTCAGGGTCTGAATGTTCACAGCTCAGCTAATAATCAGTTAACCAACTTGCATTCACATATGCCCCTTCAAGAATTGCTCAATTTTTAAAACTTTTCCTACAGGTAATACAAAGATCTAGGATACAGTTAAAATCTTCCAAGTAATCAGATATTAGAGAATCAATACTGAAGATGTATCTAAGAAACCTGCAATTTCTGTAAAGTCATCTTTATGCCCAAGAAAATCAAGAGATTATTGAAGTGGCAAACATGATAAAGAACAGACTAAACTTCTGATCACTAATAAACTGCAGTCGTAATGAGCAAATGATGTCAACAACTTTTCACCATGACATCATTAGTTTGCAAGTACTATTTTGCCAAGCTGATTGACTCTTCTGATATGGAAAATGAGGAACAAGGAACAAATATTCTCAAGGTGGGATGTTTGGGAACACAATTTGACTGCCTGTTAGCTCACCTGCTACTCAATCATGCTACTTTTGTTATTATTCATCCATGTTACTATTCAGTTTTACAGTGAGGAAGCGGTGCAATTGTTGTACCCAGGTTCATCCCATGATTACCAACGCAGGGTATTTTACTCCGATGACTGGGCTAGAGCCATCCAGTTTATAACGACTTATAGTTTTGATTACGCAAAACTTATCAGAGCACCAGCAAAAATTTTTCTGCAACTAATGTTATTTTTAGTTTGAATGTTTGTTTTTTAACTTGGGCAACACCAAACTATAAACAAGATAGTTATTAATGAGAAATAGCTATTACCTACACAGCAAATATATATGGAAGGTAAAAAAATATATTTTATAGCAGCCTTTAGTGATTAAAACAGAACTTCAGGACTTGAGTAGCTCAGGACTCAAGTAGTTCTAACCATAACTGGAAGAACAGCAGGAAGATCAACTATTCAGGTGGACACCTAGGGCCGAAGTTTCTGTCACAGAATAAAAAGCCCTCCCACATGTACCATACATAGAATACAGAAGACAAGTACCTTGGCAAGACTTAAAAGCACAATAGTAGTTGTATGGAAACTTGTTAAAGTATGGAGAAGGAGCTAACGCACATGTTCACAAAAAGCATTCTTCAACCCATAAGCAGAATATTTCAACACCTGATTTAGCTAAGGTATGGAATTAATGTCTGCTAAAAAGTGATTTAACTTCAAACTTTATAACACCCTGTGAATTTCCAAATACTTGTACTAAGTCTGCTTAGTCTTGGCTTGTACCAGGACACCTTAAATAAAGAAACGTTAAATAAATTTCTAAATCCACACTGAAATAATATTACAGACTGGACCAACCGCCCCACCTGTGTCCTTACGCACATTTACAAACACACATGCAGTTTAAAAAACAGTGCAGTCAGAAAAATCAGCATCTAACTAAGGACAGAATTTAGCTGGACAAGACTACGGTTCAGAGGCACACACTAAACAGCAGTTAATGTTCTCAACAGGGACTTCACTCCTAATGGATACGGATGCTTGAAACATATATTGTGGCAGAGGAAAGGGCTGCCCCCTCCTCACGGACATGCGGAGGACCCCTGACAGACCGCCTGGCTGTTCCCAGCAGCTCTCCTCCAACAAGCTGCTGGGCAAGGACGCGGAGGTTGCGGCTAGCGGGGAGCAGCCACCGTTCACCGAGGGGCGCCGGCGAACGCGGGTTTGGCTTTCCGCGAAGCGAGACACCTGCGACCCCAGCACCTCACTCCGCTCGCGGAGCGACGCTCTCCCTCAAGCCCAGGGCAACCCTACGAGGGGAGGGGACAAACACCCGCGCCCAGCACGCATTTTACAGCGCAACCCCTCCCCTTCCCATCACCAGGCCGCGCCGCCGCCGCCTCCTGGCCCCCGACTCGCCTCATCGGTGTCCCGCAGGGGGATCTCAATAGACCCCCGCGACATGATGGCGACGCCGCCGAGCCCGCCGAGCCGCCGGCCGCGAGCGCGCAACGACCGCTGCGCGCGCCCTTCCCCTCAGCAACGCCGACTGACCCGGACGTGCTCGGGCAAAGGGGCGGGGGAGGCGGTCCGGCTCCGCCCCCGGGCCGCGACGAGCCAACCCCAGCGAAGCGCAAGCCTCGAGGGCCGCCTCGCGCGCGCGCGTGGGGAGCCGGGAAGGCTCCGTGGGCTGGCGCGCGCGCGCGGCCTTGTTGCTGAGGAAACGAGGGCCTCGCGGGCGCCCCTCAGCGAGCGGCCGGGGCGGCGGGCGCCAGCCCTGTGCCCGCCCCGGGCTGTGGCACGACGCGTCTCGCTGTGTGACCTTCTGAGGCTGCTGACAGCTCTCTTCCGTGCAGAGAGCTTTTAAAACGTGAGCGGTCCCTTCAGGACAGAGCGAGGGCGTAATGGGGACTTGCGAACAGGTACTAGTCCCACTCACGTATACGTATATACGTCATACCTATAGAAATACATCTTCAGAATACCAAGAGATAATGTGTATTTATTCACGCACACACCGATAAATTGAATAGCTTGGCACCTAGTTGCTGTCTGTTCTTGAGACCACGACTCCCTCAGGCAGTGCCTCTCCCAGTGCCATTTTTAAACCGCTAAAGATTTTCAACTTGAATGCACTAAAATGTGTGAATTCTTCCTGTCTTTGTGGAAAAACAAATGCTGTGTAAATCCAGATACATGTTATCTGAGTAGCTTAGGTAGTGTAACATTGCTAATACATATTTACATTTTTTTTAGACACAACTTGGCCAAATACTCATTTTCAAATTGTGTTTTTAATTACAGAAACTGAAACAGATAAAATTTCTGAACCTGGGCCCTGATCCTTGAACTTGTTTTCTGTGTGGCAGACCCATTCAGCTGTGTGGAGGTCCATCAGTAAAGAAGAAATTACACAATTGGGTTCCTAAACTCTTTTCCAGTTTTAGCAGCAAATGTATTGATGTGTTTGCATAAAACACGGCATGTATAGCAACATACAACAAATCTTAGGTATTTCTGAAGCTGTACCAAGGAAAAAAAGACTAGTAAGACTAAAAGCTCCTCTGTCACATTTCTACTGAGATTTTAAAAAATCTGTGATATATACTTACACAGCCTATTAAACCCTAAAGCAAACTGGATTTTGGCTTGTAGGTAACCATTCACAGAATACAGAATTTTGACTGAACAAAATGTCATAACTATAAAGCATTAAATTGCTAAGTTTGATTTAAAAATTAATTTTAAATTACTATAATAGTATATATTATAGTGTTAACAACTACCTTACTTGCAGAGCCAATTGTTCTCTGCAACAAAAGTGATATTTTTAATTACTTAACATTTTGAATCTGAACTTTTTTTATTTATGCACTAATTCTAAACTGAATTGACTGGTCCAGTGAAGTGTAACTACCATTTCTCCTACTTACGCAAGTCCTTTAGTATGTGCCATAAATACCTTCTATAGATAAACTTTTGGCACGTGTCAAGAAAGTAGAGGGACACTAAAATTAACAGAAGGAACAACAGTGCTTAAAAAATGGGTGTTTTTCATTAAAAACATGCCAAAAACAATATTATACAAAGCAAGACGGTTAATAGATATCCTAAGCCTTCTTTTCTGATTTATAAGCCAATTTTTCACAAAAACTAATTCTTAGATATGATAATGTTGAAACCATTTGGACAGAAAAAATACTTAGGCACCATGTCCCCAAGGTGTTTGTTCACCAGTTTCTGTAGTTTCCATGGTTTTCCTCATGGAAAAAAAGCGTCCCCCGGGGATCAGTGTTGGGCCCAGTCCTGTTTAATATCTTTATTGATGATCTGGATAAGAGGATAAAATCTACCATTAGCAAATTTGCAGGCGACACCAAGCTGGGAGTGTTGATCTGCTGGATGGTAGGAGGGCTCTGCAGAGGGACCTGGGCTGGCTAGATAGATGGGCCAAATCCAATGGTATGTCGTTCAACAAGACCAAGTGCCAGGTGCTGCACTTTGGCCACAACAACCCCATGCAGCACTACAGGTTGGGGACAGAGTGGCTGGACAGTGGCCAGGCAGAAAGGGACCTGGGGGTACTGACTGACAGCAGGCCGAACACGAGCCAGCAGTGTGCCCAGGTGGTCAAGAACGCCATTGGCATCCTGGCCTCCATCAGGAGTAGTATGGCCAGCAGGACTAGGGAGGTGATTATTCCCCCATACAAAGCACTGGTTAGGCCGCACTTCAAGTACTGTGTCCAGTTCTGGGCCTCTCAATGTAGGAAGGATGTTGAGGTGCTGGAGCGTGTCCAGAGAAGGGCAACAAGGCTGATTAAGGGTCTGGAGCACAAGTCCTGTGAGGAGTGGCTAAGGGAGCTGGGAATTAAGACTGGAGAAGGGGAGGCTCAGGGGAGACCTCATCATTCTCTACAACTACCTGAAAGGAGGTTGTGGCCAGGTGGGGGTCAGTCTCTTCTCCCAGGCAACTAGCAATAGGACAGGAGGACACAGTCTTAAGCTGCAGCAGGGGAGGACATTAGGAAGAAGTTCTTCACAGAAAGGGTGATTAGGCATTGGAATGGGCTGCCCAGGGAGGTTGTTGAGTCACTGTCCTTGGAGGTGTTTAAGGAAAGACTGGATGCAGCGGTTAGTGCCATGGTCTAGTTGACAGGGTGGTGTTAGGTCATAGGTTGGACTCAATCTCAGAGGTCTTTTCCAACCTAGCTGATTCTGTGAAAGATTTTGTAGGATAATGCCTTAAGAATATTAAATGACAGTTAGAGGAAAATGATCATTCTTGCTTCTTGAGTATAAATCTGATAGAAACATTATTTTATTTAAAACTTTATTACTGCTGCATCATATATAGCGAACTCTATTGACTTTCTCATATTTGCACTTTGAAGCAAGCAGGCTCCTTCTCTACAGATACACTGAAATTAGTAAATTACTACCAGGTATGTAGAACTTCTTTAATGTATAAAATATTGTACTAATGAAAAGAGCATAACGTTGTTTTTTTTCCCCTCAGAGTTCTTAGGAACATTTCAAGAGAATTGATTGTTTCTTTTGCTGTCTTGTGTTTTTATTTCATTAAAACTAATTATGAAAACTTAAGTTATTACTTTAAAATTTGGATTGTTATATCAAAAGTATTGATATAAGTAATCTACAGCAAATTGAACCTCTGCTTATAGTATGTTATATGGACAGTAAAAAATATTTTAAAACTTCATTACCACATATAATTATAAGCCTTTTTCAGGAATGAAAAGGAGCTTAACTAAGCTACTTTAATAATAAAAAGGCCTCTACCTACCTAATCATTCTCTTTGCAAACAAATTACTATTTGTATTTGTGGCATGCACACTTAAACTTCCATTTAGAAGAGTTGGGTGGTCAGGGCATGGTAGTTTTACTAGTGAAGTTTCTTTACTTTTGATTGTTAGATTAAATCTTTTTTTCCCCCCCTTTTTTTTTTAAGATTAAAGATGGGAATGGTTTTAGAAATCTTCAGAGTGCAAATTAGTTGCAATTGTGTAAATCATTGTTCCAGTAGTCACTTGGTGACCTTTCCATTCTGAGCTATGAAAAAAGGAAGCAATACTATATTGCATTTTGTAAAGCTTAGGGTTGTGTCAGGGAGCAGTGAGGGCTTGTTGCTCCCTCAGGGAAGGAAACCACAAACTGAGCATGGTAAGGACCAGCAAGGCCAAGGCTTTGCTAGTTGGTGCCCACCCCCAAAGTACCTGAGCACAGCAGACATTAGGTAAGTCCGTAATGATGAGGCAGGTCTGAGGTCAAGCTGGAAGTGCCAGTTGACAAGGCAAAGTCAAGTAAAGCAACAGCAACCAAGGTCTAACATGGCCTGTTAGTTATTATGTAGGTCCTTAATGAACAGACAAGCCCTAGACTGAGGCAGAAATCAGTTCTTAGATAAAGGTCTAGATCCATGGTGTCTATAGCTGGGCAGAGGCACAGCTGCACCTGAGCTAGGAAACAGCATTTCTGCAATGTAATTCAGGTAAGAAGCATTGGTCCTGGGTGGAGCTTAAATAGGGCCCCGGGCCTATAGGCAGGGGTGTGGCAGGATGTACCAGGTGAGGCTGGTCAGGGCCATTAAAGCTTATTAATTCATTTCTGGCCCTGCTATTGTGCTTGTATGTTAAAGGGAGGGTAAGTAGGTTTAGTAAAATGCTGTCTTCCCCTAGTCTTGTTTTTAGAAAGTATTAATGTTTGAGTTGATAGGTATATCAATTATCGTGTTAAATAAATGCTGGTTATGTTCTATAAGTTGTTGAATTAGCTTTACGTTTAAATTTTCCTACAGTAAGGAGTTAGAGCTTTTGTCTTAGTGGTGGGAAAAATATTTTCATAGCAACTAAAGCAAGCTGTATTCAATATACTTTGAACAATGGTATAAGTATTCTTATCCTATAGACTAGTTCTTTATCTTTCAACAATATGTCAAGAAGTATGACAGCACAGAACTGTAAGAATAGATGATATTTACTGCTTTATATTAATGTTTTATTGAAGCTACTAAATATAACTAGATCTGGGTTAGATGGTCACTGGAGTCAAAAGAAGTGTATTGTGTATATAAGTTGTAAGCTGTGTTTGTGATAACTTGTGTCTTGCAAGTTATATATTTGAAAATGAAAAGAGATTGCTTTTGTACTTAAAGTACAAAGCTCTGCAATTCTTACGCTTTGTGCTTAACTGTGCTGCTAAATTCTTTCTAGTCCCTGTCTGTCAGTTTTAGGTTTGCTAGCATTTATTAGCAATCTTGTTTCTATTACCAGTATGCTTATTTGAATTCTTAGCACTAGAAACACTAACAGTAGAGTAAGTAACTTAAATTTTAGCTTCTATCATTAGTTCTTAGCATGAAAGTATCTTTTGTCTCCTGCAGACCTGAAAGGGAAAAATAACTTCACAAAAACAGGTTTAACAGCAGACATGCTCTTAAATATTCTTGTGTATTCTGTAAGACTTAAAACCCCTTCCTCACAGATTCTGTTACCCAGCACTAGTATGCTGAATAGTTTGGCGTTTTTAGAGATTCACTGCTACACCATGGAAGTATATCTTTAGATTTGTTATCTGAAGGTTGGCTGCAGTTTGCTGGAGTTGCATGAAATGTAACGTTTTTGTACTTGGGAATATTGTGGAGCTGACACTACAAGCTACATCTCTATCCACTAGCCTTCTTCACGTGGGGTTTAGGGAAGAATTTCTGTTTATTTTTCGTGGATACAGAACTTCATCTAATCCTGGTACTATTCATGGTTTACTTTCATAGGGTGATTTTTAGCAACATGAGTTTCCATTAAGTAGTCCTTTAAAATCATTATTGCCTTTAACGGTCTTTGCACTGGTAACTTTTGCATTGATAATCACCTTCTACCTGTATTCCATTTAGGTCTGTTTAGCAGGTATGAATGTGTTTGTTTTAAAGGACAGTCTTGTTTTTGCTTTGCTTCATAGAATTTGTCTTAAAAACTCTAGAGAGGCAACTGTAGGTTGCAGGAGATGACACTTTCTTTATGGGAAACAAATAGTGCCACAAAAAATTAGCAATAAAAATGCAATTCTATGAAGTTTTTTTCTTGATTTAAAATATCCAAAGGTTCCGAGTACAGAACCATCAATGAAATGGTTTGTAAGTACAGTGTCATTACTGCTGCCTTCAGGTAGCAAAGAATAACTCACTTCCAGTCACTTCTGTTCACAGGGGATCTGTGCTTATACTATGCAGACAGGTTTAGTATTTTTCCTAGTCATTGTCTTGCATTTTTCTGTGGCCTTCTTTTTCTTTTTTATTTCCTTTGTTACTAACTTAGAATGTTGGAATGTTAAAAATGTGCTGACTTATTTCAGGAAGCTGTGATTGATAAATCACTTAATTGTTCAATGATAAATTTAAATTGAATGCTAAACACCTCATATGCAGGAATGTATCTAGTGAAGCAACTTTCCCCTTTGGTGAAGACTTTTTCAGGAATTATGCAGTAGCATTACAGATTTAAAATGTATGTTGGCAATTAATAGGGCATGTGTGGATTATTCAAGACTGTAGAGCTATCAGATGAAATTGCAGAGCTGAAATGTAAACAAACTATCACTTAGTATAGGTTGCTTGATAGAAAGAATTAGTGTCTTTAAGGTCTTCATCAGATTTATACCTAGAGAGAGTGTTTTTTTTTTTTTCCTGATTTATGTACTTATGATGAACTTTAGGAGTTTTGGCATTGCATATGTTATCTCTTTTAGAACACTTAGTTAACACTTAGTTTTACAAAAACTTGCACTTGAACAGAGCAAAAGTGTTGTTTTTTTTTTTAAAGGAAGGAGAAAAAGAAAAATGGAGATAGAGACTTAATACTTTGCCAAAGCTTTCTTCTGGGAGGAGGAGGATTCTTGGGGTTTGATGTAATGTTCTTTTACATGAACTTGCTAAACACATAAATCAAAATTACCGAACATTTTAACAGAGTGATTAGTAGCTAACCCAGTATGAGGCATAGAGATCTAGCATCTCTATCATCCTCTACTATTTTAAAATGTTATTTTTTATAAAATGCTTTTGGGGGTTGGGTGTGGTGGGGAAGCTCATGGAGAAAAAATTCCTTCCCCCCCCCCCCCCCCCCAAGTAAACCTCTCCTTATTCAAGGGAATGCTACTTGTACTGAACATCAAAGGTAAAACAAGTCTACAGAATAGATACAGAAAGCAATGTGTTCCGCTACTATCGTTGCACTATAAAAGTGCTGTGGTAGCAGTGGAGGTACTACATCTTATTTAAAATATTTTCTCCTTGCTTTGTGTCACTGTTAAAACAATTCTTTTCATTCTGAAATCTGTGCATGCTCTCTAAAAAACATTTTTGAACAGAAAGCTTAAGGAAAGGAAAACACATTATACAAGCAAGTACTTGAGTGTAGAAGTCAGTTCCAAAAATAACAATGAACACTTGTGCTGAAATTCTCAGGAAGGATGAAGCCTGAGAATCAGCATGAAGATGAAGAAAGCTTTTGGGAATATGTCAACAAATCTTACTGTTTCCTGAGGGTGGCTGGTTGTTTTTTAATGTACTTTTCATTAACTTGATTTATAATATAAACTACATATTGACTTCTACACATGGAAATTAAATAGGAAAAGTAACTTATTTTCTCGTATCTAACATCTATAGTCTCATTTCTGATGACTTACTTTTTTTCTGTCTCCCTTCTTTCTCTTCTACAGAACCCTCAAGTTTTGATTTTTTTTTTAACCCCTTAGTGACAGTCTTTAAAGAAATCAGTGCTCTGACTTTTTGTTAGCAGAGCTCTATCCTGCCAAATGAGATCTGAAAATCTGTTCAGTGTCCTGTGGCTACAAATACCACCCCAATCTACTTAAAAAAAAAATAAAAAATTTGGAGATTGATATCAATCTCTTGTGGCACACAGAGCTCATCTGAAAACTCAAAGCCTGTTTCTAATGAGCTTGAAAACACCAGGAGCAAAATCCCAAGTCTGCACGAGGAGAAAGCTGTCACAGATGTTGTAGAAACTTGGTATTATTTATATTTTAATTCATTTCCTTACAAGGGGAAAAAAAAAAAAAATCTTGTGACCATTGTCAGTCTGTCCTGTATTTCAGAGGTGTTGAGTTTAAGGCACTACAGCAGTGACGAGACTTTACTTAAAACNTTTACTTCAAAACTTTTTGGAGTTTCTACCTGTGTAGATGTTCTGAATATCTAAATTTTTAGATGTAAATAGGAGTCCTAAGCTTGGGAGTTTTGGTCCTGTATTGTTTTTTGAATCCTGTCTTTTTAATATTTTTGAATAAACATATAAAGTTATTATTAAAAGCTTATTCCATAACCTTTAAAGATCAATTTCATAATGAGGAATGCTAAAATAAAAAAGTTTGTATTTTGAAGTAAAGTGTATGTACATACACAGAAGTATATATCGTTCCCTTCCTTACACATTTTGTATTTAATATAATATTTTATAATATAGTGTATATCATATTNTCATATAACGACACCCACCTGACACACGCATGCATCTCTGTAACATTTCATTAACATCTTTCGTGCCTTTTTTAATAGGAGTCAGTAGTTCTTGCTGGGCACAATAATAATTTTAGGCCATGGGCAAAAAGAAATATTTTTATGAGCAAAAGATAATAGTTTTAACCTTTCCCCCCTAAGGTGGAAACTATTATTCAGCTGTAACTAATTACTAGCAAACTATGTATATTTCCTGTGTCTTAATTTATCCCAAGCTGAAAAAAATGACTCTTTAAAACTTGACTTCTATGCCAATTACTATATAATGACTTAACATGCATCTTAATAGTAATAATGAAAAAATTCTTATTTTTTTTAATTCTGACATTGTGGATGAAAAAACATAAGATTACTTTAAAAACTCTATTGTAATAGCACAATGTGTGGCTAGCTATTAATTTACTTATGAAATGTCTGTTCTGTGTTTCTGTCTTGCACTTGATGTGTTTATTTCCACATTTTTCTTGGAAGGCCAGGGACATTTTGTTCAGTTATTTGAGAAGTAATGTGGATGTATGCCATACTTGTAGAAGACTGTTTTCATACCTCGTATCAACATGTAATTCAAGTTTACAACTAACTTGATGCATGCAAGTGGAGCCATAGATTTTTTTACTTAACTAGGCATGTGCTTAATACTTTATTGCATTAAGGCCTCCAATTGGAAGAGAACCAGTAACAGTTACCAGCCACAAACAAAGCTTATTCTGAGATGCAACCTATTTCCATTCACTGCTCTGAGAGTACTTTCTTGCTCAAATTCTGAAGGTGTATGGTAAGTGGGTAACTGTGTGTAAGCAGCAATGAATATCCATGTAAAATGTAATTTAATCAAACAAGTACCTGTGAACTGTAACTTCCCAGAAAGATTACACAGCATCTAGAAAGAAAAATAATATACAGTTGTATGTTTTTCAGGCATTCATTTCCCCCTTTTCAAGGCACCTTTTTAAGTTGGTGTTTACTGATGCATTAGGGCAGTTATACAGGGAGATACTGGACTTAATATTCTCAGCCCACGTTGTTAATGGAGTCTAGGCTATAGTTCATGGGAGTAACAAGCTACCAGGCTAGAAATACTGTATTTCAACCTGCCGGGAAATTACTGGTTTTGTGTGTTAATAGAGCAATATCTATCATCCTCAAAGTGAGTAAGACAGACTAGTGTGAGGAATGAAACTGGCCTATCTCAGAAGGCTGCATATGGATGTCTGCCTAGAGTTCAGAGCTGATTTCACTTGCCAAAGAGCAGCAGTGGTACTGCTAGTGTCTCTTAGTCCTCTGCTGCTGAAGTTGCTGTCCATGATGCAGCATGTTTATAAATAAAACTGTTTCCATTTGCAAGCTCAGCCTGGCATGTAAAGTTAAGATGTGTGCTTTCCAGCTTGCACATGATTGCCACCAGTAAAGCTGCTGGTGGAAGTTAATCAAGAATTCTGTTGATTCAGGAGCCAGTAAAGAAGCCCCCAGAACTGTCTCCTCTGCAAGGGTGAGTAAAAGTTTATTTATATCAGTCAAGTTACTATGCATGTATACAGATCAAATCATTCACATGAAGGAAGACTCCACTTTCACACGTTACTCTTTCTGATCATTGTCTCACTGGGTGAGATAAATAAAGGGTGGCTTCCATTTGCTTCTCAGCAGATGATTTTGCAATTTCAAGTTATACATGGTAACTCATAATGTGCTGGAAACGCACAGCTTGTAAGGTAAATGCTTTTAACTACTTAATTAAATATCATTCAGGTATAAATCCTTAATGTTAATCAAATGTGACACTCCTCAACAAGCTAGATGACTAATGTAGGTAAAGTTGGTAGATACAGTACTTTTGACAGCTGTGTGACTGAAACCTGAAAAACAAATATGTATGCCTCCAAGATTCTCACTTTTTATAGTCTTTCATATTTTTTTATATCAAAAGAATCCCCTTTTTATCAGTGGCAAGGGTTGTTGTTTACTAATAATTTTGAAAAATATATGCTACTTAGCTGTAATGTTTTGTGCAGAGGCTGTACACAAAGAACATCATTCTGACATTAATCTGGCTTAAACTGTAGTGATAGTAACCCTCACCTCTCATAATAGTCAGTTTCATTGCTGAACTTTGCTGCTAAAACTTTTCTGAAAATTTAGCCTGAATTTTACTTCCTGGCATTTAATGCTGTTATGTCCTGTTCAGCAGTACATAGGAAAATCTTTTTACCTTTCTCTAAGGTAATGTGTATTTTAGCATGGGCATGTAGATGGAGCAGTCTATTTCAGGAGGCTTTCATACACCATCATAAGGGATGTGAAAAATCTGAATACTTTGAATTCACACACAAATAAATGTCTCTTCTGCAAATATTTCTGCTAATAGATCTTAACCCTATTTTAAAAATACCTGTATTACTTCCCTCCAGAAAAGGACAATTATGGTGATTTGTAATAAGTTGTTTTTACTCATTAACTAGGGAATACAGTTAGTTCAGTAGGATCTCTTATTGGCTGTTGGGACAGTGTAGGAATACAAAAGCAATAACAAACTCAAGCACAAATTTAGCAATGGTATGTCTAAAATAGAACACTTCAAAGATTAGACACTAGTGTAAACACTAGAGAAAAGAATCAATTTGCTTAGAAATTAAATTCAAAGTAGACCAAAAATTTTGAAGGGAAAACCGATTTCCTTCTGCAAAGCTTTATATCAAATGTAGTAATTCAATTCTCATACAACTAAAACT
>VXAL01011225.1:0-41088 GCA_013399475.1 Chauna torquata
AACAGCTCCATATCCTTCTTATGCTGGACAGAGGAGTCCTGCATAAGTGCTTCTTATGTCACCAGAGCTGATAGCAGTACTCCAGGTGGTGTATCATGGGAGTACAGTAGAGGGCAGGAATCACCTCCTTTGACCTACTAGCTACACTTCTTTTGAGGCAGCCCAGGACACAGTTGGCTTTCTGGGCTGCAAATGCACATTGCCAGCTCATGTTGAGCTTTTCATCCACCATTACCCCCAAGTTCTTCTGCACAGGGCTGCTCTCGATTCTATCATTGCCCAGCCTCTATGCATGCTTGGGACTACCCCTACCCAGGTGCAGGACCATGCACTTGGCCTTATTGAACCGCATGCTGTTCGCATGGGCCCAACTCTTAAGCCTCTCAAGGTCCCTCTGGATGGCATCCCTTCTCTTCAACATGTCAACCACACCACTCAGCTTCGTGTCATCTGCAAGCTTGCTGAGGGTGCACTCAGTTCCACTGTCCACATCACTGACAAACAGGTTAAATAGTACTGGTCCCAGTACAGACCCCTGAGGAACACCACTCGTCACTAGTTTCCATTTGATCATCAAGCTGTTGACTGCAACTTTTTGAGCGCAACCATCCAGCCAATTCCTTATCCACTGAGTTGTCTATGCATCAAATCCATGTGTATCCAGTTTGGAGACAAGAATGTCATGTGGTAGTATCAAGTGCTTTGCACAAGTCTGGATAGATGACGTCAGTTGCTCTTTCCTTATCCATCAATGCTGTGACCCTGTTTTAGAAGGCCACCAAATTTATCAGACATGATTTGTCCTTAGTGAAGCCATGCTGGCTGTCACCAATCACCTCTCTGTTCCCCACGTACCTTAGCATAGTTTCCAGGAGGATCTGCTCCTGGATCTTGCTGGGTGCAGGGGTGAGACTGAATGGCCTGTAGTTCCCTGGGTCTTCATTTTTTCCCTTTTTAAAAATGGGGGTTATGTCTCCCCTTTTCCAGGCAGTGGGAACTTCACTGGACTGCTATGACTTCTCATATATGATGGACAGTGGCTTAGCAACTTCACCTGCCATTTCCCTCAGAACCCTCAGATGCATCTCAGCAGGTCCATGGACTTGTGCACTTTCAGGTCCTATAGATGGTCTTGTGTTTGACCTTCTTGTACAGTGGGCATCTCTTTTTAAGGATCTCAGTTCTATTTGTGGGCTCAGGAATAGATGTCAAATTTTGAAGTTTGACTACCTTATTCTTAAAGAAAGATCTGAGTGGGAGTGTGCTTTTGATAGTTCAGAGAGAGAAAAGTGTTGGGACTGGACTGGAAGACTGTAGCAGAATATAGGTAGCATAGTGACATCATTGTCATAAACAAAAACAAACAAACAACATCTTTATTTATCACACCTTTGCTGTCCCTTTTCATTGAATTACCAAAACAGCTCACTAGCTATTGACTGCTGTTTCTCCAATTTTCTTATTTATTTGTCCCCATAAGCTCCTGTAACCCAAACATTCTGAATACCAATATCCCATATCTTTTAGAAATTGTAACCCTTTGGCAACCAGAAGTAAACCGTAAACTCATAGAATCATAGAATCATAGAAACACAAGGTTGGAAAGGACCTACAAGATCATCTAGTCCAACCGTCATCCTATCACCAATACTACCCACTAAACTACTAAATTATATCTTGTAGCACCTTGTCCAGGCACTTCTTGAACACCACGAGGGTCGGTGACTCCACCACCTCCCTGGTCAGGCCGTTAGAGTGCCTGACCACTTGCTGAGAGAAAAAGTTTTTCCTGATATCTAATCTAAATTTCCCCAGGCACAACTTGCGGCCATTACCTCGAGTCCTATCATTAGTTATCTGGAAGAAGAGGCCGACCCCCTCCTCATCACAACCTCTCTTCAGGAAGTTGTAGAGTGCAGTGAGGTCTCCCCTGAGCCTCCTCTTCTCCAGACTAAACAATCCCAGCTCCCTCAGCTGCTCCTCATAAGACTTGTGTTCCATACCCCTCACCAGTTTTGTTGCCCTTCTCTGGACACTTTCCAGGTAAACTCCTTGTTTACCATGATAGCATCAAAAGTTGTATGCAGAGTTAGCGTTCACAACCGCTTCCATTTAAATAGTGAATATATTACAATACATTCCAAAAGAAAGTAATAAAACTGAAACAATAAAATCAATTTTATACTTTCAAATAAATCTGGGCAGTAGGTATGCTTAGGGAAAAATAGTAAACATAGATTTTAATGAAGACAAAAATCAATTCCAAATAACATTATTCCCCTCCCCTCTTTTGAAGCAGACTACATTGCCATCACTGTCAACTCTGTCACAGCAAAGACTAGCCTACAAGCCTGTAACATCTCCCATGTGCATATCACTAATTAGCTGCAGCGCAGAAGCATGTTCAGATTTTAGCTACACAAAATAACAACCCAAGCGTACGGATTATGACAACAGACAAATTTTAATGTCTTGGAATCATAAAGTGTTGGTAGCTGTGGCATTCCCCAGCCCACACAGAGAACAAGAAGAATGTTTTGCACTGTTAATACATCTTCTTATTTGAGGATGCCAGGGGTTTTGCAAGTGGAGAGTAACATTTATTCCAGCTCAAAGGACTAGTCACAAGGTCTGGATATCACTTAGGTTCTGCCTAAGGGTTTAAATGGGGCATGGGTTTTCTGTGTGTGTGGGGGTTGCACTCCTAATGAAGTGTGCCTCCCTGGGAAGTAGATATAATTAAACCCCTTTTGCAGATAAGGAAAGGAAATCATTAAAGGGTGAAATGACTCGCCCAATCTCAGAATGAGCCATAAGAAATGCTGGTACAGAAGCCGAAAATCTTCACATACTCATGAACAGAATCATAGAATGGTTGATGTTGGAAGGAATCTCTGGAGGTCATCTAGTCCAATGCCTCCTGCTCAAGCAGGACCACCTACAGTAGGCTGTCCAGGACCATGTCCAGGTGGCTTTTAAATATCTGCAGTGATGGAGATTCCACAAGCTCTCTGGGCAACCTGCTCCAGTACTCAGTCACCTGCACAGTCAAAAAGGGGTTTTGTTTATGTTCAGATGGAACTTTCTTCCATTTCTTCCTTCCATTTTTCTCTTTTTCTCCATTCATTGGTGGTCAGGACAAAAGTCAGGGTGGACAAGAAACTCTGTGACTCTTTTCCAGATTCACAAAACAGGAAAAAAGGAAGTGACAACTTGCCTGTCATCCATCTTCCCAGGCAAGAAAGAGTGCCTTGCAGCCAGCTCCCCACCTTGGAGAGGCCAGCTAAGTGGGAGATTTTGTGATCATGAATTAGAACATCTGGATCTTTCTTCCACTCTATTGTTTGTGCTGTTAATCTAGGTCTGCTCATGCTGAAGAAAAGCTGGTTTTTACTTCCCTACTGCCAACATCTTTTTTAGGTGAACAAGTCTGTAGGCACTTCTTTTCCTCTGCCTCAACATAATTTCATTTTATCTTTCAATCTTTAATTACAAAAACCCCTTGGCTTTTCCTTATTGTATCACTATAAATCTTCTTTTTTTACCCATTAACAGCCTTCTAAACTCTTATTGCCTCTCACCTTGACTGGTATCATTTTTGCTGTTGCTTTTGTCTTGCTCCATAGTAGGCAATGCAACATGCTGCTGTGAAAATAATCTTCCCGCATGAACCTCTTCTTCATGTTGTTCAGTGACATAAGTCCCTGTTACAGCTGAGAGACCAAGAGAGAAGGCTAAGGGGAGCAAGAACACGGCAGAGAGTATTTAGAAACAAGGAGTTACATCACACTCAGATTTTGCCTTCCAACTCTCCAGAATATGGTCCTGCTCAAATGATAGCTCTCATCCATACCTCTTCTTGCTCTAACTCCACTATTTACTCATTGCTTCATACATGCCTCCATGAACTCAGCCTCTGTCCTTCAGTACACATAATGACAATGATTACCTTTCAAATCTATTTCAAAAAACCACCTCTTTTATGATAGGTTCTGTCATCTCTTTGCAGTTTTCTCTCCTTTACTTCCCCCATCTTTTTCCTCAGTGATGACTCAGTTGCTGAGAACACTTTGAAGAGATGTAAAAAACTACTTTCAAGAATTCAGCCTAGTGAGAGCATTCTGTAGAGAGCTGGATTTGGCTTTATATGTGCTTTATCTCAACACGAGCCAGTGGGAGGATAGAGCCAAATGAAGCATGTTTCTTTGCTGTTCCTGAACTAAGAAAGCAATAGAAATCCTCTTTGTTCAAGTGAAGGAAAAAGCCCTATGTGTCAGGGAGAATATGAGAGTATCTCGTCGTACTTTATTGTCACTGTGCATGTCTCTTCTTATGTTTAGAAGGGATTGAGCAATTGGTTTAAAATCTTTTCTGGTGACTGAGAGAGGAGCATGACCAGCAGGTTGAGGAAAGTGATTCTCCCCCCCTACTCTACTCTCGTGAGAACCCACCTGGAGTACTGCATTCAGCTCTGAGGATCCCAGCACAAGAAGGACATGGACCTATTACAGTGAGTCCAGAGGAGGGCCACAAGGATGATCAGAGGGCTGGAGTACCTCTCCTCTGAAGACAGGCTGAAAGAGTTGGGGTTAAGCCTGGAGAAGAGAAGGCTCTGGGAAGACCTTATAGCAGCCTTCCAGTGCCTAAAGGGGGCCTATAAACAGGCTAGAGAGGGACTGTTTATCAGGGAGTATAGTGATAGGACAAGGGGTAATGGCTTTAAACAAAAAAGGGTAGGTTTAGATTAGATATTAGGAAGAAATTCTTTACTCAGAGGGTGGTGAGGCACAGGGAGAGGTTGTCCAGAGAAGTTGTGGATGCCCCATCCCTGGAGGTGTTCAAGGCCAGGCTGAATGGCACTTTGAGCAGCCTGGTCTAGTGGAAGGTGCCCCTGCCCTTGGCAGGGCATTTGGAACTAGATGGTCTTTAAGGTCCCTTCCAACCCAAACCATTCTGTGGTCTACAACAGTGTCTTTGTCAGCCCAAATTCATCACTCTTGCTTTTGCCTGCACGTCCCCAGCTCTGCTATTGACTAGCTGTTTGTCCATGGGCAAGTCTCATCAAGTCTTTTTTGTTACTGTTTTTCTGTTTACCTTCTGCTTTATTGTCTGTCTAAAACTGTTCATGGTTTGAGTGCTGACCAGGGCTATAGGCCCTCTACAAGGAAAGGGTTTTCCAGCAGCTGTGGGGCTCTACGTTGAAGACAAACAGGCTAGGTCACTTGTAAGCACCTGCCCAGGTCAGAAATATGATGTCTTTTGGCAGCCTTGTCTTTTACCTGAGAAAGAATTTAACTCTGAGAGATCTCATGATTCAAAGAGAAACTAAGTTTAAGATTACAGGAATATGAGGTAGAATATTTATGGATAGCCTATATATATACATATATATGTATACATATATATATGCAAGATTTGTTATCTGGAGTCTTTTGCAGTCAATCACTAGGAACCCATCTCGGTGAGAAAGAAATCTGAAGACAGCATGGATGTGCAGGCAGCAGGAAATAGTTGTGATACTTGGGAGATCAAAAAGATCATTCTTTATCTACAGCTGACATGCTGTTTGTGTCATTGAGTCAATCACAGCCCTCACTGGGACAGCCAAAATTAATATTTCAGCTTCCTCCTTTAGTAAAATTATAGTAATGAACTTTTCTTTACTCCTTGAAGTATAAGATCTACAGATTAAAAGATCTATTATTATTGTTAGCCATTCAGAGAATATGGCTATTTCTTTAAATATCTTTTTCATACATATTTCTTTCATTAATTCTCTTTTTCATATATATATTTTTTTTCCTTAAGAATCTTTTCCACTTATCCCTTTTGTTCCTCCTAAGGTCTTAGATGACAGCATTTTTCATTACATTCCCCGCTTTTTTAATCTCTATGTCTCCATTTATGTAAATTTGGTATGTGAACTTGCAAGATGATGGAGTTATGGAAATCCTTGGAGCCTGCTTTAAAATCTCATGAAGGTCTAATTAAGTATTGCACACTGGGAAAGACATATTTTCAAATGGATGTGAAAAAATAAAATTGAGTGACATGAGCACTAGTTCTTAGATGCAATATTTCCTGACACAATGAATTCCTGGTTAACCCAGACTGTAGAGTGACTTTTCCTTTCTGTTCCAAAAAAGTTTGATTTAAGATAATTCCACCACTTCTTATGATATATTGTTTTGCTCCTTATTGATGCAAAGATCAAAACCAAACATGAGCCATTTTACTTCCTTACTGCCTCCAGTTTTCTATTATTATTGTTACTGTAGTTTTCTTGCAAGGCTAGACTTTATTTTTTCTGCGTGCTTTTTAGAGAGAATGAGAAGTGAATGGGGGTGGGGTGGGGGGAATTTTTAAGTGGGATTATCCTTTTATCACAATGAAAGTAAATCTCTTAAATCCAATTGAAAATCCACAATCAGCTGAGATCATCTGCCAAACATGACAGCAATGAAGAAAAATTACTTCTGTCTATATTTACTTGAGTCAAAGAAATCTAATGTAAAGATGTTGTCAGTCTCTTACTAGCTGGAATTCAAAGTCTACATTTTCATGCTAAATAAAAAGTCCACGGACCATTTTCTGACCTGAAGGCAAAATGGCACAAACTGCCATCCATACTTCATAGCATGTGGTTCTGAGAAGGGGCATGTTTTGGCCCTAGAAAGGAAAAAAACCTGCTGGAATAGTGTCAGAAGACTTCACAGGGTGATGCGAGCCAAAGCTCCTTGTACTGAGTATGGGGGATAGTCCCTGGTGTGCTCTCTCTGTCACCTGAGCTGCATGCTCCCTCCTGGTCCTCACGCTAGCCGCTGACCCAGCCACTTTGCCATCATTTTGGAGAGTGCTAGTGAGCCAAACCCATCCCAGGGCACCATGCTACCGCTTACTGAGGATGATTTCATGGCTGCACATTCTCCCTAACCTTTCAGTATTTAACTGTAGAGATTAAGTCAGAGTTTCAGTAGAAGGATGTCTTGTCATTGTTTGTATGCATATTGCCTCAAAAAAAAAAAAAAANTTGGCAAAAAAAAAAAAAAAAAAAAAAAAAGTCTGGGTACTTCAACTTAATAGGATGCTTTTCCTTGGAGCTCACTGCTAAGTGCAATGGCTGGTTGGCATGACAGGTGAGCTGCAAAGGAGATCTGGGTCAAGGACCGAATGCTGTGAGCTTGAAGAAAAGACTGGCTAGAGTGACAAAAAGTTTAGATATGTTCAGGCATTTGACTTGTTTCAAACATCCCATTGAAGCTGTGGGAATGATGCTATGGAGCCTTGGAGGCTGGCCATAAGCCATGATGATGAGAGTTCACCTCCTTCCTCCGAACGGGTGTAGAGCTTGGGTGTCGTGGGAATGCACTTCCATGTGCTCCGCAGAATAAGTATTACAAAATTTTTTATAATTGGATAAAAGTCCTTGGCGTTTTATGAAAAACTCAAGGTATTTTGGTTAAGCTGCTGAATTCAGGGTCTGAATAGATAATTACATTTTTGCCTAGCACGAATTTTCATGGTCACCTTCAGTTGCAAGCTTCTTCTCTTCCACCCCCAATCTGCAATGTATCTTCAGACCACTAGTCTGTTCCACACTGGAGAGAACTGCATTTCAGTATTGGTTGAAAAAATTATGATACGAAGTTTATTATCTTTCAGATCAAATCTCTTAACAAACATTATACAAATACTGTTCATCAATAACAAAATGACTTGGGCTTAAAGGTCTGGAATATGAAGATAATATATGAAAGAAGGAAGGAGAGAATTCATAGAAATTATGAGGCTGAGTTCTGCTTGCAAAGATTACACAAACAAAACAAAACAAAACAAAACAAAAAGATGAATTACCATGTAAAGGATTTCTAGAAGCATGAAGCTCTTCTTCTAATGCCCCAAATCAGTCAGTCTTTGCACTATCTGTGTTGGAGTTTATAGATAAACCAAAGAGATCTGTCTGCAGCAGCCAGAAAGAGAATGTTTTCTTCTGTTTTCCTTTGGTCTATAGATACAGAAGTGGATCTTCAAGGGAGCCCCTAGCATTAGACTTTTGCCATAGATAAAAGATAGTCATTTTGTGTATTGGTATCTGAGGTCAACACTGTATGAACTTCAGAGCATATTTACAGAACGCATTTCATTTTTCTGGAAACAAGGTATTGCTAGGTTGTCATGGTATAAGAGATCTCAAAACACTCATTCGAGCTTCACAAGAATCCAGTAGAAAGTTCTGATTCCCTTTTTACAGATGGGAAAAGAGCAGAAATCATGTGTCCACAGTCATACCAGATAGGTGAAAGAACCTGAGGATCCTTCCCTTCCACAACATGTTCATGCCTCTTGTTCTATTATAATGGAAAAATTTGGCTGGATTTTGGGCTGTGGTTGTTTGAACCTGCTCCAAATCTATACAACATGCAGAAATTTGTTTGAAATCTCATCAGTACGGCTTTCTAAGTCAAAGAGTGCCAGCCCTTCTGTGCAGTTTTTCCTTCTGGGATTTCAACTCCCTGTCTGCTGGTCCCATTGGGAACAAGAAATGTTATGGACATAACAAATGTGATGGATAGTTTTGCAAATCTGGTGACACCTAGTATTGCCAAAAGATTGAATTTTATGTGTATGTTGTTTAGATTAGATCAGCTTGACCTTCCTTTATTTATAACGGGTTTCAACAATTGCATCTTTAAAATGTTGAAAGTAGAACTCTCAGCTGAGGGTGATTTCGCTCTGTTCCAAGCAAAGGCAGAGCTAAAAAAGTCAACAGGAGGCACTATTTTGAATTAACTCAGAGCATTATTATATTTTTTGTTATTTCCACTTTATTAGTCTGGAAACCTCTAGATAAAGCCAATTTTCCATTGTACTAAGAAGAAAACTCATGCTATAAAAGAATACACACAGAAATAAATAAAACAGTATTGTCCTTATTTTGTAGAGAGGGATCTGAAGCATACCAGGGCGGGGTGGTGGGGAGGAAATCAAACCACTAAAAGAGCATTTAAAAGGTCAGACGTGAACCAGGCAAGTGAAGCTTCAAAACAAACCAGCTTTCCTGAGCTTTATACCTTCATCCTAAATACAAAAATAAACAGCATCAGTCATAACAACCCTTACATTTGAAGGGATAAAGCCAAGAAAACAGAATCCTCATTTATTTCTTACCTCGTTGTAAATACATGCATGGTACAGCTAATGCATTTTCAGTTACACTTGATTTCACTGAGCCCTGATCGAAATCCATTAACTCCTTGTGGCTCCAGTACACTTTGGGATGTTTCTGAGCTGTCTGTGGCAGGCAAACCTTGTCATCTCCATCTGTAGCTGGCTTGTCACAACTTCTACACTTCATGAGAGAGTCTCATTTTCATTGCTAGATGTGTTTTGAAAGTGCCTCCCCAAACTGAAAGCAGAGCTCCATAATGGATTTCATTAAGGTAGAACTGTTGTCTCCTAGGCGGCTTCAAAACATTTTTCTCTATCCTGCAAGTTGCTTTATCTGGCAGACAGGCATACCCTTATACACAAGGGCATTCCATAGATAGATGTTTCACACTCAAAAAATTTTTTAAATAAAATATCAACTAAAATGCAGCTTTCTAAACTATGCTCTGCCTGTCGCTTCCCTTAGTCCATTATCTCTCAAACATACAGAAAGCTGGGTCTTCTTTTACTCTTTCCTTATAAGTGTATGTTATTTTTGAACTTTACTATAAAATCATGTTAACAGGGAAGAGATTTTTAGATTATTTCCCCTCTGCTTCTCCCCCAACCCCCACCCTCAAAGCATAATATTTTTTTATGGTTTTATGCTTTGATTTTAGAAGCATTATTTAACTTCATCTGAACTTCCAAGATACCTAGATCTACATATGAGACTGAACTCTCCAGCTTGGTTGACATCTACATCTAACCTCCCTTACCCTCTTTGTGCATCAGAGATGGATCTAACTTCTGTGGCTTAATGCCAAATCTCATCTTCCCACTAGGAAATGCATAAACAAGAGGCTGAACACTTAAGGCTGGTAGTGTGGGGCTACCCTGTTATCTGCAAGATGAAAGCCCAGCTGAGCTTGAGGCAATAGGAGTTTCACTTAGGACTGTGGTCCAGATGCAGCCTTTCATAGTTCTGTGTCACTTTTCCTGTCATCCCGCCATAATATCTCCTTTACTGTGCAGGTGACAGCTTCCTCCTACAACAGTGTTCCTTACTGCAGTACGAAAAAACCCTCACTAGCTCTTTCTAGGTAGGTAACTACTCAGCTATGAACTGGCAACAAGAATCACAGGGCACAGGACATTTTCCTGAAAATGGAGGTGTCCTTCATTGTTTAAGACAGCTCTAAGGCTCTTAAATGTCTAGGTATGCAGGGAAACAAGAATGGGAAACAAGAATGAGAATGAACTATGGACGTCTTAAATGAAAAAGTTCTCTTTGTAGTGATTTAAAAAAACTAACAATCCCAACAACTTTTTTCTACATGGCATGCTGATGTAATTCTTTCAGATAGGGAACTTAATGCATTCCTGCCTGGGAAGAAAAGTTAACCCTCTTGATTGTTTCACACATCTTATCCTACCCAGGAAAGCCAAGAGTTAGGCAGTGGATGGCTGTTTTACAAGAACCTTATCTCATCTGTTCATCCCCTTGGCCACTCAGTCCTGAGGGCTTTAACTTGGCTATGCTAGTGTCTCAAATTTTATGGGATAAGTGAGGCTGTGTTCTAACTATCTGAGCATCATCTAAAAGGGTCTAGGAAGGAGAAAGTTTGGAGAATCATTCCTGCCACTCATAAAAAATTTAGAAGCAAATGCAGGTGCATCCGTGTTAGTTCATATGTAGAAGAAGGAGCTGGATAGTTCAAGTTGGTTGGTGTCGGGAGGGAGAAGGGAGGCTGGAAACAAATATGTGCTATTTCCCTTTGGAGAGATCTCTTCCTGTCCATAGTATTTGCCCTGTTAACGGATATGCCATGTTTTTAAGGTGCCTTTTTCTTTGGCCACCAGTTTTGCTATTACCATTCTGAACAAGGTCAATTTTCTGCCTGCTGTGAATAAGTTATTCCTTTCCTCCAGTTTGCTCAGCCATTGTTAACCATAATCAATGATGGAAGAGTTGTCACAGTCATGATTGAGATGAATGACACAGGTACTGCTCAATCTCTGGAAGCCCCACCTTTCATGAGACTCCTGCGGAACGCTGTTTATGACTCAGTCAGATGCTTTCTTCCTTGACAGTCATTCTCTACCCTAATATCATGGCGTAGTGAGAAAAAAATGAGGTTTCGTGCTGTCTGAATGTGATGTTGCTTTGGCTATTAAATAGCTCCTGTGGAATACATTTCTCATTTCCCTGTCTTTGCATATAGTCACACATAGACACAGAGAGTGCTCTGCTGCACACCAACCCTGCAATGCTGAAATTGCTCAGCACCCCTTCTAGCTTTGCAGAGCAGCTAGCTGTTCAAAATATTTGACTGAATAAAAGAGGGAGATAACTAAGCTGCCCACTCTTAAACCACTGGTCTACAATTGAGGGCGTCTACAATTAAGGGTGTCTACAATTGAGTTCAGTTCCCAGCTTCCAAGATGAGACACTCTACATGGGTTATGCTGAGCAAAATAATGGTTTGTAGGGGTTTTTGATCTGTTTCTAAATGATCCAATGTGGGTCTTGGGCACTGTGCAATCCTGCCTGTGTTGTCAGCTGTGCATGAAGCAATTAGAAAAGCTGGATTAATTTAGTCTGCATCAAGAGCCATGCAAAAAACTGTCCTGCTTCCAGATCGAGAGTAATATTGGCTGTAATGCTCAAGGCTAAGTAGATGCAACAGCTTATAGCTAATTAGTGTATGTCCAAAATGCCTCTCCCTTGCTTGGGGATTTCATTCTTTCCTTGTCCCTGGGCAAGTCATGTACCCCAAATTTTGAAAAAATATATAAGTTAAGGATTTAAATATCTGGGCTGATTTCTGAAGTGATGTGCAGTCCTGGTTTTCATTGACTTAACGTGGGCATTCACCTGAAAAGTGAAATCAAAGTCAGGCCATTTAGCTTCAGTTTTATTTCTTTCTGCTTACCTGCCCCAACAATGATGAAGAGGCACTTTATGTGAGTCTGTGAGTGTCTGAGGTAAGCTTAGTGAAATATCTGTTTACCAAATCTATCTACAGGGGTCTCATTATTGAGTTATAGCTATTACTTGCAGTATAAATTGTTTCTCTTCTGCCATAGTGTTGTAGAGGTAGTAGACTCTTTTGTATGCATACAACATCTGAATCTCAAGGACCAAATTTTGCCTTCAGTTTCACTGATGGAAAATGGGAGTAACTCTGGTAAAGTTGCCAGAGTAATTATGGCTTTTCCCTAAGGCAAAGGTAAACAGAATGCAGCTTCTTGCTGACTAAATAAAAAGTTAAAGAATATGTTAAACAGGCTAATTTAAAGGAACAGGGAGGCTAACACTGACAAATCATTTCTATATTACACCTAGTAATAAGCTTTATACTTAAAATGGAACATAAGATCCCCAAACAATGGAATCACTTGTCCATGTGAGATATAATCATCTCTGAAGTGACAACTGAAAAATGGATTCCAGGCCTGAGCTGAGAAAACAATTCTTTTAAATATGAATTTAATGTTAGTCTTTAAACTCTGGCTATCCATCTCATTTTAGCTGGTGTAGTAGGGACAGCATAAAAGTAACTTTGGAGTTCTTACAGAAAACTGTTCTTGTATCTTTTGTTCCTTCACTGCTGAGCATGCTGCAGTCTAGCACAGGCACACACCATGGTTTAGGAAAATGGCTGGGTTGTTTTGGGCTGTGGGGTGCAGATGAATAATTACAGTGCCACATTTGTGGTCATGAGTGTGAGAAGTGGTTCTTTGTGATATTACCACCTGCCATCATCCTCCAAAGTATTTTACACAATGTCTGCACTGACAAAGTCTTGTTTTGATTCCTCAGGATATGCCCTTTCCTCAAGTACCTTTCTTGTGAAGAAGTTCTTAACAGTGTATTATTGTTATTGTATTATTGTATCTAATTGTATAATTATTATATTAGAATATGATGGTGGCATCAAGCTTTGATAGACCCCTTTTGCCCACACTTAACAATTTTACAGCCATAAGTCCTTTGTTCACGATGCAGTTAAAAAAGTCTTCCATTCTGAGAAAATATTTCTGTCTTGAAAAGGGATGGATTTAAATGTTTTCCTGAGCTGAGGCCAAAGGGTCTACTCCAAATTCCCCCCTGCACTCAAATCAATACTACATCTCCTGGTTCATTGTATGTCTATTGAAAAATTGCAGCAATCTTTATTGTCCAGCAGGAATGAGAGTGCTGTATAATTAAATTAGAGCAAGGCAATCACTGTAGGAAAGTTTCTGTGAATAAATAAGTTTAATCAGTTTATTTCTATTAAGATTAAGTGCAGTTCTCCTGTGTATTCAGTTGGTCTTGCTACCTGGTTGTTATGCAACTGGCACAAACTTGAAAGGAAAATTTCAAGGCTGCATGCATACATTTTTCCAAAATTCAAAAATTTTAATCCTCACATGCTAATATTTGCATTGCAAGCAATCAGCCAATCAAGAAAAAGGAAACATTAAGCTTTCTAAGATATTCAGGTTGAACTTCAAAATATTTGTGATCAATCCACAAATTCAAAACATATGAAATGGTGTTATTACAATACAAAAGTTTCTGAGGGTAATATAATTTCATGATGAATATTTAGCTAGCAGGTTATGGAAGCTCTCTTTAACACATATGACAAATAATAACAAAAAAACCCATAAATATATGATCTTCCCGACTGCTGCCACAATTAAGATGTAAAAAAGAAAAAAGAGAAATCTGTTAGCACATATAATTCATTCTCTATTTCCAGACTGATTTTCCTCCCCAGCTGCCATCTATACTTCTTGATTTTTTGTGATTCTAAATTTAAATTTCTTCAAGCCATACAGTATCCATCATGTTCTTTGGGAGGCTAGTCTTCAACCTATTGAAACATAAAAGAAACATTTTTTCCGGATTTGCTGACTGAATTTTGATCTGTTCAGTATTATTCAGTGACAATCATTATATTTCCTTTTACAGTCCTAAATAATTTATTTCATCCTTGCTATTTACAATTTTTGCCTTGCATGACCTCCTGTTATCCCAACTATTCAATCCGTTTATTTATTTATTTATTTATTCATTTATTTTCAGGAGTCAGTCCATCTGTCTCTTAATTATCTGTTGTTGCATTTCTCTGACTTCTTTCCAATTTATTGGTATCTTTCAGGATCTAACTTGCCTGTGACTTTGTGCAGTGTTTTCAGAGTGGGCAAACTATTCATTGATTTAGCACAGCCTCTTCGGCACAATGTTCTTCTTTTTTCAAACACACAATATATACCATTGCTTTCAGTCTACAGTCAAATGCCAGTGCTCTGGCAACTGTGAAATAAGGAAAGGCGTGAACTAGCATGTCAGAATATTTTGTCCGCACCCTCTGGATATTCCTTGGTCAACAGCAAGGGCAAGCACCTCATATGTCCCAAACAAAGAAGTAGGTCAGACACAGCAACAACAGATTTCTTGTCCTGCTTTAAGTTGCAACTGGTTCAGGGCTGCTCGACATAATACCCAGGAAGCCCCAGTCATTTGAGTTGCTTCTCTTTATATTCCTCTTTTCTCCATCTGCTCACCTCCAATTTCTTCTCTCTTCACTACCCAAAGAACCCCATCCCTGTATACTCTTTTCCCACTAGCACTTGTTTTGTTGACTTTATACCTTTAGTTAGTATTTAATTCCAGTAACTCCTGCCTTGGTCATCAATTCTGCCAAACTTGTGCCTTCCTTCTGTTGCTTATGGTGTCCTACCGGTTTACTCGTGCTGTCCTGTTAGTGGCGCCCCAGGCCAGGGTGGGCTATCTCCACATACCTTATTCTCCTTTTGTTAATTGCAGAATCCTACAGTTCCTGTAAATTCAATATGTTTAAATTTTGTTTTCACACCTGAATTTAAGAGTGATGTGGATCTTGCAGGCTCCCAACCCATTATCACTATATCCTGGCCTTCCTTTGGTCTTTTTACCTCAGGAATATATTTTTTTCTCTGAATTCTCCCTCATTCTCAAGCCTGGGAAGGAAAATTCAGACTCTATTATTATTATTATTATTTCTTTTGAGGGTAGGGTGAAGGTTCTCCTGGGAAAAGGTATTTCTTTATTTCATTTTTGAAAGACGGGGAAACGAACTTCACTTTCTCTTGCATACTGTTTGTAAAAGCAGAGATTTATCCTTGCTTGTTTTTGACTTTGGGTTTCATCTGTGTCTCAGGTTCAGAAGTTTTGAGAGGCTGCATTTTCCTCTCATGCCTTTCAATGGTTTCTTCCTCACAGCAGTGGAAATCTTCATGCCTTGGATGCAGAGCTGACTATCTCAAGACAAGAGGTTTCCTTCTTTCTTGTACCTCAGAGGACATTGTTTTCCTCCAAGGCTGCATTTTGCCAGGAGCATTGTTTTGTACCTTTACCTGCTGGTGGGGCAGATGTTAGCCCTGCCTTGCTTCTCAGGGTTCTTGCCCTCCATTTTGGGATGTCCAAACTTGTTCCACTCATGGTTGGTCTGCAACCTTCCTCCTCTGAGAGGGCAATGCTCACTGGTGTATCTTGGAGAAGGATTCAGAAATTCCTTCTCTTCCGCCCCCATATGCTGTTTACCTCTTTGTCAGGCAGAACCTATCTCATCCCTGGGGCAGGGAGTTGTGAGGAGGCTCTCATTAGTGAGACACTGGCATGCCTTCAGCCAGTGCAGCATGGCAGGGTTGCCAGAGTGCTCAAAGACTTCCTGTTTAGTAAGCATGAGATACAGAGGCAACACTTAATTCAGCGTAGCCCTAATCAAATGGTCCATGTCCTGAATCAGTCTTTCCGGTTTCTAAAAGTTAAGTCTCACTTAGGAAAGCAAAATATTATTTGAAGTTCTCACTCTTTGGCTTTGACTTTATCTCAAAACTCCCATGTCTTCAACTTTAAAAAGGAGCAAAATTAGTAAACATGATCATTTATTGTCCAAAACTGAATTGTGATCCATGCTGGGGAATGTATAAGTTAATAGTTAGTATCAAAATATAAAAGAAAATTCTCTGTGATTTCTTCCTTCTGACACAATCTTTCACACCCAGTGAACCCACATGCAGGGTATTCTCTGTGGTTACTATCAATATTAAACTGATAGTAAACTGACAGTTAAAACACCGATGTTCAGAAATGAAGGACAATCTTCCTTCCTTCCCTTGATTAAAAGGCACTGTCTCCCCTTAATGTTCCTTGCAACTTAATCGATAAAAGCTTTCTCTTTCAACCTAGTTTCACTAGTTGTTAATATGTATGACACATCCTTACCATTTGCTCTCTGTACAAAGCTAGGGAAATATTCAAAAAATGAAAAATTACTGAAGACAATAAAGCTTTTGAAAGGTGAAAGAATCTGCAAGCTTATCCCATTTGCCTGACTCTCCCAAGAGTACAAAGTTTGGACGGATGTGTGAGCATTTTCTGGTGGCATTCCAACAGAACGGGGTTTTGCTTAAGCAGAACCCAGGCACTGAATTATTTCAGTGCTGGGCAAAAATGAAAAATGGAGGTAGTACAAGCCTTTGTTTTTATTTGTGAAGCTCAAAGCAGCTTGAAGTTTGGCCTGAACTTTGAATAAAATTTTAGGTTTTATATTTTATTAATTCAGACCAGTTAATCTACTCTTAACAGTGCATTCCATATTTCCATATAAAAGACAAGACTTCTGAGGCTTGCCCTCCCAACATTTACTCTGTATTTTAGCTGCCAGAAGGGCTGGAATAGTTAACAGTTACTTTTATTTTCTTTTATTTCTTCTCTTTCTCCCTCCAGATGTAAAAGATTGGTACATCCTCTCTTTTTATTTGTTATTCTTGGCCAGGCAGTGCACTGCTTATAGAGTAAAACTGGATGATAATAGTCCAGAAAGTTGTTTTGTTTCCCAAATGTATGTGAGCACTTAAATGTTAGAGGTGCAAGAAGACTGCTTTGATACGGTCCTACACTAGGTGCTGGGAATACTTAATGTTGCTTCTGTGCTGTAGGCACTGGCTTCATTTGGGCTGGAAAATTATTTCTGCTACCCCAGCAAATAGGCCAAAACAACATCTACATCAAAGGGGCAGGGTTCTGGATGCCAGGAGCAAGGCCACAGGAGCTGGCCACGGAACTGGTACTGTCCATCGCCCAGTCACATATGGCACCCTTACCTCCCTGTATCTTGTTTTCCCACTCTGACAATGAGGGAAATAATACCTGCCTAGGAGTGACATGGTGAGGGTAATGTAACTGCTGCTTTTCTGGGAAGGTCGGTGTCTAAGAGAGACCAAATATAGACTCATGTGCAAGGATACCCAGCGGCATGAAGCTGCTGCGTGAGCAGAAGACAACGAGCCTGGAAAGGCCTCTTGCACACAGCATAGGTTGCAGCAGAGCAAACAAGGCTTGGCCTCTGATCGGGAATGCCCCTCTTTGTACGAACAGCCTGGGGCTGCTCTGGCATCTATACTGTCTCGCGCCTGTGCTCTGCATTAATAACCTGACTCTATCTAGGCACCATCCCGGGAGCCTTTTGCAAGCACGACTGGGAAAAGCCTGTGCATGTGTGCCAGAGTAGGATCCTGCCAATGTGGGAGCAGTTTCTGCATAGCTGAGATGAAAAAACCTTCCTTCAGGAGCCAAGCAGCTTGAGCTGGCTGAGTCTCCGTGGGAGCTGGAGTCTCTGCAGGCAGGCTCAGGGATGCTCCATGAGTGCCATAATTCAGGCACACACCAGGCAGTAGTAGTGAAAAAAAAAACATTTAACATGGGCATTACCTGCTAGAGCCACATGGGGAAATGTCAGGAAAGATGAGTCTTGGCTGACATGTTTACACTTGGTGAAGGTCAATGCAAGCTAAAAGTAGGCAGACTAATAGCTGTGATGGTGTATCGTGTATCCGTGATTGATTTTGCTGGTCTGGGAAAGGTATATACTTATTTATGCCAAGATCACTAGTGGCTGTGCTCACATTTCCTTTGGTGTTTGTCTCACTAAGATTGGACTGGGTTCCATGACTACTGCTGCCTGCAGATTTTGCTGTGAAAAAACGATGACACCAGTTTGGATCTCAGTGGTAAGCAGAGCTCCCATATGAAGCACAAATATTTCACAATGTTGTAATTAGAGCGCACTAAGGGAGCCCAGTGAGCAAATCATTTTTATTAGCATCATTAATATGTTAGTTTTAGGAGGGAAAAATATTAAATGTGCATTTTAATATTTTAACTGCCTTCAGGCATATTGCTGTAGGTACACAGAAATGGTGGAATGAACAGAGACTAGAGCTAAGAGGGAGCTGGAAGCCATCTCAGGAGGTCATCTTAACCTGTCCTTCTACTCCAGAGCAGAATCAGCTATACCCAAAGCACTCGTGATGGCACTTGCTTTATCTGTTCTTCAAGAACTACAGTGATAAAGACAGCACTGCTTCCTACAGGAAACTTTTCCAGTCCTTCACTAACATTACTGATAGAAAATTTCTGTTACTTCCTAACGCATTGCCTCCTGTGCTATCCACCAGGTGTACAGACAGATTAATCCCTTGTTCTTTGCAAGATGATTTTGCATTCCAAGTTATGTTTTTCTTACCTCTCTCTGAGCTGGATAATTAATTTTTTTCTTCATTTTTTCCTTATTTTATTTTATTTTATTTTTTCCAGATTTAGATCTCTGGCCTTCTGATCATCAATCTTCTCAGACCAAATGATCTATGCCTTTCTTGAAATCCCATGTCTGAAACCAGACACAGTATCCCAGCTGAGGTCTTATGAATAGAAGGGTTTTTTTTCTTTCTTTTTTTTTTTTTCCTCATGTCATAGATCATGTCCCTGCTCATACAGCTAAGGGTGATGTTGCAGTTTGGGAACATTTTTGATTTCCACAAAATGACACCATTGATTAAAATTTACATTGTGACCCATTGTGGTCTTAACTGTGTTTCTTGACCAGTTGTGCTCTGTTCTATTTGAAATGGAGTATTCCTGCTTGACGAAGTTGTCTTGCACTTCAGCTTACCAAGTTACACCCTTTTAATTCCAAACCGATATACTTTTTTGCAAAGATCACCTCATATTCTGATAGTGTTTTCTAGAGTGCTGCAGCCCCCCTCAGCTTAATGTCATCTGCAAATTTAGTAAACGTTCTCTGTCCCATCACTGGATCTATGAATGGAAGTACAGACAGCAGGATAGTACCAGACTCTCTGAAAATGCATTTGAGAGATTCTCCAGTATGACAGGATTGTGAATCAGAATTTGCTAGGACAGGTCTATATTAATGCATGAACATTATTTAATAGGCAGTATGTGGTGAGCCCACGTCTCACGGAAATCCTGAAATATGATCCATTTCTCAAATTGAACCTCAACCAAAACCATTTTTAAGAAGTCATTGATTAACCTCAAACTAAACTGATTCAAATTGTTGTGTTTTCCTGAAGTGGAAGTGAACTTCAACTGTTCTGGGAAGATTTGTGGGTCTCAGACTGGAATTAAATGGAGTGGTTTCAGTTGCAAATGGATCCCAACTGAAACTTAAGTTAGAGAACTTTTGAACAAAAGAACAGTTTTAATTTCTTTTTTACAATAGCATAATCCAGACTACATTTCTTTAGGTTGCACATAAAAATGCAAGGAGATACTGACAAAGGCCCATCCTAAATAAAGGCAAGTTACAGAATGTAGATATAAGGTGATGGCAGCATTTGCTGCAGCCAAAGACTGGGACCAGCCCAAGCTCCTTGGTCACCGTCTCACCTAAGTGCAGAGACGAGGACCTTGTTCATTTCCTCATTTGTCCCCACTTCAGCCCCAGCTGCTCCTGCTTCCACCTCCACGGAAAGGGGAAAAAAGTGAGATTTCTTCCTCAGGCGTGTTTTTGTGCTTAAGTAAACTCAGATTGAAGTTTGTACACAACCAGGTTTTGTGTTAGGGTATCCTGCTTCCTCTGCCACAACCACAGCAAAATTGAATGGAAAGCAAGTACAGCTCCCAGCATTTTTAAGTTCTTCCTAAAAGCAAACATAAATATGTAAGGAAGACAATTCTGCTGCCATTACACTGTTTTAAATCAAGGATCAAGTCTGTCATTGGGGAAGTAAAGCAGAGAGTGAAAATTGCCTCTTCTTTAGTAGCAGAAAATGTCATTCTACCTTGTGAGATATCTTTTTTACACGCATGGGTAACAAAGCTCCAAGTGACAGTATTCATGACACTGAAGAAAGTATATAGGGCATGGGAGCTGCCAGAAAACTGACCTTCTGATGCTTTCAGTCAATGTTACTGACGGCAGAGCACATCAAACTTTCTTTTTGGGGCCTGAGAGCCATTGGTTTCTTGAATGTGATCAAGGAAAGGGATTGTATAGCAGAGTATGCCTCTGCTGTCTGTTAATTCATATTGTTTTGTTGAAGTAAAGAAGGGGAAAGACTTAAAGGATTGCTTAAAGGGGTTAGACAATTCTGAATATCTGATCTGCTATTGAAATGGGATTTTTTTTCTGCTTGTATCAGAGCAGTGCTATTTCCTCTTCCATAATTTTGCTAACTATTCTGCAGATGCCACAACTGGGATTTTGTTTATAATTCATTACCTAAGCTTTCGTCTGATTAATTTTATTCTTATTGTTAATCCCTCTTTCTCTTCCCCTTTCCCTGGGGTTCAGACAAGGCTGACTTTTCTCATATGTGATTAGAAAACTGGTCCATAAAAACTTAAAGTGACGCTGAATGCCAATCCATCTGTTAAAACAGATTAAATCTGAAACTGCTAGGAGGTTTCAGGGTGTCTAAATGTTTAGAGATATTTAAATGGTAGGAGCTAATCTATGTAGAGGACATTTTTGGCAGTACAACGCTGACAGTCTTACTGGATGGGATTCATTTGGGGAATAATCTTGGAAGAAATCAGGTAAATCCAAGATCTAAAAATCTTTAGGATGTGTCAAACCAGCTTTCTGTTTTGAAAAAGTGTTTCCATCATGAGAATAGCACTTGCCAGAATAGAAACACTTTCCATGTCTAAACCTAATGAGCTCTAAAAGAAGAAAAAAACAGCCAGAAGGGCCAAACTGTAGGCAGACTTCCCCTGTGATGGAGAGATGCCAGAGGCTGCTAGGAGTCTGTTGGGGACTTCACTGTGGCTTGTTCCATTTCTCCTGGAAGGTGCTCATACCTTAGAGAGGGTCAAATCTGGCCTGATTTTTTTTTTTTTTTTAACCTGGCAGTGCAAAATCTGACAGTAAATGAGATCTTTTCCTGGAGTAAATCAGAATAGCTTCATCCTAGTCCATGGCTGCTACTCTGCCCCTTGCATGGTCTGCATAGCCTCTGCTAGAAAAAAAAATCTTGTGCAGGGACTCCTTGTGTAACATGTCACATCTGCAGCAAAGCACGAAAGGGAAGCAGTCTCTCTGCAGATGGAGAGGAAGGCTGCTCTTCACTGAGAGGCAGCACACAGAATGAACAAACCCCACCTCTTCCCAGTACCATTAGCTACATACCCCCCAGTAAGTAATACTAATTTATACAGGGCTGCCTAATGAAGTCAGTGTCCATGCAGTGATCTTATGCTTTGCAACTGCTGTTAAAGGCTATTTGACCATATTTTCCAAAGGTCAGTGCAGAAAATCGTAGCTGAAAGAAAAAGGCACTGGAGTAATTTGCTCTGTCCAATCAGGATTGTGGTGACCTTCCTTTTAAGAGGGTTTTAACCTAGTTATTGGAGATATGCTTTAAGTTATCTTAAGAAAAAGTGCTTTTTCTGTGATTCAGGCGAAGAATTCCAGCCTCTTTGTGAGATGCTTTTTCCACTGCAATTAAGCAGTGTTTGTTTTTCAACTGAGTTGAGATAAAACAAATGGCTACTTCTTTACAGGAAATAAATATACAACAGTGACAATAAAAATCAGCCACAGTTTTTGTTGGAGGGGGGCTCAGTGGAAACTTGCTGATCAACCAGCCCTCAGCAGAAGCCCAAGCCTGGGCTAGGAGAGTAACCCAAACCCAAACAGGAGCTGATCAGCAGCTACATGTAGGTAGCAGTATGGATCATGACCCATGGAACAGGATATATTTTTCCAAGAGATCACAGATGGTCTTCAGAAAGGACTATTTGGTAGCCCCCCAGCCCTCTTGCCAGGACAGCTGAGACATATAATTACTAACTAAATGCATGACAGCATCACTGCTGGGATGAAGCCAAATGCTTCACTTTGCTAAGGTTGTCTTTTTAACTTGCGCGCGGATGAAGGGTTAGTTCAATCTCTGCCTGCTAGTACTATAGTCTCCACGTGGGCTTAGACACCAGAAATTTCTTGTCCCTAGGTCTAGTGATTTATAAAACCTTATGTCTGAGTTGTAATAAACCATTTTATGCCTGTCTATATCGTTTACAGCATGGAGTCACCAAGCTGCTGTGTCCTTAGGAAGGTTACCTCTTGACTACAAACTTCGCTTTATGAAATGAGTCATGGTTTGGAACTTGTTGGATACAGGTGTGATCTGTTGCTTGATGACTGACAAATCTTAGAAGTTTATGAAAATCATAAGTCACTTTCTGGTGAGCAACACAGCATTGGCTGAATCGTCCGCTGAATTTACCAGTCTGTCCCTCCAACCTGTTGTAGGAACTTAGGCATCTAGCTTGTTTTGCACACCTCATTTCTAGATGGATAAAATTAGGGGAGATGAACCCAAACTTGAGGGTAGAAGTTATGCAAGTATGCAGGCACCTAAAGATGCAGAGGATCGAAATGGTTTTGATGAACCACTGAATTCTGACAGTCCTCCTTTGTCTTTAGATGTCGAAGAACCCTTAGAAATTTGAGCTTAATTTGTTTTAAGCCTCCGCTCCTCATCCTTGAAATAGAACCATTCTTTTCTCCATATTCTTGTCATACATACTTAACCTTTCCAAGACAAGGGTTTCTCTTCGGTTTGTATAATTTCAAGTACATATTTCATGCTTCTGGATGTTACCAGAGCCAAAAGCTACCATATTTCAGTTTTGCACTTGCTACCACAAACCAAACACATAAAAAAGTCTTCAGTGCAAAGTCCACTCTAATTCTATTCTGTTCTGCAGAAAGTTCTCACAGAGTCCAAGGAAGAATAATCTGTGGAATATCTTTAACCCTGAGCCACGTAGTGTTGGCCTCTCAGATAAGGAGTGAGATGCCTGGGGATATGCAGTGCAAGGAAGTCTTCCAATGCTGTTATCCAAATTTTGAGAAGAACAGAGGGTGGCAGATCTGCCAGTATTGCTCCTTTCACTTACATGGCCTAGTTGAGCATAGTCTGTTCCTCGAAAGGAGAAGAAAGCACTCTTGGAAAACTGGGGATTTAAAGAAACTAAATGATAGTTTAAAAAGCCCACTTAGAGGGGCTTACCTGTAGTCTTTTCATAACTGTTGCAAGAAGATTGTTCATAACAGGTTGAAATCATCCCATCTGAGGCATGTTTTTTAATGCCAACACCTGTAAAGCCTTTTTATTACCTGTACATACTGCATGGATAGGGACTAACACATTCTGGGTCCAAAAACCAGCCTCATGGGAAAGCAGAAGGAAGATTTATTTTTTCAAATAAAAGATAATATTATGAGGGTTAGGAATCTTTATATAACAGAAATATATTTTTCTGAGACGGAGAGACTGTATTATTAATGTGTTTAAAGGCAGTATAGATGTGCCCCAAATATCCTATTTTAAATTCACTTACAAAAATATCATCTTAATCCAATAGATGATCTCTAGCTTCTTATATTTAAATCAGTTTGAGAGGTGAGCTGAGTGTTTTTTAAAGGAAATGCTGGTCAAAAATGCTGAAGGTCTCTGGATATATTACATCCTCAAATCTCTCTACATTCAAACTGTAATTTCCCTGATAGTCATTTTAGACAATGGCATCCTTGTAGTTTTGTTTTGTTTTGTTTTGTTTTCAATTGAGTAAAATAGTTTTCAGTTTAGGGGAAAATGAAAAAGAATATCTCTTCATGTATTTTTTTTCTCTTTTTTTGTGGTTCTTTTTTTTTTTTCTTCTTTAGTCAATGACAGATCAATTAGCTAAAGGCATGTTCACGTAACTGAGAAAAAAGAAAACATGCATGTTCTTTGGAAGACTAAGTTAAGGGCAGAATGAGAACAGGCTGACAAAAGTAATGGAACTTTTAAAGAAATGGTACAGGTTATATAAATATCAAATACATGTTAAGAAAAAAAAGTAAAAATGAAAAGCAGAAGTTGTAAGGGAAAGCAAAGAAGAGATGATGGAAAGTGTATGGGTAAAGCTGTGGATAATGTGTGGAAATACAAATGGAAAAATGCCTAAATTCATATATACAAGTGGCCCATGTTAAAATTGCACAGGCAAATCTAACCAATATTTCCAGGTGTTTTGGTTGCTTTGACCTCACAATCTGTGTGTGTACATATGTAACGTGTATGTTATGTGCTAGTCCTATACAACATGAAAAGAGGACTTTGAATAGCATATACAATTTCAGTAAGTGTATGTGGAAAACCTAGAAAACACACATTTTTAAGATATTTGTTTTACAAAAATAAATATGCAGCAACCAGGAGATTTTTCAATAGGACTTGATCCTTTTTCCTAGTCTGTACAATGGTCTTTTTTACATTTTCTTCCTGTTTGTCGTATCTTAGCTATACCTTGATAGCCTTAGTTTCCAAGGGATTGTGTCTGAGATACCTTTTCTTTGGGACTAAAATCATCCAGTCAGAACTGTTGTCTATAACACAGAGATCACTCCACAGGATGGACTCTTCTTGGCTTGCTCCCTCGGTCTTCTCAGCACCTCACTTGTGAACAAGAAAATGACTATTAATTGCAAAGATTAAAATTTAAATACTGTTTTCATTTAAAACCATCATTGCCCCCAAAACAATAACAATTAATACAAGAGATGACTGTGGTCTCTCTGACTCTTTCCAAGAGAGACCTAGACATACTGGAAAGAGTCAAATGGAGAGCTACCAAGATGACCTAGGAACTGGAGCACCCCTTCTATGAGGAGAGCTGAGAGAGTTGGGACTGTTCAGCCTGGAGAAGAAGAGGCTCAGGAGGATCTAAGCAATGTTTATAAATACCTGAAGGGAGAGTGCAAAGAAGATGGAGCCAGGATCTTTTCAGTGGTCCCCAGTGCCAGGACAAGAGGCAGTGGGCACAAACTGGAACATAGGAGGTTCCATCTAAACATCAGGAAGCACTTCTGTACTGTGTGGGTGACAGAGAACTGGAACAGATTGACCAGAGAGGCTGTGGAGTCTCCCTCCTTGGAGATCTTCAAAAACCATCAGGACATGATCTAGGTGGCCGTGCTTGAGTAGGGGGGGTTGGACCAGATGATTCCCAGAAGTCCTTTCCAACCTCACCCATTCTGTCATTCTGTAATATATAGCCTATGGTCTAACAACAAGGATTGGGTCCCTACCTGACAATTACATTTCTGGAAATCCCTGACAGTTTCAATTCCTTTTCTGTTTCAGCACTGCCAATAATTATTTTGCTGAACGAAGATACCGAACATGTATTTTTTTCTGTAGCTGGTGCTGTTGTGTTTTATTTCATTCCAGTTGGACATCTGACAAGTCATTTTCTGTCTCATGTGAGATTCATTCCAGAGGGCATTTAGCACAGAATGGTTTTGTGTGAGTCTCAACACTTTAGAAGACAGAAGATGTTTAAAAAAAGGCTCTGTTTAACTGAGTCTCCCTGCATGTTAATGCATGCCTCTGCTGCCTAATGGGACAGGTAACTTGTGCTTGAGTAGGGGCAGAGTGCAAAGGAGCATTTCCCTGCCCAAGCATGGCTTACCAAAAGGCTGCAAACTGTGGTACCCCCGATGCACCGGATTTGGCAAACCTCTCCCAAAAAGGAATGTGAAGTCCTAGTGCCTTGGACACATGCTGCAACCCCTAAGGGTCTATAGTGGGATGTCTAGGGTGCTGATACTTGTGGGATTGCAGGGCAGTCAGGTTATTCCTAAACCATTAAGCTTTTGCACTCTTCACCACTTCATGCACAATTGTTCTTCAGTAAGGCCTGGTAAGGATATTTAAAGGTTACTTGTGGTGCCAGTTGGTGCTGTAGGCATTTGAGAGCTTCAATTTCCCCTGCTCTTCCTCACATTATTTATGACAGCTTAAAGGTATGCAAAATGCTGCAGAAGAGAAAGTCTTACCTTTTTACGAGGACAAGACAAGCAGGATCTAAAACTGAAATTTGGAAAAAGAGAGGGGCAAATCTGAGAAAAAAGTGATTACAACAAGTTCTCACAATGCAGAGCACAGGAATATTAGAAGAGGGAAAGGCAGAAAAACTGTGGATGGGATGAAACACATGACTGTCATTTTGCAGACACTAACAATCAAGCCAAAGGAATTGGTATTTTGTGTTTTGGCAGTATTTGGGTCAAAAAGACCTGAGAAAGAAAAAAGCTGCCACCAGATGACTCTGTTCTTCTACCCACTAAAGATTTCTCACTGTCAATCATGACTAAAGCTTGTAATAAATAGCATTTTGAATTTATAAAACAGTACTGAATCTTTTCTTCCAGAAACACTCCCACTAACTCTGGTCACTTTCAGAATTTGGCATTTGATAATGAGAATGCTGGTCTTTGGAGTACTCCCTCACATTGAAGACTTCAGCAGAAAGCAGAGGTATCCAGTCCCTTGCAGGAGGAGTCCCTCAGTCAATCCCCAGCATGTTGGAAAACTCCACCTGTATCACAGGGAGGCATAAATTAGGACATTGCCATGCTAGGAAATAGATTTTTAACTTCAGTCTTTTAACTTACAGACAAGCACCCTGTGAGGATTATCTTACAAATCCCGAGGAGCTGAGTACCTACTTGCTTCTTGCCAGGCACCTGCCAGCACTTTAAGGCAACTAGAGACCTTTGCAAATGTAGTCCATAGCTCCTAACCATTGCAGTGATCTTCAGAGAGCTGTTGGTTGCCCTTAGCTCCCACTGTGTTTAATTTGATGTGAAAGCACTGGAAATCCTCAAATGAGACACATGTCAGTAATAATGTTAAGAGAAGTCTTTCCAGCTTTCCAGAAGACTGCTCCAGACGGCCGTGCTTTTCAGACTAAGAGGCAACAGGCAGCGGTTAGGATTTGCTTTGTCTCTGATTTTAACATTTGGCAAAAATGATTCCCACTGGGAAAAGTTTTAAACGTACATATATCCAAACTGCAGACCCTTCTAGTCTGCATATTTTGGAAGAACATTTCTGGATTGGTTTTGGGGTGATGGTGGGTGGGGTTGGATGGATGGATGGATGGGCATTTGCTTCTGTTTTTCTTGCTGGTTTTGGTGACTTGCAAATGACTTGTATAAGGGAGCAAAAACAAACAAACAAAAACACAACAACAACAACAACAAAAACATAAAAACCCTATGGCAAAAGTACAATGAACTTTGAATCTGGTTTGAAACCAGGGACTGCAGAATGAGTGGAACAATCATACTAGCGTATTAAACGAATGATTTGGATCCCAGATTTCAGGACCCTGTATGCTTCATCTAACTTGTTCCACACATTCTTTATCCAAAGAAACGTGAACAAACAAAGCCAGTAACAAAAGGCTGCCAAAATCTTCATGTATGAGATTCCTCCAATCTTCTCTGCTTATTTTGAATTTTACTGCAAAAGAAGCAACGCAAAGCAGAAACTAGTCATAATTGTTTTATGCCTGCACTTCCCTGGCCCCTGTGTGAATGAAGTTTGAACTAGAAAGCTGTGTCAGCACTGGGAAAAAACTGATGTGACTATAGCTCATCTTCACCAAACCTATTGTAAATTCTTGTAACAGTAACGTTAGGGTTTCAGATACTCATTTTAAAGGCATGAAGAACAACTGCGCTCCCCATTCTATCCCTTCCCTATCTAACTGGATGGTTCAGATTCTCAACTGATGTAAACTGTTGCAGCATCACTGATATGAGTGAAATGTTTACTCCATCTGAAGAGATCTGATTCACAGGCATTGAGTAAAGAACAAGAAAAAACAATGCATCTCGTAGTACACTGGAATATTCAGATTTTGCTGATTTCAGCAATCTGGCCCATAAGAAGAGTTAAGAGAAATCAAATAATATAAGCCATTGCTTAAATTTACAGTCACACAAACTAGGAAATTCTACCCATTTACAGACTCCAAATAGTGTTAAAAAATGAAAACTCACTCTGCAAAGACAAGCTGACTTTATTAAAAATGTCCTGTGCAAAGACCTATGCTGAGCTTGGCTCCAGGACCTAACTCTTGCAAAGCATGAATAGCAATTATTAAGCCTGTTTTGTTAGCAGTTTTAAGCACGTAATATTCAGCAGGGCTATTGCTAAGTTGGAGGTTGTTGTTTTTACTACTGCAGCATTTGGAAATTTTGTCAATAGCAAGTACTTTGATCAGTTGTTAGTTTGCTGTCTTCATAACAGAGATCACAAAATTGAATTAGAATAACAAGTATATTAATAGTAAAGAGGTTAATTCAGCAGTGTCTCAAAAAAAAAAAAAAAAAAAATCCAAGGAACGCACCTGTATTTCTTAAGGTTCTATGAAGTGGCATCACTGAGGGTGCTGGGTCATGTTAAAAGTATATCCAGCTCCAAATGTTCCCTCCCAGATGGATCACCAGCAAATACTTAGGATGAATTCTTACTTAAGGTAAGAAACAGGGAGTAGAGAGGGTGTCTCTTACTTGGTGTCCCAAGCCAGCTTCTTTAGAAATGACAAAAGCTAGATGTTGCATCACTTCCATCATGCTTTACACCACACCAGTAGAGCTATCCCCAGGAACTGCCTAGGCCAGTTTTGAATATATTTAAACTTTCACTCACCTCTACATCTTGCAATAATGAGTTTTGCAATTTACTTGTGAGTTGTGTGAAAATTAGTTTTATTTGTTTGCTCTTTTTGTTGAAGGCATTGGGGCACTTCTAGTTCTCATATTCACTCAAAATAGCTTGTAATTACTGCTTATTTGTTAGATTGATACTGGTTAAGATTGTGTAGACCTCTTTGAAGATTTCCTTCAGTCTTATCTTTTCTTTTCCAAAGTGAAGAGCTGCACGCTGTACTCACATAGAAACTGTTCTGTATTTCTAACCACTCTTCTCATGACCACTGTACTGTTGTCAAGTGGTTTGATCTGGACAGTGTTCAAGATGTGGGTATGCTGTGATTTTATACAGTGTATGCTGTGATTTTATACAATGATGAAAAGATATTTTCTATTTTGTTCTCTATCCAGTTCCTAATATTTTCTAACATTATATTAGCCTTTATGATCATTGCAGAACATTGTGCTAGCATTTTCAGAGAACCATTCAAATATTTTCTGAATGGTGATAGCTAATTTAGAAATCATCTTCATTTATGCCTGCTTACATAGGAGATTTCCCTTGTGTATTACTCTGCATTTCATCAACATCTCAATTTCTTTTGTCATTCTAGTGCCTGGGCAACTCATTTTCTAAAAATTAATACTCAGAAAAAATATAATTTGGAAAAGTCAAAAAGAGTTAGACCTTTCTCAGTTGAGATATTGTAGTCCAAAATTATGCTAGCTTTTTACTGAGATGATATTAAGCTGACTCTACTTTGAGTCACCATAGTGCTTTTTTGCAATTACAGCAAAAGATCATTTGTTCCTCTGTTCTTTCTCACAGACACTGCTCCAGATCCGGACAAGGATTTCCATATCAAGCAAGTTGTTTCTGAGGGAATTTACAGAGAAAGTTTTTCAGGTGAACTCTGTTGGGTTTGCTCAAAATACGATGTACTCAGAAAGTGAATTTATATTTGCAATTATTTGTTGTAGACTTAGGGATACACTTGTGTTCACTGAAAAAAAAATAATGGGATTTATATCAAAGTTAAAGAACAGTCTAAATTCTGACTGTTAAATATTCTTAATGAGTCACTTAGCAGCAGCTTCAGACTAGGACTCTGAAGTCTTATTCTGATGCTGAACTTAACAAGCTGTCAGCAACCCACTCAAAAAATGTAAAGTTAAATAGCTGCAGAATTGGCTTTCAAGACTTGTTCACTGTTTGTATTCTGCATCAAGCAACAATAAACTTGAGGAATGGGCTTCTCAGTGCTGAGGCAGAAAAAATAGAAAACAAATCAGAAACATATTTCCTGGAACTGACTTACTCAACTGTAATAAGATTATCCACTTAATATTCCATTCTGAATACAGATAGATAAGTAGATTAATTTTATACAAGCACATTATTCCACAGATTTCAATGAAGTTTTACTTATGTGAACAACTATATAGAATTCATCAGTGTTTTCAGAATTTCATCTTTAAGTAAGTCTTGGAGCAAGGCTGAAGAATGAATATTGTAAATTGTTTTCAAGGTAGAAACTGTTCTCATTTCAAGACAGATAGAAATTTTAAATGAAAAGAAAAAAATAACGGAAAAATGATACTTACCTCCTGCTTTGACTAGTTGTTACTGTTATCACCAATGACATCCTAATGTTTCTGGAAGTTCAAATGAAAATAAAAGCTATAGCCTTATGAATTATTTCATAGTAGGCAACTCTTCTCTCTATGGGTGCATAGGTACTGTGAGGGGGGAAAAGAAGCATCTAAGATAAAGAGGTCCATAAAAAAGTAGCATAGTATCTTATTTACTGCAGATTTTTAATGGTGACACTAACAATGTCACATGCTTTTACTATATTAGTATAACTTTAGCCTCACAGTTCAAAATTGAGTAGCCAGCCCACAGTCTACACCCAGAGAACCCACGTCTCTACTCTATATGGAATACAAAATAAATAATACAAAATAATAATAAAAGGGGAAAAGAAGTGTTGCTGTAGTTTAGGTTTTTCTTCATGCAACTGAGAAGCACTCTTTTTTTTTTTTTTTTTTTTNNNNTTTTTTTTTTTTTTTTTTTAATTGTGTGCTGCTGCATTTGGCTCTGCAGCAGCTTTGATTTCACCCTCATATCTTTAGGTCTCTGGGAAGTCAGTAAGGCGAATGGTGATGGAGCCATGTCTCTGGGACAGTCAGGAGACCATCACTGGCACTTTAAGCTTATTTTCCTTCTTCAGGAGGGCATTGCATAGTCTAAGGAGTCTGTTCTCTGAAGGGCAGAGCAAGGGTAGGATGCATACTGAAGTTTTGATTGGATCATGTCCCTGAAGTCATCTTCCACACTGAGCAGGACAGATTCCCTGTTTCCCTGCAAAGCCATCTGCTGGGAGGAATAGCCCATTTTATTTTAGTTAACGAGCTAGAGATAAGATTTATTAGTGTCCTGCTTCAAGCCACCAAAGATATACATCCTCTAGCGGGGCATTTGTTGAGGCTACCTTATGTAACATAAGGTACAGAGATAAAAGATTTTTAGAGCAACAGGCAAGTGCTCTGGCTTGAGATCTACCAACTTTTCCTGGTTATGCTACATTATATGCAAAAAAAAAAAAAAAGGGATTTTGCACCGATTGCCATACATTTAGTCTATTAGATAACCACAGAACCCATCTCCAGGATTTTTATGCCTCTCCTGCTGGTTAATGAATGGATGACATTTGAAAAGGCTGTCTAATATGTTGTTGAATACATTAGTAAGCAGCTTTTAGCTTATATTTGCAAATGGCCATATATTTTGAAGTCCTTCCTCAAAGGAAATAAACTAGTAGCAAGCTTGACCTAAAACAGAAAGTATTCCAGTGCCTTCAGCTGCACTACACAAACTATGGTGATATTCTACCAGATTTACTACCGAATTTAAATGTAACAATTTCTTTTTTTTCTTTTTAATCATTAACTTCTTCCCTGCTGAGATTTCACAGTTCCTTTGCTGCAGAATTTCAAACAAAGTAGCTCAAGATATCGCAAATACTAATGGGAAAATTTGGTAGTATATTCTTATGTGTATGAATGTAGAACAAATGAAATGCATAAAAGACCTGGTTCTAACAAAATACATTTTTTTTCACTTCAAAACCCCAGCTGGCATCCTGTGTAGCATGTAGAAATGCAGACGGTCCTGTTCATAACCCTGGCTTAAGTGGTATGCAGAAATGTGGGTAATAAAAATGACTATGCAATGTTATATCCATGGAAAACATGTGTGGATGAAGGCAGGAGTTGTGACAGAAATGAGCAAAGCAGTTGGCACCAAATAGCTGCATCTTAACTCTGGTCATTACCAGGACACTGCGTGGACCGGCAGTTCCCTGATGACCAGAGGCCAGGAGCTGTGGGAACATTTCTGGGGTGGCAGGGTAGGACCTCACCACGCAGGGTATGTTCCACCACCCCAGCCAGGAGCAGAGCAGATGGGAGGCAGCAGGGGCAGACCCAGACATCGAGAACCCCCCATGGGGACGGTGACTAGCCAAGGATGGTGCAGGTAAGGATCAGGAGCCGAAGCAGTGTCAGACACAACACTCATATGAACAAATACAAACCAGCCTTGCTTGCAGGTAGAGCCTCAATAATGCTGTATTTCTGAGAGATGCTGCACAGTCTACAGCTTTCACTATCTTGTGACAGTGGTGGGTGGCGTGCTGTAGCCTATAAGCAGGTGCTTGATTTCCAAGAGGTCCTAATTACTGTGACCACACAGAGGATTTGACTGCCAGAAGATCCTGTGCCATTAAAATGCATGCTTAAGCCAATGTTCTGCTGTGAAAATAGGCTGTGCCGGATGAGGAATCATTCACCTGGAGGCAGTTAGTGGTGGGATTCCCTTGGAACTGATCTTGTGACCACTCATTAATTAGTAGTTGTGTAATAATCTTGTATACTAATGATATGTGCAGATAATACATGGTTGAGCAGCATCAGCAGCAGAGGAAAGGACTGGAATTTCACAGGAAAAAAAAAAAAGAAAGAAAAAAGAAAAAAAAAGATCAGCAACAGACCTGAAATAATTGAAATGGGCAAATAAAGCAAAATGCAAGGGGACATGTTCAACACAAACAGGAAATTCTTCTATAAACTCAGGACTATGCACTGGAAATGAGAAATGTTTGTATATGGTTAGTCATTTTTAGATTTTCTATCAATAATCTGTGTGATATGAACTTGGAAAAAGCAAATATCAGCCCAGAGTGCATGAAGTAAGGTGTTTTCAACAGGGAGAGGGAGTTGCACACATCAGTTTGCAGGGCAGCTAGCAGACTACAGCAGGATGCCTGCATACAGGTCCAGTCAGTCAGGTAAAGGAAGGATACATGGAAATGGGAACAGCTGCAGGGAAAAGAGGATGGAGGAATCATGAATTTAACTTGTGAGAAGAGACTAGGCAGGAAGGTGTTTCTAGCTTGATGAAATGAATGCTGATAGAGGACACGGTTGCTCTCAAGAAACACATCAGTAATTGAACGCTAGACAGTAAGGAGCTGGACTTGTTAGCGCATGATAGATAGAAGTTTTTTCAGGGCTCATATTTTTCTCATGAGCCTGTGAACAATTTGCTTGCTACTGCTAGATGTAAGAACAAACCATTTTCCTGGGGGACTGAAAATCCTAGTTGAATCATGTTTAAAGATTAAGTGACACAAGATGGCTTTGCTATGAAATCAGCTGTAAGATCTAGCTGTTGCTTTTGGCTCTGCTAACATGGTAGTAATGAGATCTGTTTTTGGAGCTGTCAGAGAAGTCTCATAGACTGCCAAAGCGAGAAGCAGATTATGGTCTACCCAACAAGCACCTTAGGTACTTATGTAGAAGTGAGTTTCAGTGCATTTCTCCTAACGTGTGAAGTGCAAGCAGTACAAACTCGGTATAGCACACAGACGTGCTTTGGCAATCCTTAGCACTGGTGATGGGAAAACTGGGGCATGGAACTTTCTTTCTGAGAAAATTCCTCAGTTTCTTATGCAGCTTTCCTCCCCATAGTGTCATATATTTACATGCTCACACATTCACCCAGCCTTTCTGGAACAGCAGAACCGATCTTAACTGAGGACATATCTGATTCTGCTACTTGCACCCAGGCAAACCTCATGCACCATTCAGACACTCTCATTTGCTGGGTTTTAGCTCCTTCAGATGCACACTTGAGTCAGGAATGAAAGAAGAACAAGTGAAATACAAATACCAAGCAATTAAAACCAGCTAGTAAAACATTTATAAATTGCAAAATAAGTAGTTTTTGAGTTTGAGAAATTTTCATATTTCTGAAGGAGCCCTTCTCCCATACTTACCATAAGTGTTTATGTTTATTCAGTCACCAGACGCCCTTACTTTAATAGAAAACTAATCTGCACCTCACTGTAGATAGTTCTTGATGATTTATTTTAAATTGCTGCTATATGTGATGAGTTTTTAAAATCTCTAGTGATGGAAATGGTGCAGGTGCACTGTGAAGCAGGTACCTATATGGATCTGGGCATTTTAAGTTTTGAAAGACTTGTAGCATAACCCAACTAGCAGCTCAAAGGCCAGATCTCATTCCCAGGTGAGATGTTCAGGCACCATGTGCTAAACAAGTGGTTTAATATCTTCTCTTGAGCATACTAGCCATAGAACTACTCAGGTGCTGCAGTGTAACTGTTACAGCCATGGAAGTGGTGGAGACAGTTCCATAAAGGGCTGAGGGTAGGCCCACCTGAGCTTACTTCAATATTGCCACCAGCAAAGCATCATGGCTAGGTTCGTCTGCATGCACGGTCAAGGCTTTGCATTTTGAAGAGCAGTCTCAAGAGACGGGAGAAGTGATAGGCATCAGCTTTAAACTAGTTGCAAGGAAAGGAAATGGGAGATGTTGACCACAGCATTGTCATTGCACCATATGGAAAGAGGCAGAGGACCTAGCATATAAGATCCTCAGAAAGCTACTTGAAGATTAATACTCTGAGAGAGGTTACTGAAAGTTTAATAGCATTTTATACCCTGGACACTTGAAACAAGACTGTAGAATCTATATCAGAACTAGTTATGCCTCTTCTCTCTCATCGTTCACATACCACGAGACAAAGTCTTTCAATCATGTGATTTTGATTTAAAATTTTTTTTTTTTTTAGTGGCTATCAGCAAGCAGAGATTCCTACCCTGAGAAATACAAACTCTGCTACATTGTTTTCTGTTATAATAAAAAAAAAAAACAAAACATAGGCTCTAATTTTCAAAATCAATGGAAAACTAGAGTGTTTATGTTTGATTTTTTTTCCCCATTAAACATCTTAAAATGGTATACACATGCTCTAGGTGATTCTGTTCGGCAGGGGGGTTGGACTAGATGATCTTCAGAGGTCCCTTTCAACCCTGCCCATTCTGTGATAATTCTGTGATTCTGTGATTAGCTATCCTATGAAAAACAGGACTTCTGAAAATGTAATCCCCTGTGTTTCATTTGGAAAAGCTGGTGATCTAATTTCTGACTATAATGTTTTGTGAAATATGAACTACTAGTGTATGTCAGGAGAGAAATTAAAGAAAAGACAAAGCCCATTAACAGATCTGATCAAAAGAAGGGACAATTTTCATTGAAGAAGTATTTTTGATGATTTTTTTTTTTTCATGTGTATTTGGTGATACAACTCCAAGTCTAATATAGTGAAATCTAGCAAGATCATTCATCCTCTTTGATACAATCACTCTTTCAGGATGAGCAAATTTTTTGAATTGTTTTGGAATCAATGATCTGAAAGAAGATAACATAATGGAACAATACCTGTGGTGTTATAGTTCATCAATGGCAAAATACAGTCTCATAGCGCACCAGAAACAGACATCATGAGCTGGAGTGATTTAACACCTTGTCGAGGCCAAACTTAAAACTTTTCAAGCTCAAAGTGTCTTTGAAATCAATGTACTCTTCAGGAAAATATCTTCAAAAGGATTATTTACCCTTATGTCTTTGACAGGCTGTATTATCATCCCAGCTGAGGGAAATTTTTAGATCAAACAGCTCCAAATATGTTCAGAAAGACAGTATGTGGTATAAAATTTTAGAATAAAATTTTCTGAAAGGTAACATTATGTGTAATTTCTGTTTACATAAGAGACTTAAAGTATGCACAGGTCCCAGAGTACAAATGATACCTTTTGAAATTTTCAGAGTAAAACACAATCTGATTCCTCCCACCTCCTTTCACAGTGCTTGGAGCATTGGTAAATGAAGAACAGATTAACTACAGGCACTTGCTCAAAAGGAAAGAGTCTGAAGCATTCATACAACAAGATATTGTGCTTCTCAGAGCTGTGGGTATAAACCTACACCATTCCGCAGCGTTCTTTGTGACCTCAGGCAAATCACTTCTATGCCTCAGTTTCTCTAACTGTGAAAAAGGACTTCACAGTATCACTTCATAAAGAGCTTTATAAATAAGTGGCATATGAAATCATGATTTTACATAGTTGGTATCAAACCAATCTGTTCATTTATAGGATCTTTCTGAATTGATTGGAATCAATAAAGTCATATGGATGCATTGGAGATACTATATATTCTTGAAAATAGCCAAAGTCAATGACTTGGTTAGCACCTCTTTGGCTAAGGTTTGGAGCAATTGTTAATTACAGGACATGGGTATGGAGGTCATTTGAGGTTTTCCTTGCCTATATTTCTGTCCAAATGGGGCTTGCATATTCAGCCAAGATCGGAGCTAACCTGTTTTCTTGTTGATGGAGGCAGGTCCTATGAGGCAAACACAGTGTCTTAACAGTCACATTTTCCTCTTGAATTATGAGAATTCAAATGTTGCCAGACCATCCTGGGCAAAGCGGGCAGTGAAACCTTGATTGACCTCAGCCAAGAGGAAGCTGCAGCACATGTTTAACTGAAGTGGTACTTTCATTTCTAAGAAGGCTCTCAAGCCACCTTGGCTGAAGTACATGAGCTGTTGTTTCAAGAGAAAGGCACCATTGCAAAGCTGAGTGAGGGGGTTAAGAGAGGACACTCACACTTTCTTCCAGCTATTCCTTCCAACTGGTTTTGTTTCGCATGTAGGTACTTTATAAATAAAGAACATTGCAAAGATAGAGCCTGTTTTCCCTCAGAACAGCCCTAACTAAGGGTGAGGACTATGCAGATGCCTCTGGCCCTAACCTTGCTTTTCCTACTGGTTGGAAAGGGCTACATCCCAAACACACAAGGAACAAGTAGATGTGAGAAGCTAAATACAGCAGCCAATACAGATCATTGAAAATAACTAAAAGAATTTATTGTTTGGCTTTGGATCATCATCCAAGTGTGAGTGACACTAGGGATAATTTTACAGGTTATCCTTGCAGACTTTTTACTCCAGAATTAAAGCTTTCTTTCTATCTTCTTTTCTTTCTTTAGATTACAACACTTACAAAGTGACATGGGGAAAAAAATAGAAAGACATTATCATATTGGTCAAATGTTTATAAAGACAGTTATACTGGTATTAATACAGACCCCTTTTGATATAACTTACATACACTGACAAGCCCTTGAGAGTGTGGAACTTAAGCCTGTTATGTTTTCAGACAAAGGAATTGACTAGAATGTTAGAGAGAATTGTTTCCTTTTCATTTTTATATACTCCTTTTCCAATCTTTTGAGTAACTCTGAAGTTAAACAAATTTAAGAGAATTATTAAGATTGCTGGAGTCCTTGCAGCAACGAGTTGCCTTGCTAATAATGTGACACAGTTATGTAGTTCAGCAAAGGTCTACCAATGCTTTTCAGACCATACAAATCTTTATTTCTTTGCTCAGTCTGTTGATTACAATGAAGACACCGTAGGGAACATTATAGCAATAGTTCAGAGTTAAGGCAAGAAATCTGGGAGAAAAGATGGCAGGAAGAATCTCCCTCACTCCTGTAGATATCTGGCCTAAACATGTGTTCTACCTACCTGGAATTAGGTCACAGTAACCTGAATAGAAAAGAGGTCATTTAGACTTATTGAATGATATGGTGAGGGCCAGAGGTCCCCACTTCACAGCTGGCATACTTTACAAAAGGCCAGAGGTGGCAGTTGGATAATATCAGAAAGAAATAGGCAGCTGATGGATTTACATTGAATGGAAAAAAGCATCGATTGACAAAATACAATGAAAAATAATTCAAAATAATTTCATATTTTTAATCTATTACTTAATGTGCAGTGTCTGTTTTTTTCTCTAACACAAGTGAATGTCGAAATGTAGGGATATCTGATAATATCCTTGCAAAATACATCAGGAAATATTTGAACTCTCTTTAAATTCTTCAACTCCTATTAAGTCTTAGCAGGACAAAGTATGGGTCAGGCTTTCCATAAAAACAAAGCCAAATGTTTCAGAAGTGGCTTTGACATATTTTTTTGTGAAGACCCTAGCAACATCTTTTCTTTTGAGCAGCCTATTTGTAAGACAGACGTCTCCAAAGCTGCTAGGTGAGAGATGTGTACCCAGTGACTGGCTCAAAGATCAGTCCAGAAAGCCAACCATATCCTGTGCTGCATTAAAAGAGGCATGACCAGCAGGATGAGGGAGGTGATTCTCCCCCTCTACTCTGCTCTTGTGAGACCCTATCTGGAGTACTGTGTTCAGCTCTTGGGGTCCCCAGCACAAGAAGTACATGGACCCATTAAAGCAAGTCCAGAGGAGGGCCATGAGGATGATCAGAGGGCTGGAGCACCTCTCCTATGACAACAGGCTGAGAGAGTTGGGGTTTAGCCTGGAGAAGAGAAAACTCTGGGGAAACCCTGTAGCAGCCTTCCAGTAGCTAAAGCGGTCCTACAAGAAAGCTAGAGGGAGACTCCTTATCAGGGAGTGTCATGATAGGACAAGGGGTAATGGTTTTAAACTAAAAGAGGTTAGATTTAGATTATATATAAGGAACAAATTCTTTACTCAGAGGGTAGTGAAGCACTGGAACAGGTTGCCCAGAGAAGGTGTGGATGCCTCATCCCTGGAAGCGTTCAAGACCAGGCCGGATGGGGCTTTGGGCAACCTGGTCTAGTGGAAGGTGTCCCTGCCCATGGCAGGGGGATTGGAACTAGATGGTCTTTAAGGTCCCTTCCAACCCAAGCCATTCTGTGATTCTATGATTCTACGAACTCTGTGTGTAGCTGATATCTCTGCAAAATTAAAGAATAGAGGAATCTGCAGGTATCACTTCAAAACCACTGTAAAATGGACCTGAGTTATTAAGATCCAGTTTTTCTGTTGCGTTGGGTTTCCTGCAAATGGCAACTGAAGCATTGTGATGAGACTATAACAACTTTCCATGCCCAAAAGGGCGCATAATGTAAAGTTGGGAAAGAAATAGGACTCCTGGAAGTAAATGTGGGAAACAAGCACAGCCCTAATAGAACAACACTTTAAATATTGCTAAGTGTTCATGTGCGAAGCTGCTGGATAATCTTTTGAGTACTGAAAGAAGTGAAAGAACTAAAAGTAAGACTGTAGTTAACCACCATCCTCAGACAGTACTATATTCTTGCAGAGTAGCTGATGTGGTACTTGAATTTAGGAAAGTGGATAAAAATGATTCAGGAATGATGGACCTGTTAATCTGAGCTCAATACTGTGAAAAGCTCTAAGAATATTTTTTAAATGGAAAGATAATTAGATATGAGTAAGAACATGGAAATTGGAGAAAATATTATATAGGGTTGAGAAAAGTAGACTGTGGTGTATTAACCCAGTCTCGTTTCTCATAAGATAATTGGTTTTCTAAAGAAAGAAAGAAAATATTGTAGAACTTTTTGTTCTGGATCAAAGTAAGGCATTCACTGAGGAGTCACAAACAAACTGGAGAGAACAAGAATTCAGTACAAAACTCGAACTTGGCAAGAACTAGTTAAAATGGAGGCAACAGTATGTGATCCATAAAAGAGAGCTACCAAACTGGAGGAGGTTAACAGAAAGCTCATCAAAGATCTGTCTTGGTACCAGTCCTAAAGACTTTCACTTGAAAAGTAGGTTTTACTAACTACATTTGGCTAACTTTTTAAACAGTGTGCAAATTTGAGTGAGCTGGCAGGAATTTCACTTCAAGGTGAAGACATTCACAGCACTGGCAAAGGTAGCAGTAAGATTTCTGCAAAGAAAATCTCATTCCATGAAATTCCCTGAAATTCCCTGAAACCAAAATGTTTTCATGCATTTAATGAATCACAGGTTGAATATATCACAATCAGTTACAATCATATTGTATCATGTTGATCACAATCATACTGATGTGGTACAACTGTGAAACTGCAAATGTATACCAGGAAAAATATTTCCAGTAAGTATCAGCAAGCATTATTCCATCCCAGCTCTGCTAAGATCTTGTATACAATGTCTTGCACAGTTCTGCTTATTCACATTCAAGGAAGTTGCAGTCAAACTGGAGAAGGTGTAGAGTGGACTACTGGAGACGAGAAAATGGAAGGACATCCTCTGAGAGGAGACAGGTAGCATGACTGAAAGATGGTCAGTGTCTCATCCTGGAGTGTATAAAAAAGCATCACTGGACAGGGCTGGTGTTTCAGAGTGCTCTTCATTTCCCAGTTGAAGTTCTGCACCCTCAACTACCCTCCATGCTTGTTTGCTTCAATTATTTTAGTCTAATAGTCTTCAGTGAGTGTATGTGTGAGGGAGTGGGAGTAGATATTCAATGCCTATCAATAGATATTGGAAATGGGCCTGAACTGTAAGCCCAAATGAAATTCTTGGGAATATCTGGAAAAAACAAAAACCAAACCAAACCAAACCAAACCAACCAACCAACCAAACAACAACAACAACAACAACAACAACAACAACAACAACAACAACAAAAACCACCATAATAAAACTAGACATTTTATCGGAGTGTCCCATATGTTAGTTGCAACAGGTCTAAAGCCTGTCACAAGTAACACACTCATATATGGGTTCTGCATAGCCAGGCAAAGCTGAAGTCAAGAACAGCAATGGTAATGTCAGGGACTTAGTACACAGCAGTATCGATGAAGCCACTAGACATTTTCAATCTCTCACATATTTTATTTTATTTTATTTTATTTTTTCC
>VXAL01011225.1:41714-53756 GCA_013399475.1 Chauna torquata
CAGCATCTTGGTCTTTTGAAGCCTGGCTGGTAGGGGAAGAAGAAACTTTATAGTGTGTGAAATCAGCAGGAGTCTTCCTTGAGAAGGTATCAGGCAGGTATAGGTGAATTGTGTCCAGTATTTACATGCATGGAGGAGCCTGTGTGTACCCTGGTGCCACTCTATTTGTGGCTGGTTGGAACCATTTCTGATAGATGTGAAAGACTTATGGTAAGGCTGATTTCAGTGAGGGCTGCCAGCTGGAATGAAAAAGTGGGATCCCCTCCAGACTTGACCAGTTCATTTTGTGTGGTGGAGAAGTTATATCAGCTGTGATAGCCACTCTGGGGAATTGGCTGTTTGCATACATTTGGAAACCCACCAGTCATTGTGTCACTCTTATTTCTGGGGTACTTAAATGTTGCCTATGAACAACTTCTGTGGAAATTGAGGGATGCATGTAATTTCCAGCAAATTGTGAAGTTTTACTGGTACCAGAAAATGCCAGGACAGGTGGAGTGCAGAAAAGAGACTAAGTACTTCAAGAGCCTCTGTTGTGTGACATATCTCAAACCATGATTTCCAAACCCTTTTCAGCCGTAACTTTACTTAGAAGCATTTAACTTCATTACTGTAAATAAATAAATAAATAAAACCTGTAAACAACTAAATTCATGGCAGTCATGTGTCCTAGCATGGTAAGAAATGTGCTGCCATTTCTGGTTTTGAGATAGATGGCTATTCACTTTCTATTCTTGTACCTCTAATGTTAAACCAGATTAGTGTTTCTGAAATATGTCCCTATGTCCCTCTTTCTTGCGTTCCACTCTTCATATTACTTGAAGTACCCATATAAATGATTTATAATATAATACTAGTTTCCAAAATGCTTTTATGCTTAAAACTATAACCTCAGAACATTGCTCCATTGTATTACAGTGGGTTTAATTTGCAACTACTACTTCTAAAATATTTCTGGACCTCTACTTTGCACAAACAGTTGCTGCAAATCCATAACATTTATGTGCAAGTGACTGGTTAAAAAGTATGAGAAAAATGCATACACTTTCCTCAAATTATCAACATACAGTGAGGAAGAAACAGAAAAATCTATACTAATGATTCATTTAAAGATTTCAGCACTACCTACAAAGATGAAAAGAGGGCATACTATTTTGTCTAGCACACTGCCTATGATTTGAGTAGCCCTCTTTTTTTTTTGCCGTTTGTTGTTGAAAGCTTTGAATTTATCTGAGCCAAGTTTTTAAATGAAAAAGGAGATTATATATGGCTTTGCATAAAAAAAGGTGTGAAATTAGTGATTTCAAGTACTTCAGATATAAGACCCCTAGAAAATCTATAGTGTTCCGTAGATTTGTTATAAGTGTTGAGACACGGTCTAAGGTTTACTCAGTGCTAGAAGAAAGTACAAGGACATTTTAAGATAGTTGGACAAATCATTGACTTAACAATGAGTAAATGTTTTTTTTCTGGAAATGTTGCAGCGACATGCTGCTACATCTCACTTAGATAGGCAGCCCTTGTTACACAGCACATGAACCATTACAATTCCAAACACTTCAGTTACAATATATTAAGATTTTTCAAATTACATACTCTATTACTTCTAATTGTTAGGGGGGCAATGCAGGTTCCTACTCCAGTATCCATCTGCATTATCACCTTTAAACACACATATGACTTTCAAAGTCCTTTTAAATGCCCTCGTCTGGCCAGTATTTCAGTGATTCATTCCAGACATTTTACTGGACAGGATGTGGCCCTTGCCCTTTCCTTACCCAGCCTATACTGTTGCACTCTATGGTTTTCATAAATCCTTTCTCTTGTGAAAGAAAAGAGAACCTGCTCCGTGTTGAATTCAGATATGCCTCCAAAAGGACACAGAAAACAAAAATGTTTTGTTCCATGAAAGTACGGGAATTACCTAGCTGTTAAACCATCGCTTCTATGTTTGTTTGCCTTGCTTGCAAAATGACTGTAGATGTACTTTGGAGTGGTGGCTTCAGTCTGAGGTCTCGCTTATATGTCCAGTTATTCTACTATGTCTACAGCAAGTTGTAAGTTGGTCTCTGTTCATCTTGCTCCTTCTTTATTCTCACAGTCTGAGCATCAACGGTGTGAGCGCCGCCTCCTCTTTGACACAAACAGCCTTCCTGATACTCAGCGGCATTTACCTGTTACCTGAACAACACATTTTTAAATCTGGTAACAAAGGAGCCAAACATCATCCCTCATATATCTTTTTTTCCCCAAATCTCAGCTGATTCTGCCTTGATTTAGATCCACTTGCTCTGTTATATATGATTATCCCACAATATGGTTGAAGATGTAGTCCTAAAGAGAGAAACACAAAATGAAATCATTCAAGTTCTTTATGTGTAGGCACAGTACATACAAGGAAAGAGCTAATACACAGAGATGTGAGATTATCTTTCCTGTACTTTCATGTAATCAGACTTACCCTAAATACAGAGGCTGCCTCATTCTCTGTAGAGGACTCTGATCCCAGCTGGAGCACTAACATAGGTATATGCTTTTGTGATAAAATACATATCACTACGTAATTAGGGCTTCACTATGTTGAACGAGGAAGGATTACTAGAAGAGGTGTATGGGGCAATTATTTATTAGCCTTGAGTTGGGAAGGAAACTGTTGTTTCTAGGACCCAGTTTTGCTTTTCAAGGACTTCACTCCAGCTTAATTTGATTGATTTCCTGAATTGTCCCAGTTTCACACTAGTGTTATTGAAAATAGTTTGCTTTGGGAGCTGTACTCAGCGTATGGATTACAATGTAAAAAGATAACTAATATATTTGGCTTTTCCTTTGAAAACACCCCCTTTGAATAATAAAAGCCCTATGCTTTTCTTATGGTCCAAGCAGAAGATTCTCCCTTTGTGCTCCTTCTTTTAATGCAATAAATATTTGTTGTTTGAGTTGCTTCTTGCAACCTCAGAATTTTGAGGAAAAGCCCCTTCAACCTTCTACAAAATCCCTGGGACTGGCATCTCTGCAAAATACCTTTTGCTCTCAGAATTCATTAAGTTTAAAACAGTGTTGGAATTGCCAAATAAAAGCAGGTAATTAAAATACTGTAAGAGCATGGATGTGCAGGTAAAACTCCAGACTCTGGGAATTCACAATTACAAGATCAGCCTCCCTCTCTCTTTGCTCTTCTCTTGCAAGTCTTCCTCTTTTCATCCTCTTTTCTCTCTTACTCTGAACTCCTACCTCTGTCCTCTCTGTCTTCTTACGTATAATTTTGTTTTGAAAGTAAACATTCTAACAGTTGTATAAGACATCAGCCCATGGGGTCTTCACACTTAACAGAGTGTCTGTGGCATCACAGGAAGACTTGTCAGACCCTTTGTGGAACAAAAGACATTCAATTACTGTATCTTCAGTCCTGATGCTGCAACATGATAAGAAAGAAAATATTAGAATCAAAGAAAAGGAAAGAAAAAGAAATGGATGGTTTGGGTGTCAAGATACAAAGTACAGAGAGGATGCTTTAAATGGAGCAACATTCCTTTGCCCAGCACCCTGCTCTGTCTCTAGCAGCTGGAGCTCACAGCATCGATAGCTAGTTGTCCTTGTTACCTTGCTGGGAGGGGTGGTAGAGCAGGGAGATCTGGGTTATTGCTTCCAGTCTTGTTTCCAGTTTTGGGTCCAACAGCTGGTTTTCAGGGTGTGTGTCCCCAGGCAAGTCCTTCCTGCTGTGCCCAACCTGTAGCAAGAGCTTTGTGATTCTCCCTGCCACATCCACAGTCATTTGTAATGACCTATCCGTTCTTCCCACTGCTAGCACCCTTTTCTTCTTCTTTGCTGTCACCAATTGGGTACTTGCACTCTTTTCCAGCCCAAAATGCTTTCTGGTTCATCTTTCTCTTCATTGCCTTCACTCCATTTCTGTACATTCCTTTCTCCTGACCATTTATTTACTGCTGTTTCCCAGACTACACCCTAGTTAGCTAGTCACTTTTGGCTGTGTGAGCTCCATAGATTACTGCTTGCTCTCCATTTCCCTACAGAGACTAGTACTCTATTTCTTTAGGATATTTTATGCCACTCTGACTGTGTGCTGCAGCTCTGAAGTGGGAATAAGTATAATTGATATAGGAAGAGATTTTCAAAGGCACAAATGGTAGCTAGGTGTCTTGATGACTTTTAATGGCAGCTGGGTGCCTGACTGGTGTTTATGTCTTTGAACATTTCCCCCCCACACTTTTTAGATCGTAAAACATTTTCAAAAATCAATGAGAATCAGGCTCACGATCAGAATTTCCTTTAACTTCCCAGGATGAACTTTCTCTAGGGCAAACCAATAAATGCTTTGCTCAGCTTTTGTTGCCTTTCTTCCTTGGGGCCAAATCCAGAAGTCATCTGAGTTGGTCAGTATGTATCCATATAAAAAAATAGTCAAACTGAAGTAGGATTTTCAGATCTGAAGCAAAACACTGTTCATCTGTGGGAAGGCTAGTGCATGTTTATCTGCTTTTCTATTATCAGTCAATACACTTTGCATAAATCGTCATTTCAGGAGCAGAAGAGTAGTATCCATTTATAATTGCAGTTACATACCCATGTTAGCAAATGTCCTCCTCTAATTAATGATAGAAGTGTTAGTGAAAGCCTTCTACATAGGGAAGAAATTGCTGCAAATATCAGAACTCGGACTGCAGCCTATTTACATTTCTGTTATTCTCTTTTGATTTCATTTCATTCCCCATATTCACTTCCAGTAGATACCAGAGCCACTTTGTGTCCCATCTCGTCTTCTGCTTCTCATAGTGGTAGATCCATTAGAGGAAGGTGATTTTGTGGAGAGAAAAAGCAGTCAGAAAAGCAAGGTGTTAAATGAGGAGAAGTTGCTCTTATTTCAATCCAGACACTTGGTTTTAAAGGAAAACAAAAGGACAAAAAAATGGTTTATCTTTTGGAAGTGAACTCGTCTCTCCTGTTCTCCCAGAAATTCTACTACCACTATATAATACAAATTCTGGGCACAGTCCAAGTCTGGATAAGAAACTCCTATCACAGGGATACGGAAATAAGACAGTAGTGGTGCATTGGCTTGCAGATTGAAAGAGAACAAGTGACTCTAGGTTATCTATGGGTACAAAGCACCATTTCTATCCTTCCTTTGGCTTCACTGCTTCTCTGCAGCCTTGATAGGTAGCCTACTTTCCCCTCATATGCACAGTTCTCCGTTTTGGGCACAGCAGGTGAGTCTTTTCTTTAAATAATTATCATATCAATCATTTTCCATTTTGGCTTCTAAGTGAAGGGTTTCAAACATGGCAAATGAGAGAACAACCAGAGTGGCATGGGATCAGACAGGGGACCTCAAAGAACGAACTGTAGCAATTTCAGTCAAAGCTTAGTAGCTAATGCTAGAACACTCTTTCTCCCCTAAAGGCTGAACACAGAGGAGAAAAAAGATTCAGTATTAGATGCTCACCAGTGGGCTGCACAAAACCAGGAAATGGAGGGTTCCAGTGTAGGCACTCTTCATTCAACACTGTTTCTACCATGCTGCTAAGAGCAGTTTAAAATCCTGTTTTAGCTATCAGTTCCTCTGCATTTATGAAAAGATTAAAATGTTTCTGAATAACCACATTACAATTAAGCCAACACAGTTTAGCTATAATTGGCAAGATTCTCATTTACACTGAGATTCCTTTAAGACTTCTTTGTATGAGCAGAGTGTTATGAAGTGCAATTACACTTCATTAATACTCACCTTAAAACCCCTTATAACATCAGAGCAGTAGAAAGGCATTACTGTGAAAATAAGAACCTAGTCCAAGTACTCAATGGTCTCAATTCCTATTTGCATTATGGCCAATTTCCCCACTTTGTCAATATAAAAAGACAGCAAATCCCCTTTACCCACTTTTTAAGGCTTCCTTTTAGGAGGAAAGTGGTATCAAAGCTATTAGTGTAAATGAAAGTCAGGCCCACCATCCATATGTTTAGTTTCACATTTCTGTATTAATCAGAGGAGGATGACAATAGAGCCCCTTTTCAATTAAATCAGTTCCGGTAGATTGACTATGTGCCTGTGCATGTGTGTGTGAGCAAAGACCTGAGCTTCCAGGAGCTCCATGATCCAGCTCCTGGGGACTCCTCATCACCATGGCCAAGTCAGGCTGAGCACAACGATCATTAAAACAGGGCTGACTAATGAGGTCTTCAGAAGAACTGATTTTCTTTGGGTAACCACATTCAGCCTGTTCAAAGGGGGCTGATTCTTACAGCAACGACCCCTCTTTCCAAACACCTGGTGTAAGAAAAAATGTAAAACTGCCATAAGAAACTAAAAAGTGTTCTTACTTTATGACTTAAAGTAGAAAGTTGCCGTTCAAAAATACTACATGTCCCCATGAGCAGGACCGGTTCTACCTAAATGATTCCTGACAGGTGATTATTCAGCTTGTTCTTCAAGGACCAATGGACACTGCACAAACTCCCCAGACAGTCTATTTATTTCAGCAGTTCATTATCTTTACTTTTAAAATGTTTAATTTGGCTCTCTTTTGCTGCAGTCTAAGATCTTTACTTGTCTTCTATATGTGATTGAAAATGGATTATTGTTTTTCTCTCTGTGCCAGACTTCTAGCATGTCTCCACTCAGTTTGCTCATCTCTGGCTTGAACAGGCTGAGCATCACACAGGCCATGGTCTATAAGCCTCTGATCTTACTGCACCCCTGTGAACTGCGCCCAGCCCATATCTTCTCTCAAAATGAGATGACACAAACTGTCATAGACCTTATCCATGCCTAAGAAAGAAAGAATTATTGTCCCCCTGTCTTTACAATTTTATTTTGCCATTAAACTGTATTTCATTGAGGCAGTTTATGACCAGGGAGTTGTAGGTCTAGGTTTTCAGCCCCTGCTCTGCAAAGTTTTGTATCTCTGTCCTCCACCCAACATATCAAGTATTTTATTGTGCCCATGATGTGTCTATTCAGAGTTAAAAGTCTAAGTACTTAAACTCCTTTTCAAATTAAAAAAAAAAAAAAAAAGACAAAAAACAAGCTGGCCAGGACCTCTTTCATGCTTTTTCTTTGATAAGTGTCAGATATGATCTCGTCCTCCAGCCAGAAGATGTAGCTATCCTCTGAGGTCAGAATCAAGAAACCAAAGAATTCCTCCAAAATGTGACTCGTTAGTGACCGACAGCTAGGAAGAGACTTCATTATGGTTCTTCATGTTGTGTTCATTCAGCAGAGAAGGAACTTCACATTAAAGGTTACCTATCCACTGTTCTTACCTAGACTTGGGTCTTAACTGGACATGAGTCTTGCCCAAAAAGCTGACCCTAGCTTCAGGTTCAAGTTTGCAATTCAAGACACTCTGTTCCTGACCAAATCCAAACATCCCAATACAGTATCATTTGAGCCTCACCATCACGCTTAATTCAAGTAAAGCTTGGTCTATACCAAATGAACCTGCCTCTGTGTTTATATTTCTGTTCAGGACTTTCCTTGCTAAAACCATTTACAGGTGGTTAAAAAAAAAAAGAAAATTGGAGATGAGCAAGAGCAAATGTGCTTATAAATATTGTTTCTGTCTGCTTATGTTAGTTAAATTCCTTGTCAAATAATCAAACTTTATGATCTTGATCCTCTGGTAATTATTTATGAATGTGATTTGTTGATATTAGGTATTGGAACATTACTATTTGAAATGCTGGCTGAGGCTGCTGTTTGATCATCCAGAGCTATCAAAATTCGAGACCATAAGCCGTGCTCCCAAATGCTTTCTCAAGTTTGCTGAGACAAAAAGGCTTTACTTGATTTGCATCTATACTTCTTATACAGTTCTTCCTCTTCTCTCTGAGTTGGTCGTGAAACAAGGCAAGGCTTCTGAAAACAGTATTAAAGGATATGGTGGAATCGGAGGGCTACTGATTACTTACAATAACTAAAGACTCCTGATGTTTTTATTTATTTATTTATTTATTTATTTTCTTCATGAGAACTAAGGTAGAAACCCAAGAAACTGAAGAATCAAATACAAGGATTTAAATTTAGGTAACTGAAATATTCACTTCATCAGGACTTGTCCTCAACTTTTCTGGAGTGTCTCTGAGGGCTGTTAAACAGTTGTCATGTTCCTCTCCATAAACAGCTTAATTTCACTGGTGGATAAAACCTACCAAACTCTATGAATCTTTTGCACATTTCATCAAGAAGCATTTTTAGTGTCATTAGAAAACAATAATTCAATTCCACTGCAAACATTAGCATTCTGATGAATATTATTGCTTCACATTAGGACAAATAAGACCTTTTAGCATATTCTTGAAAAAGTGGAAGATGCAAAGGGAAGTAACCTGACCACTTCAAATTAGTCTATGCCCTTTTTCCTCAGGAAACAAACCCAGAATTACACTGGATCCGAAACTGAGACTGGAATCTGGATCTCTTGTTTTCCGGGTGCATGTGCATTCACCAAATTGCTCTCCTCCTTTAGAGCACTGATCGCATTCTAGATTTGCCAAAACTAATGATTTTATGATAGCATGGTCTGTTTGCTGGTATTTGTTTCTACATGTCTTTAGAGTCTTCGGGAAAAGGCAATAGGTATGATTTACCTGACCCATTTTAGAACTCTGTTTAGACAGGATGAATCATATCCTAGATGTGCTTGCTTCTCTCCATTGACCACAAAGACACTCTGGAGCCATCATCTAAAGTGTAAATTTCCAGATTAATCTGACTGGCTGTTTTCTGAGTCCTAGATACAAGAATAATGCAAATCTGCTGATGAAAGACATACAAGCTGACCAGCATTGTGGACCTGTTTTTTTTTTCCCTTCCATAATGAATTTCACTGTTCTCATCTGGAGACTGGCCTGGACTTTTTGACATATCTCAATCCTCTGTACATCGGGACACTACTGGAAAGGTTTATATCTGTAACGAAAGTGTTGTAGTGTCTTGGAAAGCAAATCCATGTTAAAAGGATCTGCTTTAACCTCAATAAAAGGTGCGGATGAAGCTTGTACCTCACTAGATGACATGACAATCTCCCCTCCCCGGCCACCTCAAAGGTTGTAAGTTGATCCAGTTTGTGATCAGCTCCTACTTTTTCCTAAGAAAGAGGGCTTTGTTTGTACTAACAAATACAGCAAATAAACCTTCGTGATAGTTGGGTAAGCAGTGATCTGGGCACAGTGTACAGATGGATATATTCATTTGCTACAAGCTTTCCTTGGACAAAATTATCAGGGCTGCCTTTGAATCTCTTTCTTGGCTTGTCATTTCCCTTCGTGATTAGTGGTAATCTCCCTAAAAGATCAGACCTACTGCGATTATAGTGAAGCTATTTTTCACTACCTTTTGCCAAGATCTCCTAGCCCTCTGAAAGAAATCTTATCAGGTGAGTGAAGAATAAAAATCAGAGAAAGAAAGGAAACTGGATGTCTACAAAGCTCTAGTCTCTCATGCTGCCAATCCCTTTAACCTTCACAAGCTGGAATTACTTAAAAGATTAAAAACAGGCTAGTGAGTGCCTTTCTGTTCCTCTGTATACTAATCATTTTATTGCCATGACAGCTATGCTTCCCATAGGCACTGTGAGTGTGACTGCTGCTTCTCACAAAATATGCCACTTTGTTAACCTGCCAGGCTCGCTAGCTACTACTGAGGTTCCAAATGTAAATCAGTGGGAACATCTGAAGTAGCAAATTCATTGCGTTTATGGACATCATTCATTATGAATCACATTCCTTGCTGAAAAGGACTGATTGAGGTGGCCCAGCAGGGCTGTTAAAGTCCCCATTTTTGTGAGAAAACTATATTGTCCTCTGTGCTTGCACTCTGCCCCTCTCATTAATCTTGCTGCAGAGCTTGCTGGGGTGGATGATCCTCCATGGAGCCGAGAGAGGAAGGGATTTGGATACTTGACATCTCATCATGTCTCTCCTCTTTGGCTTCCGCTGCAGCAAATGAGCAGTACTTTACTGTACTGCATTGTGTTCTTGTTTTATGTCTGTCCAGCTGCACACAGTCACACAAATCAAAGACCAGATTTGTACTGCCTTCACTGTTGTGTGGGCAAACAGCTAATAAGTTTTCCCTACCTCAAAGAATTCATGCTCTGAGGTGTAATAAGACATGCATGTGGGACCATGAAGGTGGTGAGAGGATAAACTAACATCTGCTACAGATGCAAAACAATTTTCATTTAAATTCTTGTATTTATGTCTCTGCACAGCCTGAATTGGCCCAGTCAAAATCAGGGATGTCTTGGGTAGTAAACTGCAAATACAAACAGAAATAGGCTGTTCCTGTTGCAAACAGCTCATCCTCTGCAAAGTCAAAGCAAACACGAAGTAGGGGAAAAAAAGTGATATCAGAAGTAAAGTGGCTTTCGTAGTAACACACTAACACACATCTTATTAGGGCTTTGCAAAAAAGCCCAGGCCTCACTTCCAAACAAGTCTGTGCTTCTACCTCCCAAAGGTGAATAAAGCCTTTGAGCAGAAGTTGACTGTGACGGTCAGTATCTTACTTTAGCAATGCAGCGTGGGTATAATAATCTGATGAATAAAATACTGTGGTTTTTTTTTTTTTTTATCTTTTCTGACCTCCCCTTTTGTACTCTTCTGTACTTAAATCAGAAGCTTAATTTTATTTTCACTCCCCATGTGCTAGCAAGGCATTTGATATTAGTCACATTAACTCCTCAGCTGTGGGGATCAGAGACTAGGAGAAGAGTGGGCAAGAGATTATGGTAGATCTGTCCATCAATCTATTCAACCTTCCTACCTTCCCTCTCTCCTTTACTTCTCTTTTCCTCTGTGGAAGGAATAGGTATGTTTTCCCATTATAACTGCTGATGTGTTTCTTTGAAGATAAAATCCAGACAACTCAACAAAAACATGATAGTGTAGAACAAGAGTAGATTTATTGAATGATGAGTTGGTGGTTCTGTGTCTGTGCTTTCTTCTGGTACTGACTAGATATGTAAACTTTGCTATTTGGTGTTCTGTCGCAGTGACGCATTGCTCTCTGTAGATGTTTCCTTTAACATCTGGGAGGTGTATGAGAAAGAGGTTTGGCACTGGGAACACCTGAGGGTATGATTTGGAGTCAAGGTTGAAGCAATGACTTTTTACAGTCCCTAAGAACTGCTCCAGGTCTGTTGCGTCTCCTGTAGGGAGAGGTAGCCACCAAGACAGCAAGAGTGGTGGAAAGGGAGTGTTTGGCTCAGATACAGCCATGAGACAAGGTTCTTCTCCCTCATCTGAAGGAGGTTTAGACATTCACTTGTTAGCTCTGGTGCCGGTCAAGTGAAGTCCCAGTCTCTGAGGGATGAGAACATTTGGGAGACTTGAGAATTTACAGGAAACCCAGTGGATACATTGTCAAAGGCATTGAAGTGATTTTCTGAAAATCNGACCACATAGTCAGGTGCTGTAAAAACAGCTTGCAAATACTCATCAGGAATTTTTATAAAAGTTTTCTCTTTTTTCATGGAAAAACATGGGTTTCTCAAAAGTACTTTTGGATTGGAAAAAATCACCTGAAAATTTTTTAATAATCCTATTAATGATGAAAATTTTAGGGGAAAATATTTCAAATAGGAACCTTTAGGAATATTCTAGTCTGTATAAAAGTCTAGTTTTTAACTTTTCAATGTCTACTCCAGAAAAAAATATTCCGAAGTCCAGGAATTTTCTGAGTTTNTCTAAACTGTGTAATGTAATCAGCATTTAAGCGACACTCCCGCTGATCTCACATATCAAGAATATTGATGTATTGAAAAATCTTCCTTTGGTTAGTTCCTTTGTCACTTACTGAATGTGGCTGACATAGGTGATAGAAATAGTACTTCTAGATCCAATACTGCTCCAAGATAACACACAACTAAACCCCTTCTTATTAACAGCTAGCTGTTACCCATGATAATTTCACTGTATTTTTGTCCACTTTAGTTTCTAAGTGCACAAAACAGTATATAGCGCAAAAGGGTGATGCATAAGAATTAGAAAAATTGATTTTCTTTATTCCACTGGCATTAGCCT
>VXAL01011227.1:12030-22826 GCA_013399475.1 Chauna torquata
TTTTTTTTTTTTTTTGTTACTTACTGTCTCTGTGAAACAAATTTGCAAATTCTAATTTTTCTCCACTTTCTCGATATAAGTATCAAAGGCTAGAATATATGCAACTTCCCTGCTAACCTGGTGTTGTAGAAAACCAACCATACATAGCAGTAAAGACAAAGACATAGTCCTGCCTTACATTACTGATCTTGGTAAATTGTGAATTTCAAAGTCCAGCTGAAGCTACTGGTAGACTTTAGTAAACTTATAGTTTCCTTGCTTTCCCGCAAAACGAAATTGAACACAAACAAACATCAACAACAACAACAACAAAAGCAAAGTTAAAGCAATCAAAAAGTGGTGGAGCAGCAGGATACATAGAGAAAAAGGCCACTTAACTAATGCATAATAGAATGGATGTATTCAGTGAGTTGGGTTCTGGAGGGCTACCTAGGGTCTGATTTCTAAGAGAGATGCAGTTTCACAGTGAAGTCGTTTTTGCAGAGTGGCATTAATAGGATCTCCTTATCTCCTTCTTCTATCTTGTTTTTAGCCTTTACCTCTTTCAAATCTGTCTGCCATTGCCCAAAGTGTTAAAATGTTGTTACGGAAGAAAGATGTATATATACATACACACATACACACAGAGTACAATCTCATAGCCTGGCTTCCTGAGAGCTAAAAGGGCAAAACTACTTGTTGTTGTTGTTGTTGTTGTTGTTGTTGTTGTTGTTGTTTGTTTTTGTTTTGTTATTATGCCTCTTTAACAAAAAGGGTAACAAGTCATTAAATAGAGTACACAGGGGCAGGAAAGTGAAATGAATATTTCTGTAGGAATTTCAGGTATTTTCTACTCTAATTATGCTTTTGTAAATCTAGAACAGTCCTGCATAATGAAAGGCCTTGTACACAGCGTACATTCATTTTTATTTGCGGTGCATGCTCTCCAGTCAAAACGCAGGTAGCTTCGAGCTCATCAGCCAGTCCCTTTCTCTAGCTACCATACATGTCTTTTGCCAGCTGACAAGGTGACGTGTAGAAGAACTGAAAATGTTGATATATGAGTTTGTAGGGAAAAGTGGAGGAGATATCTATGCTTTGTTATGAGGAGACAGGGCATGGAGATGCATTTATTTGCAACTCACTGCTGATAAACTGAAGTCCTTGACTTTCTACCCAGAAATTTGATTGGGCACCTGTGATCTTGAGGATTTCAATAACCTACGTAACTACATACACAGGCACACAGAGACTCACACACTTACTCACATGTGCAATTGAAATAATATGGAGCAGATGTTAGAACTTTAGGATTTCATTTTCTCACTTCCACCGGTGAAGCTGCTGTTGGAATAACATTTATTTATTTTCTGCTAATACCCTACATGGATTAAAAAGGCCAGACTGAACCCTTTTTAATTCCAATTAAATAAGTGGAGTTATAGCAGATGTTAATTTTGCTTATTGATTGTAGTAATTCAATTCCCATGTAAGGAATTAATACAGTGTGCAGCTGAAATAATTCTATGTACACGGCTAAATATTAATATATTTTAATGTTTTTCTCACTTTTACATATGCTGGAACTCATAAAATATCTAATATCATTTTACTTATTTTTATTCAGCAAACCATTTAGGTTATTACTTATTACTAGTTAAAGTCCTTGCAATCTGATGGATTTAGATATATACATAGCATTAACCAGGTGCTTATCTGTATTATTGAACAGCAGAAAATTCCTGAACCCAGCACATGAGGAAAAAGTGCTTTGTAAATCAAGTAATGGGTCTGAAAAGGAGATGTGTTCAGCATAAATTATGGCAGCATAATTCAGCATAAGCAGAATTTGACCTTTGTAAATCAGATCAGTGTAAATCTATCTTTTAAAATAATATTTATTTCCCATCTCCTCTCCCTATTGGAAGTTTGCAGGAGTTATGCCGAAACAACTTAGGTTCTAGTACAAATAAAAGCTTTTATAAGCAGTGAAAAATTTCACAATGACAATTTAATAGGCTGAAAGTAAATCAAGTATGCAGATATATTTAATTTCCTGGCATACATAATAACAGTAGGTAAAAAAAAAAACAAAAATGAGTACATTTAAGCCTGGGTTGTGTGACTGACTTGCATAGGAGCTGATTTTATCATCTGTTTATTATATCTAATAATACAGCACAAGTTTATAGTGTCTTAATTGGTTCAGGTTATTGGTTTTTAAGTATACACTGTGTAATTGCTCTTTGATATCAAAAAACATGGTTGACTGGAACATAATTTGTATTTCATCTTCCATTTCAATGACTCTGGTAATTTCATTCTGCCATTCCTATCAATAAATGACTAAACGGCACTAAATGAGCATTCAAAGTATTTTGCCTTGAACTCTCTGCTTTGTCACTTGTATCCCATTTTTGCATTCATTGGCAGCATGGGAAAAGTAACTGTTATTGGAAACTGGCCCCTTCACATTCTAAGTTGTCTCACTAAAAAAATAGATATGTTAATTAATTTTATTCTCATTGCTTTCTTCCTTGTACTATATTTAGTCCATTCTGTTTACACCACTTCAAATTTTTCACTTCCTCAGATTTCCAAAACAAATGCAGTTTTCCAGAAAGGGAAGATGGAAAATTCTTTAGTGTCCTATCAGACAGTGGACTATCACTGACCAACGTCATGCAGCTTCCCTCTGTGTGGTTTGAATCAACTATTTCAAAAAATTGTGTGTTTAGTCACTAACGGACATTTTGTATCAGGAAATCCTGAACATGAAGATATGTGAGACTCACAGAGTTTCTTATATAAAGACATTTAACCCACAATTAGCTTACTGAAAGGTCAGGACGTACATATTGAGACAAAGAGTGAGATTTAAGGAAAAGTTACTGGATCCATTTGCTTCAGGAATTTAATAATTGGGAACTCACTTGTATCTTATGGGATCAGACCCTGGCATAAAGATAAGGACTGCCTATGTTCCCTGAAGAAAGAAGGAAGGAAGGAAGGAAGGAAGGAAGGAAGGAAGCAAAGAGAAAGAAAAAGAAAAAGGATTTACAGGCAGAATCAGTATGAAGATTTGATGGTAACACAAGGCAATTAAATACGAACACCAAAATGCTATGAGGTATAATGATCAATTGTGTTTAACCAGTTTCAGATTTAGAGATTTGTCTAGTTTGTTTGAAATCAATGCAAATGTATCCAGTTGATTACAATCAGTACTTGAAGTGACAGCTGATAGATCTGTTTCAGTGTACCATTAGTAACAATAGAAATTTACTAAATTATTATTTTTTTATCTAAAACATACATGAGAAATGGGAACATAAGTTTTTTATGTGAAAAGATGTTCAGTTATAGCTTATTCTGATACAAATGTGTGAGATCAAATCAAACATCTGGAAGAGAGTTCCTTTCAGAGCTTACTTATACTCTACAGTAATTTCTCAAAAACTTGATCAATGGTGGTTTTGTCCTAGAAGTTGCAAAAAGGGTCGGTCTCTTGAGAGTTTGTTAAAATAAGCCTAGGGCTTGTCAGATCTTTTTCCTGCTTGCACATTTTATACTTCTAAGACTCTGCCTTGGTAAATGTTTATGCTTCAAAATTTTCTGCTGAAGGTTTTCTATATCCTTCTTTTATTTAAGGAGGTGGCACTCTTCATTGATGAGCTGATCATACAGAGATACCTGTTAGATGTGAACAAGTAAAGGAGATATGCGGTGACTGTTTTTTGTGTATTTAATGCAAATGTAAATGAGTGATTTGTGTAGCCATTAAGAATTAAATACTTGACTCTATTAACTGAGTAGTTTGTAGAAAATGGTTGGAAATAAGAAAAAATAAGGTATGAATATTATGTTTAAAAATATTTCCATGGAATAATATTGCTGGTTATCATGATTTCTAGTTTATTGTTATATAAGATGTAAGCATAAATGAACTTTTCTTTTTTTTTTTGGTGCACTGATGGGACATAATGTTTGATTTCAATACTGAGCACTAACTTATGCTTTCCATTTTGTCTTGTGAATATGTGACTTTTGACATTTCAACATGAATGAGAAGAAATAAATCCTGCAAAGTAATAAAGGTTTAATTAGCCCTTGTAGTCTGGTAATCAAGTATAAAAGTTAGTAGATAGTAGTAGGAAGCTTATCTTTGTTCCAGACATGAATAAACCTGAATGTCCTGGCTGATCACCTTATAAATCACACGCAGTTTCCAGTAATTGCTATACTGTGTGTTACTTGACTAGAGCTTATGTTAAAAACAAAGTAATCTGTTTAATTAACTAACACAACTTTAAGTGTTACAAGGCACTGACTTTACCTATTGTTCCAATTAATTGCTACAGTGGTGAGTGGAAAATGTATTTACATTTAAACATACAAAATTTACAAATAAACTACTTTAGCATGCTGGACACTGCTGTATTAACCTTTCCACTTACGTGAGTGGAAGGCAAGTCATGATCCACTCCAGAATACGCATAGGTCCTTATCTGTTCTCTGGATGTTAGATACAAGTGTTTTTCAACACAAAACTAAATCAATACAGAATATACTACCTAACACCACACATCCTTAAATTTTCACAAGAGGATGGATAGCGGTATAATAGTAAATGCAAGACTTCGATGAATGTGGAAGAAAAAAAGGAAAATTTATTTTCAGAAAGTAACTAGAGTGTCACAGAAGGTACATAGGAACTGAATCTATACGGACTGTTAAATGCATCAGTTAGATAGCATCCTTTCCATTTAGGAGCTCAAAGAAGAGCTGCTGTCCACATACTTGAAGGGTGCTGACAGCTTTTGCCAAAGTGGTAGCAACAGAACAACCTCTTGTCCTATATCCAGCTGCAGAACCCAGGCAGTTAGGACAGTCAGACAGTCACCTATAATACTTGTGGTTACTTCCAGTCTGAACTGACTGAACTTCACCTATGGATGTAACAGAAGATCAAAAGCACAGTGTTAATGAGTATGTCAAAAGGTATGCACTGGCTGAGGTCGAAGCTTGTTCTTTACTCTAAAGCTAAATAGTTCTGCCAGAAGCTTTTAAGAAAAATGACATCTGGGACAAGCTGGAGGAGACTAACAGTGTGTCGACATGACTACAGACATAGTCTTCCTATTTCTCTCTAGCTGTTACCTCTGGTTTGTTAGTTTACTTGCAGTTGTATTAGAAACTGAATGTTAGCTCCTGACTTGTGATTTTAATTGGCTGTGCCTAGACTAGTAAATCAAATGTGCCATGGGAAAAAACTTTGGAACAGAGGTCATCTGTTATGAAGCAGCACATATCCATGGATTATGGCACATATCCTTAATCTTTTAACCTCCAAAACATAACACTTATTTCCATTCTGAGTATTGGGATTGCTCCCTGACACATTTCCCAAAACATGGATAAGAGTTTTTAGGAGAGACAAAAAAATTGTAGGGAGCAATTTAACAGCAGAAATAATTGAGTTTTCAGTGCCAAGGAATATTTGAGCCCTAGAAGGAAGAGGGATCCAAGAAAGCTGGTTCCAAGGATCACCTCCTCCAAGCTCTGTAACAGTCGATCCCAATAAACAGAAAGTCAGGCAAAAGTGCCAGGAGTTCCTGCATGAATGAAAAAGGAGTTCCTGGCAAAACTGCAAGCTAAAAAGGAAGTATGCAAAAGGTGGAAGCATGGACGATAACCTGGGGGGAATACAGAAGCACTGTCCCAGCATGCAGAGTCATGGTTAGGAAAGTTAAGGCCTGCCTGGAGTAGAATCTGGTGAGGGATATCAAGGGCAACATGAAGGGCTTTTGTAATTCCAGAAGCAGAAAAAGGAAGGCTAAGGAAAACATGGTCCTGCTGCTGACCCAGGACATGGAAAAGGCTGAGGTACTGAACACTTTTTTGCAGTCTTTACTAGTAAGTCCAACCTTCAGGAATCCCAGTCCCCAGAGACCAGGGGGAAAGTCTGGAGCTAGGAGGACCTAGGTGGAGAAGGATCAGGTTAGAGAATACTTAAGCAAACTGGACATACATAAGTCCATGGGCTCTGATGGCGTGCATCCATGAGTGCTGGGGGAGCTGGCTGATATCATGATGAGGCCACTCCTGACTATCTTTTGAATGGTCTGGGAGAAGTGCCTGAGGACTAGAGGAAAGCAAAACTGACTCCTACCTTCAAGAAGCATAAGAAGGATGACCCAGGTAACTGCAGGCCAGTCAGCCTCACCTCGATTCCTGGGAAGGTGATGGAGCAACTAATCCTGCAGACCATACCCAGACACACGAGGGACAAGAAAGTGATCAAGAATAGTCAGCATGGATTCACCAAGGGGAAGTCATGCTCGATCAGCCTGATTAGCTTCTATGATGAAATGACTGGCTTGGTGGATAAGCAGCGGATATTATCTACCTTGACTTCACAGAATCACACAGAATTACAGAATGGTTACGGTTGGAAGGGACCTCCAGGGAGCATCTAGTCCAAGCCCCCTGCTCAAGCAGAGTCACCTAGAGCACATTACACAGGATTGCGTCCAGGTGGGTTTTGAATATCTCCAAAGATGGAGACTCCACAACCTCTCTGGGCAGCCTGTTCCAGTGCTCTGTCGCCCTCACAGTAAAGAAGTTCTTCCTCATATGGAGATGAAACTTCCTGTGTTTCAATTCATACTCTTTACCCCTTGTCCTGTCGCTGGCTGCCACTGAGAAAAGTTTGGCCTCATCTTCTTTACGTTGTCCCCTCAGGTATTTGTACAGGTTGATAAGATCCCCTCTCAATCTTCTCTTCTCTAGGCTAAACAGGCCCAGCTCGCTTAGTCTTTCCTCATAAGATAGATGCTCCAATCCCTTAATAAGACCATCCCTTAATAGACCATCTTCATAGGTCTATGCCAGATTCTCTCTAGAAGTTGCATGTCCCTCTTGTACTGGAGAGCCCAGAACTGCACACAACATTCCAGGTGTGGCCTCACCAGAGCTGAGTAGAGGGGGAGTATCACCCCTCTCGACCTGCTGTCCACACTCCTCCTAATGCAGGCCAGGATCCCATTGGCCACAAGGGCACATTGCGGGCTCATGGTTAACTTGTTGTCCACCAGGATTCCCAGGTCCTTCTCTGCAGAGCTGCTTTCCAACAGGTCAGCCTCCAACCGATACTGGTGCCTGGGGTTATTCCTCCCCAGGTGCAGGACCCTGCACTTGCCTTTGTTGAACCTCATGAGTTTCCTCTCTGCCCAACTCTCCAGCCTGTCTAGGTCCCTCTGAATGGCAGCACAGCCTTCTGGTGCGACGGCCACTCCATCAAGCTTCGTATTGTCTGCAGATTTGCTGAGGGTGCACTCTGTAAGATTTTTGACACTATTTCCCCTAAGATCCTGATAGAGAAGCTGATAATGTAAGGGATGGATGAGTAGACAGTGAGGTGGATTGAAAACTGGCTGAACGGAATGGAATGGAATGGAATAGAATAGGATAGGATAGGACGGGATAGGATAGGATAGGATAGGATAGGATAGGATAGGATAGGATAGGATAGGATAGGATAGGATAGGATAGAATAATTCAGTTGGAAGGAACCTTCAAAGATCATCTAGTCCAACTGCCTGACCTCTTCAGGACAAACCTAAAGTTAAAGCTTATTATTGATAGCATTATCCAAATGCTCTTGAACACTGACAGGCATGGGGCATCAACCACCTCTCTAGGAAGCCTGTTCCAGTGTTTGACCACACTTATAGTAAAGAAATTTTCCTAATGTCCAGTCTAATCATCCACTGGTGCAGCTTTGCACCATTCCTGCACATCCTGCCATCAGTTACCAGGGAGAAGAGATCAGCATGGACGGGTCTAGAGGGTGGTGATCAATGGTACAAGGTCCAGCTGGAGGCCACTAAGTGGTGGTGTAGCCCAGGGGTCAATACTGGGCCCAGTCTTGCTCAACATCTTCATTAATGATCTGGATGATAGGGTAGAGTGTACTCTCAGGAAGTTTGCAGAAGATGCAAAACTGGGAGGAGTGGCTGGTACACCAGAGGGCTGTGGTGCCATCCAGAGGGACCTCTACATGCTGGACAAATGTGACAACAAAAACCTCATGAAGGAGGTGCAAAGTCCTGTGAAGGAACAACCCCATACATGAATATATGATGAGGGCTACCCAACTGGAAAGCAGTTTCGCAGAAAAGGACCTAGGGCTCCTGGTGGACACCAAATTAAACATGAGCCATCGGTGTGCCCTTGCCGCAAAGAAGGTTAATGGTATCCTGGGCTGCATTAGGCAAAATATTGCCAGGAGGTGGAGGAAAGTGATTCTTCTTTGCTCACAACTGAGGAGGCCACACCTGGAGTGCTGTGTCTAGTTCTGGGCTCCCCAGTACAAGACAGATACATTACTACTCGATAGAGTCCAGTAAAGGGGCAATGGGCACAAACTGAAACACAGGAGGTCCCATCTGAATATCAGGAAACACTTTCTTACTGCAAGGATGATTAAGCACTGACACAGCTTGCATGATTAGTAGGGATACCTCTTTCACATCATCAGTCATGGATTTTGTGGGATGATTGGCAGTGCTGGGCTGCCCACTGGCTTCACCTAAAATGTCTGTCACTGATGTTGGCAAGGTCATCAGCAAAGGGTTTAAATTTTAGTGCTAAAACTGAGTCCTGACTATGCTTTGGGACCTTCAGGGGCTGATATTCTCACCCTCTGAAGGTGAACGTGGAACCAGAAGCAATGCCACCACCACCTTGATGCTTCTTTACATGGCTTGCAGAGTGAACAGGATTTAGTAAGAATTCTGTCATGTAAAGTAAACCTGGGAATACATTGGCTGATTAGAAACTGGACAGAGAGCAATAATTCCCAGTAAAGCTTAGGAAGAAAAGGAAACAATAAGAAAGGAGCTTGATGTTAACAGGTACTAAAAAATATTTACATTCTTACTTTATATGAGAAATAAAAGCTGTTAACAACTCTTTCCATTTCCCAGCTTGAACACTGAAATATGAAAAGGTGTTTTCCAAAATCCTGAATTTTGAATGCAAATGAAGAGATTTTGTTTTCTATTTCAAGTCCACATATTCTTTCTTTTTTCTTTTTTCTTTTTTTTGAAATTTGTTAGTTTCCAAGTTGTTTCTATTTTCAGCTCATTAGTTTTGCTATAAATGTGGTTTTTCAACTATTTAATACTCTCAATATTCTTTAGCATCTGAATGTTATTAATATGCAGAAAAACTGTTAGTCTCACAACCCATTTGTAAAAATTATTACAGACCTTGATTTCTAGGACTTTTTTTTTTTTTTTTTTGGTAAAGAAAAATCGTGTACAGTACTCCACGTGACTCTCAATAGTTCTTCAGTTGTATAACTAAAGCTCCAAGGTCTACCATGATAAATTAGTTAGCCATGGGTCATTAGCAAAATGTGAATTAATATAAAATGCTCAATCAGCTGCACTTTTTATTATTTTTCCAGATGGTTAATTAAATATTTGAAAATCCCGTATGAAAGGAGTATGACAACATTATGTATTTAATGACAGTGAATATGGAAGGGTTTTATTCTTCTATTTCTCTCTTTCATTACTGGTTCAAATAATATATTTCAACAGCATTTGGCATCAGTCAGTATCCCACTATTTGCTCTTAGTCAATAATTAGGTCATCTTTCCTTAAAAGGATTGAAAATCATATTTTGCTAAACAAATTATAATATCACTTTAAAATACAGCCTCAGAATATGTAATTTATTTAAGGTTGAAATTAATCACCCCATTTATTTATGTAGCACTTCGACTTCTAAGGTTAGCTGTTCTAAAAATCCATATTACAGTTTCTGCACTATTTATTAATCAAAAAATAAAACTAAAAACTTTGCAATGAGCAATATTCTTTTGCTACTTTTTCCAGAAAACTTCTGAAAATTTGAGATCGTAGCTGAGATGTTCATTTCTTCTGATGGATATGGAAAGAAACAGTACTTTAAGAGTTCATTAGGTCACTACAAATGTGGGGTAATTATTTATATTTAATTTAAAATAGTCTTAAGGTTATGAAAAGTATTTAAATAGAAATGTAAAAATATTAAAAATATTAAAATCTGGTGATTTGATTAAAGTAAGAAGCAGCAGACCCAAGTGACATGTTTCACCAAAAGCCCCAGTCTCTGAGATATAGATACTCTCTGTGGCATAGTAGCAAGGCTCTTTGCAGGTTCTTTCAGGTGATAAAATACCTTGGAGACCTACATTTTTAAGACTTTAACATTACCTTATAAATGAGACATTATAGGATTGCAGAATTATTTCAAATACAAGAAAAAANGATCAAGTTCCAGGGAAAGGAAATTTATAAATCAGTGCTGGCTCAGGAGTATCAATAAACTGTATTTGTGCCATCCTTCAGCAATATTTCACTTGGGAGCTCAACAACTACTTTGGTGAATAATGCCTTGCATATTTGTACTGAAGAACCATGCCCATATTCTGAAGACTTGTTATGTGACTTACTGATACTATAAATTCAGAAGACATCTGAAGCTTAAAAAGGTTTTTAGAAGATTGGTTGATAGAGCTATCTAGAACTAATTACCTTACTTAAAGCTTAGCATTCCTCAGAGAAAATGTTTTGCTATTTAAATCTTTTGAGTTGCATAATTTTGAGAAGCTTCCATAGACTATTTCTGACATATTCATTGTTAATAGATAAGAGTATGTAAGATATGAATATAAGAGATAGTGGATTTTAAATTTGAAGAAAATGAGATTTTTGTGGAAACAAAACAAAACAAAAATCTAAAACTGATATAGTGTATCTGC